>CM055405.1:17917017-17955465 GCA_029228625.1 Pseudolycoriella hygida | reverse complement strand
TATGTAAGATGTTTCTACGTCAATCTTTCCAGAACCGACCCGCTAATTTTGCAACAGCTCGCAAAGTACAAAATAGAAGACTTGCGTGACGTCACCATTTGCGGCATTGATCCAGGTATAAGAAATATGACGGCAACAGTGCTTAGAACGTGGGACAGTGACGGCAACATTCATGAAACGAATATTTTGCACAAACAAAAAGATTACCATTATCAAGCAGGTACATTAACTCTATGTTATGACCTATTTTCAGAATATTAACTATTTCATCCTTACAGGGTTCACGAAAAGGCGGCGTGTCAGAAAAAAGCTTTGCGGTGATTTTCTCGCGAAATACGAAAAAGACCGCCAGAAGGATGGCGTGGAAGAGCCATCAGCAAAGTCCCCGAACTACCGAAAGTATCTACACTCACGCTTGAATTTTTTTAATGAAGGTACTTCCACTTTTATGACGCTGAAGTGTGCCAATCTAAACTTCGAGAAGTATGTCTGCACGCAAAAAACGATGTCAAAATTAGCTGCAGATATCGTGGGGTACACAAAATGCAGACAGGACCGCAAAAAACTCAATTTAGTTTACATTGGCAGTAGCTCTACGCCAGCTAAGTCGCCTATAAAAGGACACATGCGCTGCCCCACCAACAAAAAATAATACGTGCCATTCAGCAACGCCCGAACACTATCGTCATACCGCAGAATGAATTCCGAACGACAAAAACTGCTGCATTTGTTTTGAGGAACTGCAAAGTGTCGAAGCTTCGAAAGACAGGTACATCCACTACTATACTTCCATTACCAACTGCATTTTTTCTTACGGATTTTTCGTCTGCATTTTCAGGCTTAAATTTTGCAAAAATTGTAAGCCGTCCGAGGCATCCACTCCAGCGACATTCATCACAACGGCAACAAACACACGCTACCTCGCTGCCCAAATGAAAGACACAAACAGGGCACATCCAAAACCAACGCAATCACAAAGAGCGGACAGAGTTCGAATTCACCGCAACGACCGCTGGAGCGAGGATGACAGAGTTAGGGTAACCACAAGACGAAATCTCCAACATCGCATATTCATGGCCACGACTTCGCAACGTTACCGAATGTTTAATCGGGACATAAATGCGGCCCGAAACATCCAATATTTAGGCCTATGCAGATACGGACACTTTGTCCACAAGAATTTACACCAATCAAAGAACATTGCGTTCTTTAACCGTTTGACGGATAAAATGGCCGAGCCTGACAAACTGCGGCCGAGAACAAAATATATCGATACCTAATTGCGCTCAACACTAATTTCCATTCAACTTGAATGGAGATACGTGCTATTCGCAATTAGGTATCGATATACTGAAATTTTCCTCATTTTACGTTTAAATAATTTACCCAGTTACGCTTTTGTTCAATTGCATATTTTGTTGTTGTTTTCGTACAAATTGTGCCGCTAACGTTAAGATACATAGGAAAAGATTCGATGAAAACAAAATAAACAAAAAAAGTTATTTTTACAAAAACATTCTCACATATTCAGTCTATTCCACTCTCACATAAATACAATTTCCTTTATACTTTCTGACGTTCTTCTTCGCACTCAAAATCATCTTCCAATTAATTTCAGGTTGTTTATTATTTCATTAGAAACAACAACAATTATGGAATAAGTTATTCTTAAGTACATAGACATCCACTGAATGGAAAAGACAAAACAAAATTATCCGAAATATCTCTTCGACATAACATGCGTAACGGAGCGTAAACAACACATTGTGTCATCTAAATCGCTTCATTTCTTTCAGCATACAATTCATTATAACCCAACACATTCAGAAAAATACGATGTAGTACTACATTATAATTAGAACAGAGCCCATGCCTTACAATGCGTAAAGTAAGATTTATGCAATTAGAACCAAAAACTGTCTTTGGAAACGACAACGTCTTCATTAAATACTCATCATAAGGAATGTATATACGAAACGTGATTATTACATGCGAATCGCACATATAATACGTAATCCATTAAGGGAAATACTTGAGTAATTGTTGAAGGACTCCATTTTTCGGAAAAATTTGCAGGGTCGCATTCGCTAATGTTTTCAGCAGCCACTTTCATATATGACATGCAGGAAGAGTATCATTAAGATTGAGCAACGTTCCGTTGTAACTTTCTCTCTGTTTTGTCTATCTAGAAAGTTAGCTTCAGTCGCAACTGCAGCTAACTTCACGATGATTGTTACTTGTACATACAAATAAAAACAAAAGACTGCCACCCCCTCTATCTATATAAAAAATCCGCCATTACAACCCGTTCCAGTTAGAGGCTAGATCGTTTTTAAATACTAGTTCCGCAATTTTTTGTGAGCTTTTCTCAATGGATTCTTCTCTGAGATTCTTTCGTTACCGACGTTTTTACTGTGTCAATGGCAAATTTCAAACAAACCTAGTGCCATCTATGATGTACTAGGTGCGGAAACTAGTGCGACTTAGAATACCGTTTCGCCCCATCAATGTGGCTTACCGGCAGGCATTTTTTTGGAACACATGCTTAACGTGAATTCCGAATCACACCTACGGTAGCTATCATTGTACCATTAGGATCTCTTCTGGTGTTAATTATATCTCCGTCTAAAGTTAGAGCCATCTGGCCATGTGTGCCATGGGAAAATCAAGAAGGCTATCTTTGCGATGCCTGGGGACCGAATGATACCGGAGACAGACTTCGTAAGGCGTTTCGAGGCTGTCGTACCCAGCAGGTCCGAACGTCTGGAAGGTTGGCCAAGCTGCCTATCAAATGAAGGAACTGCGAGCTTTACTTACGGCTCTAAAACTTCAGAAAACACGGGAGCCGGAGTATTTTCCCCGGAACCGTTGGCGAAAAGATGGTACCACCTAGGTGAATACGCCGATGTCTTTCAGGCTGAAACATTTACGGCACTGATGGGAGCGCAGGAGGCACTCCCAGCAGAGGCATGTGGAGAAAATGTGACAGTCTGTTCTGACAGTGAGGCGATGATCAAAGCGCTTATGTCGCCTTTCGTGACATCCAAGCTAATAAAAGAGCTGAAGGAAACCGTGAACCGGGTGGGACTGAGAAATCAGGTCACGCTGGTCAGGGTTCCCGGACACTCTGGTGTGGAGGGAAACGAGAAAGCGGATGAGCTAGCGAGAAGAGGCTCGGCAACATTGAGTTGCGGGCCGGAACCTCTTATACCCATCCCACACTCGGCATGCGTGAAAGCGATGAAGAGCTGGGTGAGGTCGGAATTCGCTAACTATTGGAGCGCCTATGATGGAGGAATGCACACGAAGCGTTTTTTCCTGGTGGCCGATGGTAGGTGGGCCAGAGAACTGTTAAACATGGACAGGAAGCGCATCAAGAGGGTGGTGGGTGCGATCACCGGGTATTGCGGAATGAGCAAGCACCTGGCAAAAATGTGAATCTCTAATGATCCCAATTGTACCTGCACCCTAAGTGAAGAAACGGGCGTTCATGTTATATGCGAATGCCCGAAGTTTTCCTTACTGAGGCTTAGGACTCTAGGAAGTCATGTGGTCCAATCTGCAACAGTACCCAAAATGGGACCTGCCGCTCTAGACAGGTTCCTTGTAGGAACTGGAAGGTTCTCGAGATTTACATGATGAACGGCGTAAGAAACAAAGGATCATCAGATCTGTGTTTTAAGGACCAGAAATGGTCAGTCCATCAGTCCATCTGATAAATCTCTAGACTCGGATATTTGTACACAGAATTCATGGAATATGGGTGACGTCGTATTTGTGTGCTATTAGTTGCGGCACCAAATCCACAACTACCCCAATTATGAAAACCTGGGTGTTCGTTACTTCCATGCTATACATTGAAGAAAAATCTTATAAGAAATTTTTCCCACAAGAATATCCGGGCTTGGTGGAAAGCCAGTACGTTACCAGCTAGCTAGCCCGTTCCGTTTTTTTTCTATTAACAAGTCTCTATTCTCAAATAGTCTAAACTAATCCGAAATTGATTCCAATGATTTATGCACGAAACGTTACTACTAATAAAACTTCTTTGTTTAGAGAGCCGTCCAATGCCGAAAATTGAGGTACTGGAAAGTACTTTAATAGACAAAATTTTAAATTTTGGCATCAGCCTGCACCCCTTCAACCTCGTACCAATGTGAAATCGCTATCTAATGTTTATAGTGCAGTTTTTTTAACTTGGTACACCAAAGAAGTATCGCAGAGAAAAAACTCGGAATTTCAAACCATCGAAAACATTTTCCTTGTACAGAAACTTTTTCATTTCCATGACATTTTAAAAAAGGAAAATTACTGCATACAAATGAAACTAAATTTCTTGTTACAAAAAGGAAATCGTTTTCTGTGGTTTGAAATTCGGAGATTTTTTTTGGCGATACTTCTTGGAGATAGAAACATCGTCATTGCAGTTAGACTATGTCGAAAACTTTGGCGTTTTTTTTGGCGATACTTTCTGGGGATCTCTTGATTGCCAGCTCTAGAACTGCAGAACGAGTTCACAAGTATTGCATTGTAAATTATACGAAAGATTTTCCCCCTTTTTTTCTACCAGAAAAACAACTACACAAGCCGAAAAAAGGAATCAATTTGAAATGAATTTGGCTAATGGAGAGTGTGGTGACCGATGCCGCTCACTACTGCATCATCTTATCATATTCATATCTCGCAATCATCATCGTATCATTCCGTCACCACCCCTCGACCGCACAACAAGTTAAATAAATGTATCGTAAATCCACTGTGTGTTTCATTAGTTTTTCAATATAAGTTTGAAGCACAGCTTCTACATTGGTGACCCCGACGTGGTATTATAGAGAGTATAGCCCACATTCTTTGTCATAGAAATAAAGGGAACGCGTGCTGGCCCTGAACTAAAGGTATCATCTACTTACACTTTCTTGTGCTAACAATGAAAAAAATCGTTGCAAAATTAATTATATGCTGACTGATTTCAAAAAACAAACAAAAGAGAGAAGATTTTGTATGGAAAATCAAATTTGGCTTACCCCAATACCTTTCTGTCGAAAAGATAAAGTACAATAGGCCCGAATGGAATTGAAAAACATGTGTCTCATTTCAAATGTTTTTATGTCAATTGGAGGTGGTAAATTAGCGTCGTCTCCTTATTGAATAAATGGTGTCTCTGCAGCGAAATCTTTATATATATAGATAACGGAAGAAGTTGAAGAGAAGATTATTAATGCGAAAATTTCCAATGATATTGAAGTACGAGTTTGAGATGTGGGCGGTTGTAACCCAGTAAATTATAAGCGTCTTTTGTGAGATTCAAGGGATTATTGAATTAAATTATTGCAACATTATTTTGTTGACGAGAATAAAAGTCGTTTCGTAATCTAAAAATAGTATACAAAATGATTTAAAAATTAAAAAGATTCGTTACAATCGATTCACCAGATAAATAATGAAATTGGCACTCGGAATCGTAATAATTTACATCAAACTATAACTTTTCGAGTGACTTTTGAATTGAATTGATGTAGAAACAAATCAAGAAAGGAGGCAAAAGTGGTGCAGCTTTGACGGAAGGGATGTAAAAATGATGCACTGATTGATTGATCCACTTGATTGAATCCAGACCTTTGAGGTTAGAACAGAATCTTCGGCGGATTTGTATGATAGTGAGGGTTGGACAGATGACATAAAAGTTCTTAGGGGCATCGTAGGAAGCAATGGGATAATCATATTCGGAACAATGTTGTTAGGGAATACAAAGTCTTATTATTTGTATTCAAAAAATGAGAGATAGATAACAGGCTGCCAAAGAGTATTTTATCCGCAAGGGTTCTGGGTGTTTGGTCTAAGTATAGCTCAAGAAAATTTTTATAGATAAGTTAAATCTGAAGTGTGATAATGATATTGATGATGACCCTTAAATCCTTCAGTGTTACCGAAATTGTTATACGTTATACGTTAGAACTCGGCTCGGAACACAAATTAACTTCTTGAGAAAAATATTTTCCCTCCTGGTATCATGTCAAGTAGTCATATCTTAGTTCGCTATCCCCTTTACTAAGTAACTTATTTATCTTGTGTCAGCAGAAAAAAACGGACATAAAATATGAGCATATAAAGGAATCTTATTTTAATGACTTCCCCATAATTGGACCACATTCAGATAATTATGAGAGTAGCAGTTTCTCTTTGGAGTTCATTAATTTTACCTTTGAACGTTATCATTTAGCAGCGATGTCAAGTGTTGTATTATTTCATCGTAAATCATTATTAATTAGTATTTTTCACATTCGTGAAATTTAACGGAGTTAATGAACTTTTAGAAAAAGTTGAAGAGCAACAAACGATTCGTATTTCACCAAATCTCTATTTGCGAAAGTGGAGTGTATTTTTTGAGTGCTTTTGTTTGTCGCATCTTATGTTCGTTTTTATTTTCATACCTCTACAGGGAATCGAGCGCATAAATAATATCTGGGACTTAAATTTGCGAATAGCAAGTGGGGCGAATTATTCGCACATATACTTTTATTTGATGTTTGTAAATAGTTTGCTATTAGTGGCGGATTTTGCACATCATGGCCCCACGGTAGTAAGGGGTCGTGATGCAAGTTTTATACGAAAAAAAATTACAAGAAATTTTTTTCGTAGACTAAGGAGCATACAGTAGACCTGTCCAAAATACAAAGTTGTCGAAAAGTTTGGGGGCCCGTCAAGAAAACGGTCCTAAATAGTCTCCTGATAAAAAGTCTCTATGGAGCCGATGAGATCTGAAGCGATTTAGGCGGTGCTCAAATCGAAAAATTGAAAAAAATTGTTAAAATTGGTGTAAATTTAAGTTTTGTCAATTTCTGACAAAATTAATTATTCTGGTCGACCCAGAAAAAAAATGTTAAGGCAAGTTTGGTTATTGTGGATCAGAATGATCCCGAGAACACGATTTTTTAGAAGATAGTTGCCTCTGCGCGTCTAGAACCTTTTGAAGCTCACCAAATGGTAGAACTGGTGGTCGGCAGTGTGGGAACCAGGCCGAAAATTTCTGAATATCTATCCCATCATCTACATATGGAAAATTTATACATTAACTAGGACTACATTCTGCCCGAAAATGGTAGCTGTAGGTGTAGTGTCTTAAAAAATTTTGGGGCATAGGCGTTTAGGGTGGTGGAAAATTTTAAGTTTTCCAAAATGAATTATTCTGGTTGATCTTGAAATTAAATATTAGGACAAGTTTGGTCATTTTCGATCAGAATGAACTCGAGAACACGATTTTTTAGTTAATAGGTGTGTCAGCACTGTCAGAACCTTCTGAAGCTCACCAAATGGTTGCACTGGTGGTCGGCAGTGTGGGGACGAGTACTGAAATTTCTGAATATCTATCGGAACGGTTATTGCAGGAAAATTGATAGGCTAGACCAGAAGTACATCCCGTCCCGAAATGGTAGTAGAAAAAATTCCATACAGTTCCGTCCCATAGTTTGCGTAACACAATATCATCAAAATTGAATCGCTTTGTATTGCTTAATTGTTAAAAACCTTAAAGTAAAAAAACAATAAAAAAACGATAAAAAAAATGTATAATAATAATAACAAATATAAAAAAATAGTGTGAACAAAAATTGTTACACTGCACTCACTTACAATGAAGCAGAAAAGCAGAAAATACTTCAGGTTGTTGAAGACCATTTTCAGCGCTACTCACCAAAAGCCAGAAAAGCTGCCTTACTTCAGTAACAATTTTTGTTCACACTATTTTTTATATTTGTTATTATTATTATACATTTTTTTTTATTGTTTTTTTACTTTAAGGTTTTTAACAATTAAGCAATACAAAGCGATCAAATATTGATTCAATTTTGATGATGTTATGTTGCACAAACTATGGGACGGAATACGGAATGTATGGAATTTTTCTACAACACAACACATACAACTACCATTTCGGGACGGGATGTACTTCTGGTCTAGCTTATCAATTTTCCTGTAATAACCGTTCCGATAGGGTGACGGGAAAAATCGCCCAGTTGAATATCGTCCGGGACGTTATTTCACGGAGAATATTAAACGCGGAGGATAATATCGTCCGCGTCCACGGACGTTATTATTCTCCGCGTTTTTACGGAGGATAATATCGTCCGCGTCCACGGACGTTATTATCGTCCGTGTTTTCACTGAGGATAATAACGTCCGCGTCCACGGACGTTATTATTGTCCGCGTTTTCGCGGAGGATAATATCGTCCGCGCCCACGGACGTTATTATCGTCCGCGTTTTTACGGACAATAATATCGTCCGCGTCCACGGACGATATTAACCTTCGTAGTTTAAACGGACGTTATTATCCTCCGCACAAATTACGGAGGATAATATCGTCCGCGGACACGGACGTTATTATCCTCCGTGAAAATGCGGACGATAATATCGTCCGTGGACGCGGACGATATTACCCTCCGTAATTTGCGCGGACGTTATTATCCTCCGTAAAAACGCGAACGATAATAACGCCGTGGACGCGGACGTTATTATCCTCAGTGTTGTCTCTGAGGATGATTCCGTCCGTTATTTGTATCCATGGAAGTATAAGACCAAGGCCTCTGCTTTTACATAGGTCGTTAAAAAACTAGGGAGCTTGTCCTTTTACAAAATATCACAAAACCTAAGTGGCTAAGGAACTTAATCTTTTACGAAATGTCGCAAAACTTGTTGTTTAACGAATTGGCGCTTTAATTGAAGGTCACAAAAACCTAGGTGGCTATCAAAGCTAGGGAGCTATTCCTTTTACAAAATGTCACTAAAACTGAGTGGCTAACGAGGCTAAGGAACTTTTGCTTTTACGAAATGTCACAAAAACTAAGTGGCTAACGAAAATAGGGAATGCCACAAAAAACTAGGTGGTTGGCGAAGCTAGGAAACTTTTCCTTTTACGAATGCCACAAAAACTAGGTGGCTAACGAAACTAGGAAATTTGCGCTTTAAGTAAATGCCCCTAAAACCAGGTGTCTAACGAAGCTAGGGAATTTGCGCTTTAAGGAAATGCCACAAAAAACTAGGTGGCTAACGGAACTAAGGAACTTTTCCTTTTACGAAATGTCAGAAAAACTAAGTGGCTAACAAAAATAGGGAAGTTGAGCTTTAATGAAACGCCACAAAAAACTAGGTGGTTGGCGAAGCTAGGAAACTTTTCCTTTTACGAATGCCACAAAAACTAGGTGGCTAACGAAATTAGGTAATTTGCACTTTAATCAAACGTCACAAAAACATGCGGCTAGCGAAACTTGTGAGCTTTTCCTTTTACAAAATGTTACAAAAAAAGAGGTAGCTAACGAAGCTAAGAAACTTTTCCTTCTACGAAATGTCACGAAAACCTATAGGTCATTAACAAAAGTAGCGAAATCTCCCTTTTATGAAATATCACGAAAACCTAGATGGGTAACAAAACTCAGAAACTTTTCCTCTTACGAATTGTCACTTGGATCCCAACTTCTTCAATAGCATGGGCAAAAAGGCTATAAAGCCTAAATTTGTTTCACAATATCGCAAAAAACATTTTTTGGTTATACCGACCCAGAACTCTATGAAGAGGCATCCGCTCAAATTTCTTCACAAAAAATAGTAAGAGCAGAGATATTCGTCTTATACGTCCATGGATACAAATAACGGACGGAATCATCCTCAGAGAAAACATTGAGGATAATAGCGTCCGCGCGCACGGGCGTTATTATTGTCCGCGTTTTTACGGAGGATAATAACGGCCGCGCAAATTACGGAGGATAATATCGTCCGCGTCCACGGACGTTATTATCGTCCGCATTTTCAGCGAGGATAATAACTTCCGGTTTACGCGGATGATATTATCCTCCGTAATTTGTGCGGAGGATAATACCGTCCCTTGAAACTACGGGAGGTAATATCGTCCTGAAGCGGACGATATTATTGTCCGCAAAAACCCCGACGATAATAAGTTCGTGGGCGCGGATAATATTACCTCCGCGAAAACGCGGGACAATAATAACGTCCGTGGAACGCGGACGTATTATCCTCCCGTGAAACACGGACGATATAACGTCCGTGGACGCGGACAATATTATCCTCCGTAAAAACGCAGAGAATAATAACGTCCGTGGACACGGACGATATTATCCTCCGCGTTTAATATTGTCCGTGAAATAACGTCCCGGACGATATTCAACGGGGCGATTTTTCCCCTCGCCTCCGATAGATATTCAGAAATTTCAGTACTTGTCCCCACACTGCCGACCACCAGTGCAACCATTTGGAGAGCTTCAGATGGTTCTGACAGTGCTGACACACCTATTAACTAATAAATCGTGTTCTCGAGTTCATTCTGATCGAAAATGACCAATCTTGTCCTAATATTTAATTTCAAGATGAACCAGAATAATTCATTTTGGAAAACTTAAAATTTTCCACCAACCTAAACGCCTATGCCCCAAATTTTTTTTAGAAACTACACCTACAGCTACCATTTTCGGGCAGAATGTAGTCCTAGTTAATATATAAATATTCCATATGTAGATGATGGGATAGATATTCAGAAATTTTCGGCCTGGTTCCCAAAATGCCGACCACCAGTTCTACCATTTGGTGAGCTTCAGAAGGTTCTGGACGCGCAGAGGCACATATCTACTAAAAAATCGTGTTCTCGGGATCATTCTGATCCAAAATAACCAAACTTGCCTTAACATTTTTTTCTGGGTCGACCAGAATAACTAATTTTGTCAGAAATTGACAAAACTCAAATTTACACCAATTTTAACAATTTTTTTCAATTTTTCGATTTGAGCACCGCCTAAATCGCTTCAGATTTCATCGGCCTCATAGAGACTTTTTATCAGGAGACTATTTAGGACCGTTTTCTTGACGGGCCCCCCAAACTTTTCGACAACTTAATTTCCCCGTACATTTTTGGACAGGTCTAGCATACAGCGGTGCACAATAAGAATGGAATTGGAATTTTCTCGTTTTCTAAATCCACATTATCTGAACCACATTGGTTGCGTACCATGTAACTTGACAGCTGTTTTGTTTTGACTGATTGTTCAAGGAGTTCAAAAATGCGGTAGGTTGCTTCGGTTAAGGTTATATATAGAAGGCATATTATGACTTAGATTCAGACGACTCATCAATTATAATGACAATTAGTGAGACAAAACAACAAAACATCATATTGGGAAGATTACAAAGTCCAGCTGGACAACGAAATTGAATTGGACATTGATTTATCGAAAAATGACCTTCTAGACGAGGCGGTGGCTGTGGCTCTCTTCACCTCCCAAATCCAGAACGCAGTGTGGGATAACACTAAAACTGTCACACACAAAACCCTCGGTTTCAACTTCCCAATGCAAATCAGAAATTTGGTGAAAAATAAACGAAAACTTAGACGTGACTGGCAAACAACCAGAGATCCCAGACTCAAAACAAAATTGAGTTCTGAATCCCAAAAGATACATAAAAAGAACTATACAACAATTGAATTCAGCAAATTCATTAAAGGCAGCGAAAACGGAATCTTACAGACCAATCTCATTGCTACCCATCATATCAAAACTCTTCGAAAAACTGTTCCTGAAAAGACTGAAACCAATCATTGAAGAAAAAATCTACTGCCAAATCACCAACTTGGATTCCGCCAGAGACACTCAACAATAGAACAAGTACACCGTCTCATCGACATAATAGAAAAAGCGCTGGAAGGAGAAGAGGTATGTTCAATCATCTTTCTGGACGTATCGCAGGCATTCGACAAAGTGTGGCACGAAGGCTTACTCTACAAACTCAACCAGCTTTTACCTGTACAATACGTCAATTTACTCAAGTCATATATAACCGATCGAATGTTCCACGTTAACCATGGAAATGACTACTCAGATTTTAAGGACATCAAGGCTGGAGTACCACAGGGCAGCGTACTCGGCCCTATTTTGTACCTACTATTCACCAGGGATCTTCCGCAAACACCGAATGTTATGACGGCAACTTTTGCAGACGATACAGCTAATGCAGCCACAGCCAAAACGGACGCTAAATCAACGACAATTCTTCAAAGATCTAATGACGCTGTTGAAAACTGGACGAAAAAATGGGGAATCACAATGAACGACCAAAAAGCAGTTCATGTCAACTTCACCAACAAAAAGATCCCGCATCCGAAACGACTGACGATGAATGGGAATCTAATTCCACATAAAAACTCGGCGAAATACCTTGGGTTGAACATCGATACCAAAGCAAAATGGATCGAACACATCAATACTAAAATAACAGAGCTGAACATCCGGTTCCGGGAAATGTACTGGATATTAAACCGAAAATCGAGAACATCAATCTACAACAAATTGCTAATTTACAATCAAATCCTGAAACCTATCTGGATGTATGGCAACCCATTGTGGGGATGTGCGAGCAAAAGTCAAATCAAGAAAATACAAACATTTTAAAATAAAGTGCTACGTACCATCGTTAACGCCCCCTGGTATCTCAGAAACAGTGACATTCATCGTGACCTCAAAGTTCCTACGGTATCTGAGGTCGTTAAAAAGATTGCAACAAAACACGAAAACAGACTTATTCAACACGAAAATCCTGAAGCCCTTTGCTTACTGGACTTCGCACAGAACACAAGACGACTCAAACGCATCAAGCCGCATGAACTCGTCAACCGTCAGGAGTAGTTACTCAAAAACAAATCAACAAAATCTTAACTACAGACCAAGTGCAAAGACTATCATTGGATACTTTGAACCTTGAAACCTTGAACAAAAAAAACGATTCCAGGTGTAAATTAATGGTTGGTCATTTCATGACCTTTTAAACAAAAAAAAAAATATTCTCGTCACATTCTCTCCGTGTTATTGGCACACCTGTGCGAGGAGTGTCATTTATTTCTGTTCACACACGTGATAGAAATGTGTGTGCTAGTAGTCTCCTATTACAACTCGATTCAGGTTTTCGAAGTGGTTTGAGTTTTATGTTACAAGAGTTCCGATTATACAGCCAGTGTAACATTAGTGTCACATTTATCAACATATACTCGTATCGATGTTTTCTATCTGCTGGAAATATCTAAAGTCAATAGCGTGGTGCTTATTTCTCACGCCGTACTGTGTGTTGGTCCACGTTTGTGAAAATTCTCTGCAGTTGAATGCTAATCACATTTAATATAAATGCTGTATTAAGACAACAAGTAGAAATATCGCTCGCTTTATGTATTCCATTACCAATCCGAAATTGCTCGTTTCGAAAATGGCTCATGAACAATGGATATATCAATTTATTACGAGCAATGAGCATATAAATTGAGAGCATTCTGTTGTTGGTCCATGTAGTATAAAATCTATATTTATTATCGAATGAATTCTTGACAATTCCTTGATTTTCACATCATTAATATCGTATACAACTAACATTATATGCACGTGTTAACGACATAAAATTTGAATTATTTATTGGTATCATCAATTATTCCTCTTTATTGCTTAAGATGTACGACATTATCTTTGCTGGTATTTATAGCTACTAATTTATAAAAGGAATTTTCTTTCTCTGGTAGGAATGGTTGGCTTTAACACTGTTAATCTAACTTCGAGTTGGCCAATTAAAATATTATCACTTTAGTTCATTATATTTACATTAGATGGGTCAATGAAGCCGTAAATTCTGGCGAATTGTGTCGTTCATAAAAGATGTGATGTCATATACGTCATCAAAACGAGTCAGAGTTTGACAAGAAGGGAGGTTCTGATTTAGCTGAGAATATTAGCTGAAGCAATTATGTCAAGCATAAGAAAAATTCTTAGGTGCTTTGTGTGTTTTTTCTCTATATAGGAAGGCCCAGACCACCCAAAGAAGGAATGGTCGTGGAAATGTTGTTTATTATTGCTCTTCAGTCAGAGAAATGATATGACGACTGCGTTCCCCAGACACACTGTATGAATAAAGCGAAATATCATATGAAGTTGGTAACGAAATGACAAATGATTGCGAAATTTCCTCACATTTTTTATTCTGTCTGTTGGAATTGTCACTCGACAATAACCCTCGTGGAAATGTGAACAACATAATGTGCATAAAAGAATCTAATAATCTAGTTGTTCATGATGTTCTGTTCACAGAACACTTCACCTCTCTAATAAACGTTCAAAGTGAAAACATCTCTTTTATTAAGGGTCCGGATTGTAATATGTCCGAGACTCCAAGACTGTCTGCATCATGTCTCTGCACACAGTAATTCGAGGCAAGAGGAGATGCCGCTATTACAGTGACTCTGTTTCATATTCTGAATAATATCTGATGTATCTGAGCTGTCGATTTTTTTCGATATTATTTGCCATTTCACTTTTAAAACTACACTTCAGAGACCGTTCACATATAGTCTACCTTCATTTTAGGAAGATTCATTGGAGAAAGAGACTTGATATGGCAGCTGGGTTCCCCAGATAGACTAAATGGTCGGCAAATGTCATCATTATTTTGACAGTTCGTCATTATAGGAGTGCTAAAGGAGAGCAAAAACCAATTATATTAAACTTATCTCGGGGTCATCTGTCAAAAAATTATGAATGAAAAGAGAATTGAGAGAGGTCCAATTTAAACTTGCATGCCATTTCTACCATTTTGACACGTGAACCCGAGGTAGGTTTGAATTAACTGATGAAAAAACACTCTCCTTTAATACTCTATGTGAAATACATAGAAAAGTTTCTTCATTTGACAGTTTGGGGGAACCCAGCCGCCAAATCATGTCTCTGTTTAGGGGTGGACCGACAATACATCAAAGGAAAAGAAGTAAAGGGCAATCCCACGGACTTCATCATTCCCACGCATGAAATTCTCAGTAGTTACAAAATGTTAGTCACTTTCCTATAACTAACCTCTAGTTAAAGGATCGACCTTTATTATGTACCTTTTTCTTTGAATATCATTTTGTTACAACGGAGCATTTCGAGCGTGGGAATGAAGTTTTCGTGGAATGGTCCAAAACAAAGTGACATCAATGAATGGAGAGAGTTCACTTGCGAGCAGTCTTAAAAGTGTTGAAGAGATTGTGAACGACCTCTAAAAATCAATTTCCTTATTTACCAAAATCCTTTTTTCCCGTTTCAATTCACTTTATCACCAACGGTTGCGTCGTACATTCTATTCATGTCTTTATTCTTTCCAATTGTTCGGGTTTAAAATGTTTACACATCAAAGAAAACGAAATTATGAAACTTTTGTTGTATAAAAAAACCGGTAGCAAGTAGTTTCCGCCGGCCTACAGATTTCAAATCTGCTGGAGGCCGAAAGAAACCCCTGCCACAGATTCTTTATGCTTCTAGTTGAGACTATTCAGGTAACACTAATTTCTTCCTCGATTTTACATTTTCGACTTCTATTATGCTTCTTATTTTTACATCATTGAAATTATGACAACAATTATGTAGTGTTACAGTGGAGTATACATTCTCTACGAAATATTTATGTCAAGTTGATTCAAAAAATTGTAATATCCGTAATATAATGTAAAAAGCTCTACTAGCAAGTGCATCTTTTGTGTATTTATTTACGTTAAGAAGCTTGTAAACAAGGAATTGTCGACAAAAGTAACGTTTATTCATATTTGGCAGGTGGTGTTTACGCATTTTGTCATTAAACTCGCTCGCCCGGGTTACAGTCCATTATTTAAATATCAATATCATCAGTAGTCAGTTTTAGAATCGATGCTAATTTCACGCGTAAACAATACCATTATTTTCAATTTGCAAAACAAAAGAATGGAAGAGGAACGTCAAAATTGCGACAAACTTCATGCTGAATAAGCTGCTATTCATAATGAAACTGGCTGCAATATTGGCATTTCTATTCATTTTTTTATTTCGAAAATTGAAACCAATGAAATTGTTTACAAGTGAAGTTGGCGTCAATTTCAAAATTGGATGTTGACATTATGACAATGGACTGTCACCCGGGTGAACTCATTGCACTGTAATAGAAGCCGATACCGCGATGATATTTCCAACTTTAGCGCGGCGTCGGCTTATGTCAAAGTTTATATGATGAAATTTATATCACGGCGAAAAATTATGTGTCTATCAGCTTTTGCACTCCATCCTGAAATTTCGTATACTTTGACCTTAGCCAACAACGCATGAATGATCTAGGTATTGTATTTTTTTTACATTTCGCTTATAAATCCCATAAACAAATTATCACTTGCCATCATAAAGCTGAACGAATATCCACAAATGACACAATCAGTAATAAGCCAATAACCGATCTCAAAGTTGATTTCACATTTTTGTGGCAAAGTCATAACTCCATAAAAATCCAATTCGTTGAGAAATTTCCCATTTATTGAATTTATCGAAGGAACTCAAAACATTTATTTCTTATTTGCCCTTAAACTTATTTCCGCTTTCTGACGCAAAATTATTACAGCAACGAAATAAAAATTCTTCTATCAATAGGTTTGAAGTAGTGATGACACCATAATAACATCCATCATGAAAGTTAAACATTTGAAAACATAACTTCCCGGGCAACTACATATTAAAGTACCATAAAAAGCTTGTTCGATTTTATTTAAACTTTTTCAATAAAATATTGGAGGACGATGGTCGTCGAAAGTAGAATGGAAATTACATTTTGACTTACAACACTTACGGACATTTTATTGTGTTGTCGAAATTTTTTTCTAATCCGTCTAGCAATCAATTCAAAATATTTCGGAAGTAAATATTTTTTATCGATGTCCCACCGAAAACTTGTCATTACATGTATATGTGCACCCCACGGAAATTATTCATTACATGTATGTCAGGGAAACTTCTCATTACAAGTATATCTGCATGTAATGACGCGTTTTCGGATGGGACACCGATTAATATAGCATACAGTGGGGAGTGCTTAGTAAGTCATCCATTCAGGATCATTTCGTGACACTCGCAAACTCATTCGTGTATTTTTAAGCAACTCGCTTTAAAAACTGTTTTTTGACTCGTGCAGCTGTATACCACGCCTTCGGCTCGGAATACAAACTCTACACTCGTCAAAAAACAGTTTTCAAAGCTTAAGCAAAAAGCTAAAAAACACCCTCTTGAGTTTGGCTCATTTCACAAAATTGATCCCTCATGTAATGACTTACTTCCGCACCCCGCACTGTAACCTACTATTTAGTCATTTTTTCCAAAAATAGAAATAAAAACATCAGGAAGTGAAGTAAAAAGATATATATTTCATCGGGCACACTCGCCTAATGCTGGTTTGGAAATTTCTATTTTTTTCTTCTTTTTTCATTTCAAGTTTCAGACTACGTTGTTGTATTTTATATATAAAATATCGAACAGACACAACAAGGTAAAAAATGTTCATAAAAACTTTGCTAATTGGTACACCAATGACAAACAACGGCAATAATAGCAAAGTCATTGTGTACCACTAAAAACATGAACATAGTTTGCGATTTGTTAGTTCAATGACGTAAATTTTCAAATAGAAAAAGTCGCTCACTCTTTCATTGTTTCAGAAGATAGTTTTTTTATTTCGATTTATTATTTTATGACACAGATTTTCTGCTTTATTTCAATAAAATGATAAATTTGGTCTGCAACTTGTAACAAAAAACTTGAGTGGGATTCTTGACTTATCAAAAATTTAAACGTTTTCCTACATTTTCCCATAAAATTTAGTTAGTATAAAGAAATTTTTGCGAGATTATGCCATTTTTCCCAAAGACCCTGAAATATGTGTTCTCTAAATTTGTATTTTCAACACCTTTGCCTTTGCATAGTTGAGCAAATATAGACGAGAAACCATTATCTGCTTTCGTATATGGCCAAGAAACTCAATTTGTTCCCAGACCACTGACCCAATTTCCACAAAAAAAAATGTTCCCAGTTTTGTGAGATCGAATGGACACCAAAATCAACAAATTTTGTGTTATATTTACTGAGATATTTGCGAAAAAGTTTCACCGCCCCTCGAAAAACCACTTTTTCGACCATATCTCACCACTTGCACGATTTTGCTCATCTTTGAACTTGAATCATGGGACAGATGTACATTTTAGGAAAATAAGTTTAGGGTGACCAGTGCAGCCGCTTAGAAAAAAATGACGATGGACAGTACCTCTCAAAGTGACTTCGATACCTACACTAAAAACCGGACAAAATAACCCCCGTAATGAGCGCTGCCAATGTTATAAAAATGAATTCCCCTAACACTCTTTACTGCAGGCTTTAAAGCTTTTTCTGATAATTTAAATTTATTATAAGTTAAATGAAAACATTTTCATTGCTTTTATAGCGTTATTACGGACGTGTACGCAACCTAAAGTCGTTATAACCCTAATATTACTTAATTATATTACTATGATTCTTGGAGAATTCATTAATGGGAGAACAAAGTACTACGTGTCTCTTTGCATTTAAGAACTAAAGGCGATATTCACAAGACTTGTGAATATTCTCTCTGTTTGGCACTGTTCACAGAGCTTGCAAAAAGTTCCTCTTTCGCACTTCTCATAAAACATACAGACACTATCTCTTGGGAATTGTTTAGGATCGTATAATTACTCGTTCCATCACTGTCTAATAGAGAGAAACTTTTCTCAGGTCCTATGAAAAATATCTACCATTGAATAGGAGGAAACTAAAGTATTCGTGGATTTTTTTGGACTGCTCAATGTGGAAATCAGTATTTGCTGCAGAGGTATGTGGGACATAAAAATGTAGCAATAATTTACTATCTTAATCGAAGTTTAAATATGCATAATGTAAACGCAATAAAATGAGGGTAGTGCAATGAAGAAATTGCGATGTTCCACATTCGTGACAATGAATAAAGCACAAATAAACCTCTTACAGAGGAGGTGTGAGGCAAGTCCTCATGTCTGCTTACAAAAGTTCTAAAATCAGAAAAGGATGACGCATTGGTGAGAGATACGCAAAAGAATTAAACCGAAGTTACGTAGTGTTTTTAAAAAATTGCGACACCAATGCGTCACCCTTTTCTGCTTTCAGAACTTTTTTAAGCAGGCATTGTGTCACACCTCGTCTGTATGAGGTTTTTTTGTGCGGATATCAGTACTTTTGTAAGTTTATTTCTGTACTAATATACTAAATCTACAAAGAAATTTTAAAGTTGAAAATTGCCTTCATCACAAAACCCTAGTAAGCCTTAAGGGGCCATTCATAAATGACGTTCGGTCGTTAGTGGGGGAGGGGGTATAGGGAAACCGGACGAATTCGGACGGTGAGGGGAGGGGGTTATGAGAAGCGTGACGTCCGGTTGAGAATTTGTGATTTTGTCAAATTTCTGTCAAGAATTTATGACTGGGAGCATGTCCGAGGTTGTTTGTCGAGAGAGAAACGTAGATTTAGCCAAAAATTTTCCTGTAGTTTCTTTGACAGTTTGTTAGAAGAAAAATGTACATAAAAATAGCAAAAGTATACATTCTACAATAAAAAACATATTTTTTTGGTGAACTAAAATTTTTAATTGAGGGGGGGGGGGAGGGTAATGAAATCAGACGTCATTATTTTGGGGGTACAGTAAAACCGGACGAATTCGGACCAGGGGGTAGAGGGAGGGGGGTCGTAAAATTGTCAAAATAACCGAACGTCATTTATGAATGGTCCCTCACACTTGTCGAGAACAACAGAAAAATATCAAAAAACCTGATGCTAGTTGGAGAGTGCTAGAGAAACCCACAATAACCCCAAAAACTTAGGAAGCCCTATTGCATGACCTCACTCATGTGAGAATAACCGAAAAATATCGAAGAACCTGATGGAAGTTGAGGAGCACTAAGAAATCCACAATAATCCCATAAACCTAGGAAGCCACATGATCTAACTCATGTCGATAATAACAGAAAAAAATATCACAGAGTCTGTTGGAAGTTGAAGAGTGCTATGGAAACTCTCCCAATTCTAGAAGTGACTGCATGCATTTCTCCAAAAAACCCTTTGCCTTTGGCGACATGAATTAATGCCATGAATTAATGAGTCATCCTGACTGAGCATGGAAGCGACTAAATCCCAGAAATTCCAGGAAGGATCAGTTTGTTTGAGGAAAAAAAATATGTGTCGACTAATTTTATGATCTGAAGCTACCCTCAAAATTTCAGCAAAATCGTCGGAGCCGTTTCAGAGATCCTAAAAAGTAATGAAGTAACAAGGTAAGAAGGTTTGGAAAATCAATCAGTTAGAAATATCCGATTTTCCCTCATTTGTACGACAAAATGGAAAATTTTCCGTAGAATCCCAAAAAAAAAAAATTTCGAGTGGTTGCAAGGGGGGGGGGGGGGAGTCACGGCTTTGCGAATAAAGTTAGTTCCTAAGACCGTCAAGTAGTAAAGAGGTCTAAACAACAGCACGATCGCTTTGATTCTCGTCGGATAGTTACACACTCACGGATCTCAACAGAACCTAGATCCCACATGGCGGCTCATTTACACTGGTACTTTCTCAGACCAAGTCTTGTTCTATAAATCGATTGCTAAAATGTCAGTTATAGCTGGAAATTGATTATTTTCAAAAATCATGGGCGTGCGGTAGCGATGCTCCCGTGACGCAAGTCCCCATACGAACAAAAAATTCAGAATTTTTTTTTCGTAGACTTACTACAGCTAAGTTTTGACCTCCCCCACCCCCTTGCGACGTACCCCCCGGAAAATATTTTCCTGGATTCTACGGAAAATTCTAAGGCGAAGTGTCTTTTCACTCATTAAAATCGGTTCGGTGGATCCGAAGATACGACCTTTAGAAAATGATCATTTCCTAATTTCCTATACAAAAAGTGCTGTTTCATAGAAGCCAAAGTTAATGCAAACATCCTACGTTAGTTAGTGAGTTAGTTAGTTAGTTAGTGGGTTAGTTAGTTAGTTAGTTAGTTAGTTAGTGGGTTAGTTCCAGGGCCATTTGTATGAAAAACCATGAAAAACCATTTTTTTGGCTCTTGCTCGAAAACGGCTCGATAACTTTTCTTGAAATTTTGCAGGGACCTTCGGTTAAGCATTCTACGTCATATGAGATTTTAAAAAACGGGGGGTACCGGACTCGTTTGGGCGCCAGGGCTCTTAGAAGGCGCCATATAAAGCCCATATGTATGTGCTTGGGTGTGTAGTGTGTATGATAGCACATTTTGCAATGGTTGTGTGTTCGAGGTAGAGGTTTGGTGTCAAAGGGAAAGTTGTTGGGTTGGGTGTGTAGTGTATCAGGGTGACCTGGCGGAAAATAGGCGGGGACTCAAAAAAAAAAAACTTTTGATATGTTGTAGAGCAAGTTGAGGGGATCATTTTCGCCCATGGAAGTAGTAGCCGCCGCGCTTCGGTTTGGCGGCGGCGGCGGCTCAAAAAAAACTTGTGATATGTT
Source organism: Pseudolycoriella hygida (assembly GCA_029228625.1). NCBI lineage: Eukaryota > Metazoa > Arthropoda > Insecta > Diptera > Sciaridae > Pseudolycoriella > Pseudolycoriella hygida. The sequence continues at coordinate 17,934,101 of CM055405.1, read as the reverse complement.
GTACAGAAAGTTAAGTAGTAGCCGCCGCGCTTCGGTTTGGCGACGACGGCGGCTCAAAAAAAAACTTTTGATATGTTTTAGAGGAAGTTGAAGGGATCATTTACGCCCATGGAAGTGGTAGCCGCCCGGTCCGGCATTTGTGACGCATTTTTTTGATCAAATGTGAAAATATTTTGAAAGTTTTTTTTGCGTTTCGAAGCGTTCAGCGTCACCCAAATTGATATCAGTGTTTTGGAAGAAGGGACAAGGACTAGCGTCACATTTCTCTTTTAAAAGGCTTTTTGTTGTGATCAATATCAATCAAATGTTTTATCGATAATCGAATGTTTTTTGATTGTTGAGGAATTTCGCAAAAGAAAAAATTCCCTGACAGACACACAAACTGTGTTTATACATAGTAGGCAATTTAACACAATTGATGCAATATTAAGGAAACTTATCGATTCATGATAATCGATTTTTGATAATCAACTGTTCGTAATAGATTGTGTCATTAGTTTTATGTTTGTCCGTATTCAGCTATGAAAGCATGGATGACGCCACATGAGAAAAGGGAGCAGTTCTATGTTGAGACGTAAATTCAGCTATGAAAAAAGCATAGATGTCACCACTTGAGGTTCGGTTACAAGACACGGACATGGTTATCGATTGTTGATAATCGTTACATATCGATTATCGATAAAATATTCGATCGATAATTTTGAAATTATCCATTGATGATATTTTTTAGTGAACATGCCTACTCAAACTTCTCATTTCCAAGCAGAATTCTACGATTCTCAGGACTGTATAAGTAATCGAAATCTATTGATACTAAAAGGGAGTTGGAGGGTGTTTTGTATGTGATTTTCTCAAAACATACGCTGTTAAACATTCAAGAAGAACGATAAATTCGCTTTCCAATTTAGTAAATTTAAATTCGTTGGTAAAAAATATTTAGGTCGAAGCCATTCAAAAAAAAAAAAAAAGACTTTCAAAGACACGTTCTCTTGCACTTGAATTGACTGCTTTAACAGTTTGAAAAGTTGCAACCCTCAAGTAATTTCAACGTTAACTTGCACAATCATTGAAATCGAAGGCACACAAAGAATTCCTGGGATAATACAGAAACGTTTCGAAAAGGACAATGCAGCTGAAATATTAGACGTGAAAGTTGAAGTCAAGAGTTAAGTAAAGTTCTACAGTTGTGTAGTTTTAAGTACACAATAAATTGTTCACCCGTCAAAAACTTAAATTATTCCAATCGCATTAATTATCAACACATCAATCAATATTCATGAGTGAACCATAATATTACACTGGGAATTCTTAATAAACGGCGCGGCGTAACGAGTATAGTCACATAAAATACCATACGAGGATTATATGAGATTTTAAAGGTATCTGAAAAGGGTATATGCCGTAATGACATGTAATTTGTTAATCCAAAGATTAGATCAAAGTTATCGCATATAAAATAAGTTTTGCTTATGTGTAGTTTCTGGCTAATACTTTCAGAGAAATTGTATTTGTTGTAGGTTGGATGATGAACAAAGATTAAACAGGATGTTAGGCAACATCAATGTACAAGTTGTGCACCGGCTGTCGATGCTAACCTATATTTATGTTTGTAGTGCAAACATTTGTACACACAGCGTCTATTGTTATTTTAATTCAAGTATCTTCTGGGAATGTTATATTCAAACATACCATCGACATCGAACATTCATCATTAACGTACTGCTAATTGTGTTAAGTTTTGTTATTATGACTTGTCTGTTTGCCAACATAAATCTTAATGCTTCAATCTTCTCTCATCCAGAGCGAAACATTCATTCCATCCGCAATGTATTACGGAAAAGGTAGAGACGTAAAAATCAATAAATGCCTTTGAAAATGAAACATTGGTTTGTTGTTAAGATACCATAAATTTCATTAAGTGTACACAAAGTAAATTTCCTACTTCATTTATTATCTCGCATTGATTGAAATTGAATTACAATGACCTAATCGATTCTGTTTACTCTTCGCCGGATTTCAGTTGAAATAAATTCAATTATGACATTCGGACACATTAAAATAACAATAAAAAAAGATCGTTTTTCCAATTTGTTTTATTGCCATTTCGCATAAGGATTTGTTGGTTGAGTGAGGACTGAAATGGGTAATTTTTATTCCTAAATGCTGATAACAGCCAACAGATTGTAGTTAAAGGCTCTTCATCTTCATCTGATTTAAGTTTATTATCCACAAATTAATTACACAAATAAAAGGAAAAATTGTTTTATCTTTCGCTGTGTTGAAGAGTGTACATCTGCGTTAAGTTATTAAGCTGCAAAAATTCCCTTTTCAGTGACTTTCTGTGACATTTAGTGAAATTTTTATAAGTCTTTATAAACTCTGACCTAACCTGGAATGTTCGAACGATGATGAAACCAACAAAGTTAGCGCAGACCGCTCGAGAATTCAGGCGTTATCAATTTGAAATTCTTGGATTAAGCGAAATCAGGCTAAAAGGGAGCGGGGAACGTAGACTGTCTACTGGAGAAACTCTCTTTTATTCCGGCAAACCTGAAACAGAAGATCATAGCAGTCGGTTTTCTCTTTAGTAAGAACGCAAAACTATGTCTAACCGATTGGAACCCGATATCGGATAGGATCATCTCACTGCGACTGGCAACCAAAGTGAGGCATCTAACATTTGTTCAAGTATATGCACCAACTGAGCAAGCTCCTGACGACGTGAAGGATGCTTTTTACGAACAACTGGCTCAAACTTTGAACAATGTGAAGAAATCCGATATGTTGGTATTATTGGGTGATTTGAATGCACAAGTGGGGAGTTTGAATGTAAACTGGGAAAACGTGATGGGAACCCATGGTTTAGGAACAATGAATGATAATGGTGAGCGATTCGCAGAATTGTGTGGAAACTTTGACTTGGTCATAGGCGGAACATTATTTTGTCACCGAGACATTCACAAAGCTACATGGATCTCACCCGATCGTCGTACCAAAAATCAAATTGACCACATCGCAATCAGTGGGAAGTGGAAAAGTTCTCTCCTAGATGTCCGAAGTAGAAGAGGGGCGGATGTCTACAGTGACCACCACTTACTAACCGGACTCATTCGCATTAAACTATCGACCCATAGAAAACGAGAGCCCACTGCGCCAAGAAGGTTAGATATATCGAAGCTTAAGGACGGACAAATAGCGAGACGCTTCATACAGAACATACGCGAGGAAGTCACTTCTAGTCGTCAATATGAAGAAGACACTGCGGTCAAATGGAGCACGGTACAAAATGCTATGCAGAAATCGGGAGAGCAAATTCTGGGTTTTCGGAACAATGGAAGGAATGGATCTCTGATACCACATGGAGACTAATTGAGGAACGGAAAAAGTTGAAATTAATGCCTGGCGCGAGCCAAAATTACAACGAGTTGGAAAAGCAAATAAGCGGAGTGCAAGAGCAGATAAACGTAAATGGATGAGTGATTTAGCTGATCAAGCTCAACGTGCAGCTGACAGTAATAACATGCGTGAAACTTATCGTCTTGCTCGACGCATATCAGGAAAACGAGCGGATGCAAACAAGCCATTACGGGCTGCTGATGGGAGTTTTATAACTTCGGATTTGGCGCAATGTGAAAGGTGGAGCACGTATTTTGAGGAACTTCTCAATAAACCGCCCGTAACTGCACCACAGAGTCCGACCGAACCAATTCGAATTCGAACATGTAATTTCAACTCGTCATCACCAACTTCACTGGATGTCAAGATTGCGATCAAGCAGCTAAAGAACGGAAAAGCACCTGGTGCTGACAACATTGCTGCCGAAATGCTGAAAGCTGATGTGGAGTTAATAAACGAGCTAATCCACCCAATAGTCTGTGAAGTGTGGGAATCAGGAAACGTTCCAGATGAGTTTATCGACGCTTTGATTGGCAAAGAAAGGCGATCTTACAATTTGTGGCAATTGGCGTGGCATCACACTTCTTAACACGATAAACAAGATTATTAGCATCATTATCCACGACCGAATATCAAAGGTCCTAGAACCAATTCTTCGCAAGCAGCAAGCTGGTTTTAGACCTCATCGATCATGTGTGGACAACATCAACACCTTGCGAATTATCATAGAACAGTCAGTGGAATTCAACACCCCGCTGTACTTGCTTTTCATCGATTTCAAGCAGGCATTCGACAGTTTGGACCGAGAAGTGATGTGGAAAATCTTGTCAAGTTACGGCATCCCCGTAAAGCTCCTGAACTTGATTAAAGGACTTTACCATCAAGGAAAATGTCGTGTGGTACATCGTGGCAAGCTGGGTCGGCGATTTATTGTTGAATCTGGTGTCAAACAAGGATGTGTGTTGTCGCCTCTTCTATTCATCATAGTCCTGGACTGGGTGATGCGGAAAGTGAATGCTGGTGGCAGAGGTATTCAGTGGACGCTGACAGAACGGTTGGAGGATATTGATTTCGCCGATGATTTAGCCCTCATGGCACAGAAAGCAAGCGACATGCAAGAATCGTTACGCCGACTCGTCAAGTATGCCGGACAAGTTGGACTTGAGGTAAACGTAGCGAAGACAAAACTGGTGCGTATCAACACAACAACGCCTTGCATGCTGACAATCGCTGGTGAAAAAATAGAAGAAACGGAGAGCTTCTGCTATCTAGGAAGTATCTTGGCAAAGGATGGAGAAGCCGCATACAGAAAGCGCGCCAAGCCTTCATTTCGCTAAACAACATTTGGAATTCAACGCAGCTGACAAGAAACCTGAAAATACGATTATTCAAGTCGAACTGCATCTCAGTATTGCTGTATGGTTGTGAAACTTGGAAAATGACTTCGACCATCGAAAATCAAATCCAAGTCTTCGTCAACAGATGCCTCAGGCGCATTCTGAGAATTTACTGGCCAAAAACGATAAGCAATGAAGAGCTGTGGAAACAAACCGGTGTTGAAAAAATGAAGGTCACAATCAAGCGTCGAAAGTGGAATTGGATCGGACTGTTGATGATATTCCAAGAACTGCGTTAGAATGGAATCCACAGGGAACCCGAAAACGTGGCCGACCAAAGATAACGTGGAGAAGAACCGTCGTCGATGAAGCGAGAGTAGCTGACAAAAAATGGAAGGAGGTCAAACTTCTCGCCCGGAACCGAGTACGATGGCTGCGATTTGTGGACGCCCTATGCTCCCACGCGGAGTAGGGTTTCGATGATGATGATGATAAACTCTGACACTAAGAACACTCAAGAGGAAGTACGAAAAAGCTTGTGGCGAACAGATAGCACAAAAGGACGGAACGTTGTTATATGGATGGAGACAGTGCTGACTTAATAAAGTCCCTTAAGTTGCGCTGGTTCCAATGAATAGAGGTGGAATGTTTACGGTCAGTAGGAAAAAGTGCTATGTATGTGTTCATAAATCTAGTACTGTTCAACCATTTTTGACATAAGTGCTCAAGGAACGTTCACAAATGACGTCACGGTCTAGGGGGAGAGGGCATGTGACGAAAATGATTTTTAAATGGATATTTGGACCTAATTTGACCCATTTTACGTGACGGGGGGGGAGGGGGGTAGAAAGAGGTGAAAAATTCCATAAAATAATTTTAACGTAATTTATGAACACCCCCCTAGTTTTTAGCGAGAAATTAGCAGGAAATTAAAACTTTCAACACAAGATTCCATTCAAACAAACTTCTGCGTATTATCAGCGATAGCGTCACCTCAAGTGATATCATTAATTTCGGAAGCGGACTTACGGACTGCGTCACACTCTACCTTTTAAAAGGTTTTTGTTGTGATCAGTTGTTTTGAAAGTTTTTAGTTGTTATAACTAAAATTCATGTGAAAAATTTTCTATTTTTTGAAAACATTTTTCTCCGAAAAGAAATTTTCTCAGAAAAGAAAATTTTCTTAGAAAAAAAATTTCTCCGTAAAAAATTCTTCTCAGACAAAAATTTTCTTCGAAAAAAAAATTTTTCTCCGACAAAAAAAATTTCTCAAAAAAAATTTCTCTAAAAAAACTTTCTCTAAAAAAAACTTTTCTCAAAACACATTTCTCTAAAAAAAATTTTTCTTCAACAAAAAAGTTTTCTCAGAAAACCAAACAAAATTTTTCTCTGAAAAACAGTTGTCTCCGAAAAAAAATTCTCCAAAAAAGTTTTTCTCCAAAAAGAACGTTTTTCACCAAAAAAATATTTTTCTTTAAAAAAAATTTCTCAGAAAAAATCTTCTTCCAATAAAAATTTGCTCAAAAAAAAATTTTCTCCGAAAAAAATTGTTCTCCAACACCTTCGGCTACCATCGGAACACTTTGTATAACCTTCGGCTACATTTGGAATACTTTGTGGCACCTTCGCCTGCCTTCGGAACACTTCGTGTCACCTTCGCCTACCTTCGCAGCACTTCGTGTCTCCTTCGGCTGCCTTCGGCTGCCTTCGGAACACTTCGTGTCATCTTCGGATCACTTATTTTCACCTTCGCCTACCTTCGGAACACTTCGTGTCACCAATTCTTTTCACTGATTCATATAACTTTCCTGAAGAAACCAACTGTCTAGGTATTCTTATTCAGCATTTAGCAAAAAATCCAAGATGGTGTCACTTGGACAGTTGGGAGCCATTTTCTTAAAGTGCTAAAAAATTCTCCTGACTAAACTGTATAACTTCCTAGAAGAAACCATCTCTCTAAGTAGTGTCAATCCAGAGCTAAAAATTGAAAACTGAAAAAGCATAAACGAAAATCCAAGATGGCGTCACCTTGGCAGATTTCTGAAAACCCCAAAAAATTCTCCTGATCAAACTCTATAACTTTGCAGAAGGCACATACTCTCTAAGTATTGTCATTCCGAAGCTAAAATTCGGAAACGCAAAGAAGCATAATTTATTGCTTGGGAAAATTCAAGATGGTGCCGGTTTGACTGCTTGCATCCATTTTCTTGAGATCCCAAGAAATTCTCCTGACAAAACTCTATAACTTTCCCGAAGAAACCAACTCTCTAGCTATTATCACTCCGGAGCTAAAATTCAAAAACTCCGAGCATTACCGGAAAAACCGTCAAAATTGACCACTTTTTCACATGCCATGGCTTTTCCAGAATTTTTTCGGAAAAGCTGCCTATGAAATTTTTCATTTTTATCTGAAAATTTCAGGAAGATCGGCTGTCTAGTTCTCGAGATGGAAAATTATTAATAGAAAGATAGATAGATAGAACATCTAGAAACCGACAGATCAGAAAAAAGATTTCATAATGATGAGAATAATAGAAAAATCCATTGGAAAAATGTCATTTTCAAACCTCGATATCTCAGCCAATTTTCAACCGATTTCGATGAGTCTGGTCTCTGAGCTGCTGCGACGTAGTTTTTTGTAAAAATATTTTGTAGGGGGAGAGGGCGAGAGGAAAACACTCAAAAGTTCGCGTATATATGGCTCCTTGTCCCAAAGGTTTTTGTATGGATTTTTTTGGGTGTGTGAGGACTGCGTCACGTCCTCCGCTACCGCTCCGGGCATGATATACATGGCTCCTTGTCCCAAAGGTTTTTGTATGGAGTTTTTTTGGGTTTGTGGACGTTTTTTTGGTGTGTGGGGACTGCGCCACACCCTCCGCTACCGCTCCAGGCAAGATTAGCGAAATTCTAAAACTTATGTCAAAAAAGCGCCAAAAGTACTAGATTTATGAACACGAAGATAACAGCTATCCGAACTAATAGTGTCAAACTTATCTGGGTTCCTAAAAACATAGTTTAATTCTAGGTTACGAAAAAGCAGAAAGACACGCGAAAAAAGGACGACTAACTCGAACCAGCCTTTGCTTCTCAAAAGAACTCTATAAGAAAGTTTTTCAACAGGTGGAACAGGTGCATATAAAAATTATTAAGAAAGCTGCTGTTTTCCAGCGACGAAGACGAGTTTGTCATCTTTTACGCAAAATTTCATTAAAGCCGCAAGTTAGGAAGAAGATTTTTTTCTACTTTAAAGTGGCGAAAACAGTTTTTTGTCACTATTTGCGAAATTGTATAAAGCGTACTACAGTAAGAGAAACATAAGATTAGGCAACGTTTTACACGACCACAATACAAGCAAAAAGATAAGAGAGAAAGAAACAAAATTGTACAAGATTATGATTCTCTTCCTGTATGAATCACGTTGGAAAAGTAGGTTGCTTTTGTCATACGATGTGATTTTCAAAATCGCTACGCTTGTTTGGAAATTGCACATCTAGTTACAAAAACACCTTCTTTTCGCAACTTGTTGCAAAAATTACTATTGCATAACGACGGAGGTTTCAACGTAAACGCACAGTGCGAGAACTTTATATGTTTCATTTACTGAGTTACACATAACCATTAAGCGCCTCAGTTACATTTTCACAAAGCTTCATGTCGTTGAAAATGCGGAAATGGATTGGTTCGCATTTTATGTGTTTTCCGTTGCTGTGAAAATTATTGCGTGTAAACTGAAAAGTGAATTACTGGAGTGCTATTTCAGTCCTTGCCATCGGCTCGATCCTCAATTTACCCACGTAACTTTCCCTGCTTTTTCTACAAATCACTCATTTTTGCATTGAATGTCTCGAAATAGAAACATGAAGAATTCAAATCGCAATTGGTTTTTTAATCATTTCTAATTTCTAATAAAAATTGAAGAGTCCTCCGTAGTGTCGTATATTTTTTCTATATACTACGATTTCAGTGAATAGCAGGTATTAACATAATTTTCATGTTACTGTCTTTCTCGTTGTGCGGATCTGTTGTGTAAAATTTATTTGCTACGAATAGAGGGTCTGCATTTCTTTTCAAATTATCACACATTTTATTGCGAAATTGGAGACAAAATTAGGTTTTTCGACAGAAGAATTAAAATTCCATTTAACGGTTTCGTTTTTTTGGCTTATCTCTTAACGATTGGATTTGCACTAATTTGATAGCATACTTCTCTGTAATTCAAAAAATGTTTATTCTAAGATTATGGAGATATAAAGACATTTAAGTCAGAAAATAGCACAAGTGGATAAGCGTGTTACTTAAATTGATATCTAGTTATTAAGTCAGACATTCTTTCTCATCCTTCTACGTGTACAATACATTTCTTTAAATCAATTTTTCTTTTTATAATACAATAGTAAATGCTTTGCACATGTAGCATGTGTTTCGATGGAACTACAAAGCACAAAATATGCTAGTGGAATGTAAGTAACTTAAAATGAAATATCTCACCAGTCACCAGCCTTGCATACCATTCCAGTTAATACATCATATATGAACGAATCTATATTCAAATGATCACTCAATTGAGGTAAATAAATAAAAAATGTCTGTGGAAAAAGGGACTCGTAAACTAAATGGACGTATATTTATGTAAATAAAATACAATGCACGACTAAAAATGAAATATGACGAGCACACAATCTTAGAGAAGCACGCAACACTCTAAGGCTGAATTGCTTTTCTTTTTGTTTCTGTCAGAAAATAACATAAATCTTTAGGTTCGAGAATTTTTTTTTCTGTTTCTTTTCTTTTATCAAAAGACATGGGAATGATATATTTCATCATAAATTCAGAATTAAACGAAAGCTTTAGCATTAAATCTGGGCTTTTGTGTTGGTGAAATCCTTTAATACTCTTAACTGTCCTTATGTTGCCCATTAGGTGTACCTTATGTTTGGAATGCATTTACAGTTGAAGGAAGTGTGAACAATTAAATTTTCTTTATGTCGTCATTTTTCATTCTTTTTTTATTTGTTCACCTGAATCTAATTTTTAATCGTTTTAATGGTTCAAATTTCATTTCTCTCATTCCATTTCTCTCATTCCATTTAACTTATTTTTTTATATATATTTAAGATCATAAATTCTTCCAACGAACTCATAATGCTAGTGTTTTTGGGGGGGTAATTTACTACATTCATTCAGAAAGTCTGAAGTAGATTTCAGTAAATTCAACTCATTTACTAATTTACATTCGATAACAAAGAACTTTTGCTTTCTATTGGCACCCATACATCAGGAGCAAAAAACTGGAAATTCATATTAATGTTCATTGGCGCACATTACCAACCGCAAGAATTTTTGGTGATATGTTCAGGATGAGATTGTTGTCAGTGTTATTAACTACCTCTGGTTGTAATAAACGGTCTCTCGATAGCAACATGTTCTGGCGATTGTTATCGTTCTCTGTGGGTTATTACCACTCTCTGCGCCGCTAAAATCCAAGAAAGATACCCGACTATGTTATATTACCATTCTCTGATGGCTATTAACGCCCAATAAGGGTTATTAACGCTCTCTGGTTATTATTACGCTGTTATTAACGCTCACTGTGGGTTATTAACGCTCTCTGGGGGTTAATAGCGCTCTCTTGTAGGTATGAACGCTCTCTGTGGGTTATTACTGCTCTATGGCGGCGATTACAGCTCTCTTGGGGTTTTTAATGCTCTCTCGAGGTTATTAACACTCTCTGGGCGTTATGGGAGGTGTTATTGCTCTCTGGAGGCTATTACCACTCTCTCTGCCTTTTTTGCGCTCTCTGGTGGTTATTACCGCTCTCTTGGGGTTATTTACGCTCTCTGGAGGTTATTACCACACTCTGGAGGTTATTAGCGCTCTCTGGGAGGTATGAACTCTCTCTGTAGATCATTAATGCTCTCTGAGGGACCACTCTGTGGGCGTTTTTTGCGCTCTCTTGGGGTTATTAACGCTCTATATAGGTTATTAACGCACTATAGAGGTTATTACAACTCTCTGGGGGTAATTAGCGCTATCTAGGAGGTATGGAGAGTGGGCTATTACCACTCTCTGGAGGTTATTAGCGCTCTCTGGGAGGTATGAACGCTCTCTGTGGGTTATTACCACTCAATGGGTGTTATCAATGCTCTCTAGGGGTAGTTACCACTCTCTGGGCGTTTTTGGCGCTCTCTCGTGGTTATTGCCGCTCTCTTGGGGTTATTAACGCACTCTAGAGGATATAACCACTCTCTTGGGGGTATTAGCGCTCTCTGGGAGGTATTACCGTTATCTGTGGGCTATTACCACTCTCTGGAGGTTATTAGCGCTCTCTGGGAGGTATGAATGCTCTCTGTGAGTTATTACCACTCTCTGTGTGTTATTAATGCTCTCTGTGGGTTATTAATGCTCTCTGGGGGTTATTACCACTCTCTGGGCATTTTTTGCGCTCTCTGGGGGTTATTACCGCTCTCTTGGGGTTATTAACGCTTTCTAGAGGATATAACCACTCTATGGGGGTTATTAATGCTCTCTGGAGGTTATTACCACTCTCTGGGGGTTATTAGCGCTCTCTGGGAGGTTTGAATGCTCTCTGGGAGGTTTGAACGCTCTCTGGGAAGTATGAACACTTTCTGTGGGTTATTACCACTCTTTGGGGGTTATAAATGCTCTCTGGGGATTATTAATGCTCTCTGGGGGTTATTAATGCTCTCTGGGGGTTATTATGGCTCTCTGGGGGTTATTACCGCTCTCTGGGGGTTATTACCACTCTCTGGGCGTTTTTGGCGCTCTCTCGGAGGTTAATTACGCTCTCTGGGGGTTATTACCACTTTTTGGATTTCTTTACAGCTTTCTGGGAGGTATTAACGCTCTCTAGGGGTTATTAACGGCCAACCACGACTAGATTTGTATTTTTTGCACTGACCGTTTAGGGACTGTTCACAAATGACGTACGGATTTTTTAGCGATTTTTTACCCTCCCCCCTCAGTCCGTACGAGATCGTACAATTCCGAAGAGTCTACGTACGAATTTAAGGACCCCCCCCACCACCCCACCTCCCTCAGAAAAAAATGAAATTTATTCATTAGTCCATTTTAATCTCATTTTTCTCATATCCGTTCGTAATTTGTGAACAGCCACTTATAACACCCACTGGACGATACAGAAAGTAGGTTCAATGTCCAGGTAGGTCCCATCACCAAATTTTATGCATACGAATTTTTACGTTAAAGCAAAATGTATCCCAATTTGTCAATTGACATTTTATAAGTCACCAATCTACAAAAGTCCTTTTGTCCACCTGTATAGCCCGATTGATAAACAAGTGAATTGATACGTCACACTTCGATGATGTCTTAAAATGTGCGAAGGTTGTCGTTTTGCAAAAAGGAGGTGATGCGGCAGATATGAGTAACTATAATAGACCTATATCGATTTCGTCTTCTCTTTCCAAACTCTTAGAAAAAGCTTTGTATGAGCAATTATACTCGAAGCTAGAATCGGCTAATTTTTTTAAAATGAAACAATTTGGCTTCCTAAAGAGATCAAATACTTTGGCATGCTGCCTTGACCTATTGACGAATGTTAGGGATGACATAAATCACAAACAGATCGTCAGTTGGGTCAGTTGCCTTTCTGTGGATTTTAGGAAGGCCTTTGATGTAGTCAATCACTGTATTCTGCTGATGAAGCTTCGGAGTCTATGTCACAATGGAACAGCGTACAATCTCATTAATAGTTACCTGAGTGATAGAAATCAGTTTGTGAGTGTTAGCGGAGCCGTTAGTCCTCCGCTCAAAGTAGTAAGTGGTGTTCCGCAGGGATGCACTCTGTCGTCATTGTTGTCAGTCGTGTTTTTGTATGGACTTTAAAGGAAACCTGTACCTCTACGCCGATGACACATCATTGCTATACAAAGCAGCATCAATTGATGAACTTCTCCCTTCTGAATAGGTGGTCAACCGAAAATCAAATGTTTGTGAATGAGGCGAAGACCAATTATATTGTATTTAGAACAGAAATGCCTGCTGACTTTGTGTTGATGTGGGATGGCACGACTTTAGAGCGAGTGAAGGTGGTGAAGTATCTGGGACCAGCACCTAATGATCAGTTTACGTGGGCAATTATGTGTGCAAGTTGACGATGAAAATCTCTCCAGTTGTTGGAGCTATCAGGCGGTTAAGGTGGTTAGTTCCGGAAGCAGCCTTGTTCAATATCTACTTCTCGTTCGTACACTCTCACTTGAGTTACTTGAAGCCAGTGTGGAATTGTGCGCCACAATATCTTTTAGACGAACTTCTTTTACTTCAGAAAAAGGCCTTCCGCAATCTATATGGTCTCGGTTACAAACAATCTGTTAAGACGTATTTTAACACTTCGATACTGCCGATTGATTATTTCAACATGTACCAAACAGCAACTCTGGTGTTTTCCCTGAAGAATGGCTTAATAAAAAATGACTTGCCTATTCAGATTAACTGAGACATTCATGAGCATTTTACTAGGACTAGTAGTCTGTTGCATACCTCTTTCTCCCGCTCTTTGCTTGGACAACACTTGATTATGTTTCGTGGCTATCGATTATTTAACGGGTTCCCGGCAGAGCTTCAAAGTATTCCCAACTTATATTCTTTTAAGATGCAACTGAAGGATCATTTATTGAAACAATTCGTAACTTCTTGCAAATACCACATTTCTTGGTAAATCATCAAACATCGTTGTAATTGTGGAACTGCCGCCGTGACGGAGAACTGATTGCGGACTTTCTTGGGAGTTTGTATTCACATCTCAGTCATTGCGGACATTTTTCTTTCTTTCTTTTTTTTTAATTTGATTTATAGAAGTAGTGAGATATAGTGAGGAGTGGTGACATGTAGTGTAGTAAGGAGCAGTGACGTTGTGTTTTATATTATAGATGTAGTGAATTGTAGTGAGGTATAGTGTAGTGTAGTGAGATGTACTAAGGTGTAGTAAGATGTAGTGTAATATAGTGAGATGTGGTGTAGTGTAGTGAGATGTAGTAAGGTTTAGTGTAGTGAAATGTACTGAGATGTAATAAGGTATAGTGAGATGTACTGAGGTGTAATGAGGTGTAGTGTAGTGTAATGAGATGTACTAAGATGCAGTGAGATGTATTGTAATGTAGTGAGATGTAGTGAGGTGTAGTGAGGTGTAGTGTAATGAAATGTACTGAGATGTAGTAACGTGTAGTAAGATGAACTAAGGTGTAATGAGATGTAGTGTAGTGTAGTGAGATGTACTAAGGTGTACTGAGATATAGTGTAGTGTAATGAGACGTAGTGTAGTGTAGTAAGATGTAGTGAGTTGTAGTGTAGTAAAATGTACTGAGATGTAGTAAGGTGCAGGGAGGTGTAGTGAGATGTAGTGAGGAGTGGTGACATGTAGTGTAGTGAGGTGCAGTGATGTAGTGTTTTATATAATAGAAGATTCTTTTTTTTTCTTCTCTCTTTTTTACCTTAACTAGTTTTCCTTTTTTCTTGATTTAATGATCTTTGATTCTAATTTGATTTATTTGCCATATTTAAAAGATTCATTACATTAAAATTGATTTCAAATGTAACATGTACGGGCTAAATGCCTATAATGTATTTGGAAATTTTAAATAAAAATAAAAAAATAGTCAACTTTTCTTTAAGAAAAAATATTCAAAATTATGGTACAATGCTTCGAATTTTAGAACTTCAAGGAAATCGTTCAATATTTGGGGAAAATCCATTTTATCAAAAATTATTCTAAATGATATTTCCCTTTCTGCACTCGAATTTACTTTCCGTGGAACAAGATGTTTCTGAAATTAAGCGCGAAGAATGTCAAAGCCAACAACGAGAATCAATTTTAGTTCGACAAAAGTTCAATTCATGTTGTACACGTTCTTCTGAACTGATACTAAAAAAATGTTACGTAAGCACCAAAATGTATTTTAAGATGAAATTATTGGTTGACGAGTATTAAAAAAGCTTTTAACATGTAACTCAAAAAGTTTTTTTTTTAAATTAAACTTCAAAGAAAAAGTTTTAAATAAACAACATTTCTAAGCGTGCAACTGGATGATAGAGCGAAGAATGTGTATGAAACAAAACGAAAACCTAAGAAATATCCAACATTTGTTCCATTGTCCATTACTTCTGTATCCGCACGAAACCACACCAATGAAGAATCGATTTTTCTTCGAACATCTAAATGATGATGGTATGACCTACATAAACTAAACCGTCTACTTTCTGTACCTAGACATATCTACACCTACTCAAGTGGATGTGTGAATGGGATTATCACTGATGTGAAATTTTTAAACTAACATTTTCAGAAAAATTGATGAAAATAAAAAAGAACGGAAAATATTTTCACATGAAAGTCACCCCTCTACCACATATGATGTGGAAGTTTGAAGGTTGATTCAATATCATTCCTTGGAGTTGAGTTATATGCGAGTACAGCGAGAAAGCGAAGAAAGATATTGATAAATGATGATACGATTTTCATAAGAAAATCTCCATTGAATTACTTCGAAATCGGTTTTTTTATTTCGTTTTCTTAAAAGGGACGGAAATTTCGTTACAATTCATATGTAATGACAAGGAGACTTTGAACCGTTTATTACATTTATTATTTCATAATGCTCTCAACAGAATATTCAGGTGATGAAAATTATAAAATTGGTATTCCTGCGATGTAAGTGCTATTTTATGAACGTATATACATTTTTTCGTTTGAATTATTCAATTGGGTAAGAGGAGGTTTTAAAAAAAATTGCGTAATATTTTTGGTTACGCAAGTCAAAATAATGCATGCAAATTAATTTTTCATACATTGAGAGGAAAATTGTTACATTGAACTTAATTTCTAAATGTTACACTTTTATCTATGTCAATGTAAATTTACATTTCGAAACATCGAAGCGTAACATTTAGAAATTAAGTCTACTGAAGTAAAATAATCACAACAAAAACCTTTTTAAAGGTAGAGTGTGACGCAGTCCGTGAGTCTGCTTCCAAAATTAATGATATCGCTTGAGGTGACGCTATCGCTGATATTACGCAGAATTTTGTTTGAATGGAACCTTGTGTTAAAAGTTTTGACTTCCTGAAAAAATTAGAGCGCTTTCTTTGAAACAAAATTACGTTTTGTTAAAAAAAAATTGCGTCACAAATGCCGGACCCACCAGCGGAATAATTTTTCAATACTTTCAGTTTTTACACGCAAAAATTTAAATTTACTCAAAAAAATCTACGCAATAAGAAACAAATGTCAAATTTTTGCAGCGGTGACCCCACGTTCTATTCATCAAAACGATGCCCAAGTCAATATCTATCGATTCCGACGAATAAAATTTTTTGGCGAAAACTTTCGCCTCGATTTTGACCAACTTCCGAGCCTCGGCAAACCTTCATCAAAAAAATTCTCCTCACCAATCTCTATAACTTTCCCGAAGAAACCAACTGTCTAGCTATTCTAATTCAGAAGATAGCAAAAAATTCAAGATGGCGTCCCTTTGACAGCTGGCAGCCATTTTCTAATGATACCAAAAAATTCTCCTGATGAATCTCTATAACTTTCTAGAAGAAACCATCTCTCTACGTAGTGTCATTGCGGAGCTAAAATTCGAAAACCGAAAAAGCATAGACGAAAATCCAAGATGGCGTCGCAATGACAGCTGGCAGCCATTTTCTAATGATACCAAAAAATTCTCCTGATGAAACTCTATAACTTTGTAAAAGAAACCGTCTCTCTAAGTAGCGTCATTCCGGAGCTAAAATTCGAAAACCGAAAAAGCATAAACGAAAATCCAAGATGGCGCCCTTATAACAGATGGCAGCCGTTTTCTTATGATCCCAAAAAAATCTCCTGATAAAACTCTATAACTTTGTAGAAGAAACCGTCTCTCTAAGAAGCGTCCTTCCGGAGCTAAAATTCGAAAACCGTAGAAGCATAAACGAAAATCCAAGATGGCGTCGCTATGACAGCTGGCAGCCATGTTCTAATGATCCCAAAAAATTCTCCTGATAAAATTCTATAACTTTGTAGAAGAAACCGTCTCTCTAAGAAGCGTCCTTCCGGAGCTAAAATTCGAAAACCGTAGAAGCATAAACGAAAATCCAAGATGGCGTCGCTATGACAGCTGGCAGCCATTTTCTAATGATACCAACAAATTCTCCTGATGAAACTCTATAACTTTGTAGAAGAAACCAACTCTCTGAGTGTTATCATTCCGGAGCTAAAAATCGAAAACCCAAAGAAGCATAATTTACACCTTACAAAAATCCAAGATGGCGTCACTTTGGCAGATTTCTGAAAATCCCAAAAAAAATCTCCTGATCAAACTCTATAACTTTCCC
>CM055405.1:17902395-17916517 GCA_029228625.1 Pseudolycoriella hygida | reverse complement strand
GGGCCGAGACTGACGTTCCCTGAAAATTTTAAGGAAATCGCTCGGGCGGTTCTCGAGAAAAAAAAGTAGATAGATAGATACATAGATACATAGATACATAGATAGATAGATCGTTGACACACCACACAGGAATAAAATTGTTATTAATTACAAAGGTAATTTGACCACTTTTCTTAGGAATTGGTCATCTTTGATTGGCGATATCTCAGCCAATTTTCAACCGATTTTGATGAGTGAGGGCTTGTTTGAAAGCTGCTGCGACGTAGTTTTTTTTAAAATAAATTGGAGGGGAAGGGGGGCGAGGGGAAAAAACTCAAAACTTCGCCTATATATGGCTCCTTGTCCCAAAGGTTTTTGTATGGAGGTTTTTGGGTTTGTGGACGTTTTTTTTTTGGGGTGTGGGGACTGCGTCACGCTCTCCGCTACCGCTCCGAGCATGATTTACAAAATGGTTTGGAAATTGTTATTTTCACTCCTGTGGTGCAGCCCGTGCGTTCAGCTTGGGATCCAAATTTCTCACTCGTGGTTGAACTTTAGAAAATCTTATGGGAGAAACATGAGCCGCCGTCGTGTCTCGTGCGCGTCTTACAATTTTGTATAAAGCAAACAGTGCTTTCTATTGTCAAATTCAAATGATTATGAATAAATTATTCCCCCCTAATATTCAAATTTTCTTTTCTTGACGGAATTAGTCACATAACGAGAAAGGATCTACACAATCAGTACAGTAGTGAAGCAATGAAGTGAATTATTAAATTTGCTTGAAGCAGTGGTGTGGGAAAATGTGCGTTTACGGGCTCCAGCACCCCAGTCCCTGTCTCCAGTTCTAAAAAACATTATGAAAGTCAAGTTTCATTCTAAAATTAGTTTCGGATGTACCAAGAAAATTTTTTACTACTCCCTTGGTTACGAAGTTTGAAAAATTTCTAATTTCAATACATGGGAAGGTTACTGTAGACTAGAGGTGTACGGGTCGACCTTTTTTTCCAAACCCTGACCTGAACTTTTTTTAAAAAGATTTCATTTGGAATGTTTCTTAAACTCAATTTAGAGAAAAGAGTTGAGTGAAACTTGTCGGGTCACGTTTTGCTAGTAGAAGTCTTCAAACCCGTAGACCCGAACCGACCCGTCAAACAAACACATGCCCCTTGCATGCGTATCAGAATAGATGTCGCAAAAAGAATCGAACACATCTGAGTAAATATTGCCTTAACTCTTAAGTTTATGCAATTACGTCCTCAATAAATTGGACTGGAAATTGCCGGAAGGGCAATATTGAAAAACCCGTACGAAACAACGGAGCTGTCCAAACCCTTAAGAATAAACCCAAAATGAAAAAAATGCACTAGGCCCGATCTTAGAACCGCCCTATAGCACTTAGGGGAAGCCTCTGATCCATAATACTACCATGAACAAAAAAGTTCACCACTAAATCTCGTATAGGGTCGCTTAGCGGGAGTTGGTCCCACACTGAGGACTCTACAGCTGTAACGTGACGGCATTCCACCGCACGTTCCATAATTATATTACAATAAAATGCGAATAACAAATTAAATAAATACACATTACATTTAAATAAACCGCGCATAATTACATCACATCCGCCCTCCGCGGCATCTAGGGACGTTACATTGCAGCGAAACATAACGGAAAGAGAAAGCAATTTCCCCCGTTCGCAATAGCGGAACTGGACTACCGCCAAAATCTTCGTAAACGAAGATAATTGTAGATCATTCTGATACTTACTTCCAAGTCGGAAGGACGTAGTTACATTAAATTGATTTATATTAAATTGTATTATAACAAAGTATGAAGTAATTCAGTCATAATACGATGTATCAAATTACAATCATATTCAAAATCACCAACGAGAAGTGAATTATTGCGGAACTGTATATTTGGTCGATACAATACTTGATTGGTTTCGATACGAGTGGTGGTCGAGTCATTATAACCGCCCTACAATATTCCATTGAGAGTCCCGTAGCAGACCGAATATAAAGAAGGAGAGAAATAGCGTTCAGAGAATACAGATTCATTGATTGGCATTGATACCCAAGCCGTTACAGATTCATTCATTCATAGCGTCCGATTATTGAAGTTCGAACCCTAATACAATAGTAGCAAATGTAAGTAGTTCTTTTTCCGCATACCCTCAATTGTGAACAGAGTGAATTCAAGTATTCTCCCGTATAATCATCACCGCCGGTAAAATCTAATTGCAATATAGTTTTTCGGTTACGTAAATTCATACATCATAGTTTATCTTTTGGAGCCAATTTCTTTATTGTTCTTCGCATTAGATATTCTATTGTTTCTATTTCTTGCCTCCCGTCGAGCCAAGGAGGATAGAAAAGAGATAGTTACACAGCCCGAACCACTCAACATATTTTCACTGATTTAATTTTCGTGATTTACTGATGTCCATATCTTTCATACAAAACCTTGAAGAGCGATTTCCGTGCTAGGGGGTCATACACAAATTACGTACGCACTTTGGTACGCATTTTGATTAGTTTTATCGAATTCGAATTCACAAATCGTTCCGAAAGTGCGACCGAAACGTATCGCCGCTCTTCGAGCCAACGAACTGTTTGCAATCATAGCTCGAGGCGACGTAGAGGAAGCCGACTGGTTGAATATAGATGACGTGGAACATTCCAAGGAGTCGATTTCAGAAATTAAAAAGAAACAAAATGAAATGAAAAAAGTGCCTGTCATTTCTATAGAGAAACACATGACACAGGCATGGACGAACGAATAAAGGGATTTTTCAAAATATATTCTTTTAATGAGGGGGGGGTATGGAAAATCGTACGTACACGACAGGGGGGGTCTCAAAATTAGTACGGAAGCGTACGATGGGGGGGAGGGGGTCAAAAACATCAAAAAAACTGCGTACGTAATTTGTGCATGACCCCTAGTTTCGCAAAGATATAAGTGAAAAGATTCCACCAACCTTAAAAAAAACTACGTTTTTTACCACTTTTTCGACCGTAACTTCGAAAGTTTTCGTCTGATTTTGCCTAAATTCAATCCCTTCATTAATTTTGTGTTTATCGTTCAGAAAAAAAAAGTTCTTGAAAATCGGATAAGATTTACCCGATTTATGCAGAAAAAACTCGTTGAGCACTAGTAGAGATTCAGTTTTAGGGCTCTGGCTGAGTCCAAAGGCTCAAAATTAAAAATGTTTCTTCCATAAAATGTCAGACATGCCCAGACCTTTCAAACAAAAAAAAATTATGAAAATCAGGAAAGATTTACTCGAGTTATGTGCAAAAAACCAAAAACCACTTAAACGGCCCTAGCTCAGCTGCTTTGGACCGATACTGCTCAGATGCAATCTTGATCCAGAGGAATTGATATTGATAGGTGGGTAAGATTTTTAAAGACAATCAATTGATATTTGCAGTAATTATTTGGATGATATTTATGTTAGAGCTTTGCAATTCAATGAAATGAAAAGCTTTTTCAATTAAAAGTTTTTGAAAATCGGTTGAGTTTTACGCAAGTTATCGCGGTGACAGACAGATGGACGGACGTACAACGCTTTTATTGTTGATTGGTTATCTAAGTACCAGGATCGATGCTCCCCACCTACTCCCAGGTCGAAATTGGGGTGGTTACAAACGTCGTGGTAAGCGCATCAGACCCTTTTTCGAAAAAGTTCGTTCTTCGTACGGGTCTAAAAATAAATGCAAAAACCCAACCCGACCCGACAAATAAATCGTCGGGTTTTTAGTCAAGTTTCAAGTTGTAGACAGCCGAGATCCACTTGCTTATCGAGTTAAAATCTATATGAAGATTTCGTAGAGCATGAAATAAAGTGATGATACAGGAAATGACTCTTGAGTGTAAAGTTGAAGAGTACGTTGAGGAGATTGCCCATCTTTGTCCTCTTCATCGGTTATAGAGAAAGTTTGATTGGACCCGTACGAAGTACGAAGGTCCTATACGTTTACTACAAAAAATTTTATTGTAACATGGGGTAGATCGAGGTGGGAGGGGGAATATGCATTTATTATCTTCTAGAGATGACGAATCAGCAATAGAAAAAATGTCCGTCTCCACTTTTTTTCCAAACGGCTCAACCGATCAGTCTAAATTTTTTTTCCCTGAAAGGTACATGTCTCCCACGATTCAAGTTCAAAGATGAGCAAAATCGATCAAATGGTTCCGGAGATATGGTCGAAGAAATGACCATAAATATGGTTTTTCGAGAGTCGGTCAAGTTTTTTCACAAATATCTCAGTATAGCACGGAAATTCCTCATTTTTATGTAAAATGAAAGCAATTGATGTCACAAAACTGGGGAAAAAAATTTGTGGGAATCGGTTCGAGGGTTTGGAATGGACGAAATTGAGATTCTTGGCCATATACGAAAACAGCTTTTCGTCTATATTTCCTTAACTATGCAATATGGAGATTTACTGTCAAAGGCAAAGTTGTAGAGAATTAAATTTAAGCGAACACGTGTTTCAGGGTCTTGGGGAAATGTGGCACAATCCTGGTATATGGTCACTTCCATCATTGGGCAGTATGACACAGATCTCCAGAACTATGAGAGGTAGAAAGTTGCTTCCAAAGGGAAAGTTGTAGAGAATAAAATTTTAGATAACACTTGTTTCACGGTTTTAGGGAAAAACGATGTAGTCCTTGGATATAAGCTTTTCTAGATTTTCTAGAGACGTACTTCGGTAGGGCCTTTGATATTACCTTGGGTAATTTCTATGGTTCTTTGAAATTCTTACAGTTATAAAAGAACAGAAAACGTTGGATTGTTTGCTTATTTGTATATTTAGGTACGTTCGAGTCCCTCTGCCACATCTATTCTGTTTGTCACATATATTCTGATTCGTACGGGTCTTTGGTTATGTTTAGCTAGTACTTTTGATCGAACAATTACTATGATTTTTAAAAAGGCGGTTTTATGTTGATTCCAATGTGCATTTTTTTAAAAATAGTACCAAAATTTCATCAAAGGACAGAATTCTATACGAAATCGGTGTTCTATTGTGGAAAAGGGTATTTTGGAGTCACAAGCTAAGGGTGCTTTGAAAATCCAGAAATCCTTACATTGTACAATTTACTTCGAATGGGTGAGCGCTGTGGGAGCGTTGCCAAACTTTTGTAAGGAAATTGTGACGTTGCCTTCAAAAGAGCTTTTTCCCAAGTAATAGAAGATTTAGAATATAAATCTAGTTCTTCAAAAAGACTATGGAATGAATCGCTAAGTGGATCGGTCGTATATATAAAGTGTAGGTGGTTTTAATTTAAAGACATTCTATCGACCGCTCTCATCTATGATGCTTAATATTCGAAAATAATTTGAAGGAAAATGAACAAAATAAATATAGTAATAGATAACAATATGCATCACAGTTGTTTAGCGAGGATGCGACCGCAGGGAAGTTGGCTTTGTTCCAAAAAGTCACAGTCGTTGCTGCTAAACACACCTGACACCAAGTAGAATGATAATGAAATAGCTGGAATATTGCAACAAACACCGTTAACATAACAACAGTTTTATGCATTGTAAAATAAACGAGAACATAGACTATTCAAGACTTTTCCCCTGATTCAAGTATATTTTTGTGCATGCATAATTTTTACTTCTTCTTTTCTGATTTCATCAAGTTTGTATATAACTTTTTTAATTAATTTGATAAATTTCATAACGAAAAAAGTGAAGTGAAAGTATACGCGGGTTCTTCATTCAATTGATTTTTTATCCAGAAAATGTATATAATACAGTCGTGTGTAGAGCTTCTCCCATTTTCAAAAGAAAATACTTATTGCAAAATTATATTAAATACATGAACCTAAACCTATAAAATGTCAAAGGTTACACAGACTCGCATCCCTTTCTATGTAAGCCTCTCTGTAACAAATTAACGATCTCTAGAGATTGTCATTATGAGATATTTTAGACGAATTTTGATTACATTAATTATGAATAAATTGATATACAAATCAGTCACACATCATTCCCTTCTTCATATTTGGGTGGCGAAACGTTTTCAGTTGCAATTGGGAAATGAAAGTCAAATAACCGAAAATCCAGGGCTAGGACATAGTGTGGCTCATATGGTAAATATGATTTTAGGGAGATGGTTACAAATGCAATGGTCGCACAAAAATTATGAAAAAAGTCACTTCTATGTTCTAAATTGTAGAGAATTAAATTTAAGTGAACACGTGTTTAAGGGTTTTGGGGAAATATGGCACAATCCTAGTATATGGCCACTTCCACAATTGGGCAGGATGACCCGAATCTCCACAACTATGAGAGGTAGAACGTTGCTTCCAAAGACAAAGTTGTAGAGAATAAGATTTTAGAGAACCTGTATTTCATGGTTTTCGGTGAAAATGCTATAATCCTGGGATATGACCACTTCTAGAATTTGGAGGGATAACCCATATCTCTAGAACTATAACAGGTAGAAAGTTGCTTCCAAAGGCTAAGTTGTAAAGAATACAATTTTAGAGAACGCGTGTCTCAGGATTTTGGGTAAAAATGCCCCAATCCTGGGATTTGGGAGGGATGATCCATATCTCTAGAACTATAAGAGTTAGAAAGCTGGTTGCAAAGACAAAGTTGTAGAGAATTAAATTTAAGCGAACACGTGTTTCGGGGTTTTGGGGAAATATGGCACAATCCTGGTATATGGCCACTTCCATAATTGGGCAGGATGACCCAAATCTCCAGAACTATGAGAGGTAGAAAGATGCTTCAAAAGGGAAAGTTGTAGAGAATAAAATTTTAGAGACCACGTGTTTCAGGGTTTTGGGTGAAAATGCCATAATCCTGGGATATGACCACTTCTAGAATTAGGAGGGATGACTCATATCTCTAGAACTATAACAGGTAGAAAGTTGGTTCCAAAGGCAAAGTTGTAGAGAATACAATATTAGAGAACACGTGTTTCAGGGTTTTAGGGGAAAATGGCCTAGTCCTTGGATATAAGCTTTTCTAGTTGGGTAGAGCCTTTGACATTGGGTAATTTCTATGGATCTTTGAAATTCTTACAGTTATAAAATTGTTAGATTGTTTGCTTATTTGTACATTTAGATACGTTCGAGTCTCTTTGGTTATGTTTCCTTTAAAAAAATAATTAAACCGATCGAACAATCCAATAACCAGAAAGACCCTAGGTACTGGAAAGACTATTTTGTATGAGGAAAAATATAATTGACGGTCGGCCGTTTCCCAATCCCAATTTCTTGGTAGGGGAAATTGAAAATTAGTTTTTTTTCTCCGCTATTTCTTCGAAACAAAACAGTTACAGAAATCAAATCATACGATTTCTTTCAACGATAACACATTTGACACGACAATTTTATTTCTATTGACTACGTGACTACGACGACGGTGCATTATTCCATTCACGGTGTTAGAAATAAGTAGCACACCTTTCACATGATGTAAGTAATTTGCACTTATTATATCCACAGGAATGAATATCTTCCGTGTTTGTATTTCCTTCATTTCAATTTTCTTGAGAGCAGCAAATTTTTCACATATTTTTTATGTTTTTTTTTGCTGTCTTTGTAAATTAGTTTTTTCTTTTTATTTATGGAAAGAAGAGCGACTTTCAACTGAAATGTAAATTTACTTTCTGACTTTCGGGATCAAGTGTAGTTTTCAGCATATTTTGTGTTTTAAATAACGCTTCTGGCATCAGTTAGTTACAGAGTGAACATTAAGTAAACATGTAAAATGAAGGTGTTGGTATGATGCATGACACTATGAGACTCGTAGGAAGAACACTCAAGAGAGTGGGGTATGTATTTGTAATCGTTTCTCGCCGAAACAGGAACAAAAACGAAATCTGTCTGACCCCAAAAAAGCGTGCGCACTATTTGAATGGCCCCTAAGGTATGCCACGCTGGGGCCCTATTTTCAATATTTTGTCACATTGAGATTTTTTCCGACGAGAAATATTCCTCCCTAACGAAATACTACGAAAGAATTTTGAGAGAAATTGTCACATAAAATTTGACATTTGCGAGAAATTCTCACAAGAAGCGTCAAAAGTCACGAATTGAAAATTTTTCTCCGAATCACGACGTCTAGTGTAGTAATTTCTCTCGACTTAAAATCTCTCTAATATTGAAAATAGGGCCCCTGAGGAGAGAATGGACTCGCGTGACAGAAAACGTTTTTCCTATGATTATAACATTGTCACTTGGATCAGCGTGACAGAGAGGGGGAAGGGTTTTCGAAAGCTGACGTTTTAGCGTGACATAAGGCGCCCATTTACACTCTTTGCGATTGTGTACCCAAGACAGTTTTGCGTACGGGTCTCATTGCATCTAAAATAATGTCATTTTGTTGGAATTTTTCAATCAAAAATCATCCAGTTTTCAGAGTAGACAAGCAAAACTCACTATTGCTACTTTTTCTATTTGCATAGTGAGTGCATTACACATATCGAACTAATTTTACTTACACCTGCAAAATAACTTTTCTTATACAGAAATTTCTTCTCAGAATTTCTTCGTTCGATCAATAGAATTGTTTTGGAATGATTTTCATCGACCAAGGCTTTTGCTATTTAATTTCACGATATGAATATCATTTAACACACCGTTACAGGATGACAATTTTCATACGTCACATTCCATTCAAATCAAGCAATTTCATCCCTTATCCGAACTCAATGTGTCCAAATTACTAAACATCATTCGATCAACAACGATATCATTAGAAACGACATCATCATTAAAGTCACCTTTTAAAGTCTTCATATTCCTCAAAATCAGATCGATAGAGCTTCCATTAATAGACATAATCTAGGAATTAACGTGAGGTAATTGGACTTACCCACAGTAATTTGCAAAGTAATTTGAAGTCTTTTTGCCATTCGGGGTGGCAATCTATTTATCACGTGGAACTAAATGATTTAATTAATATTGTTTTACGTACATTAAGCATGCTTTAGACATGAAAATATTCGTTCGTTCAAAAGTTTTGCGTTAGTAGAGTAGACGACATGCAAAACCATTCAGTGAAATAATTTTGTTATTGTTTTCATTTATGTGTAATCCTAAAACAATTTTTCCTTACTTGACGATGAAAGAAGAGCTGAAATCAAACCTATTTCCACTGTGTTATTATTCGTTTGTACCTCCACTTTAACGTGATTCCATATTCTACTTTAGAAAATTGGTTTTTTCTTGTAAATCTCATTGCAGCTTCTTCGCCGTTAAGTTGTATTTTAGGCAGTCTTTGGAAATGTGTGTGATACTTTTAGGGATTAGATGACAACGAAAAGCCGAAGTCGAGACAATAGGATCTGAATTGTGTTCGTTTTCTTGGATTTTGTAAGGCACTCTCCGTCTTTGGTGTTACAACCAAATTAAATTCATTGAGCTGACGTGAGCTAATAACTAATCTGTCTATTCGGAGGATAGTTCTTCTAAAAGAATGACAGTGAATGTACAGGAACGGAAAAGTGAAAACCAACAATTTTCTCATTAGACTGTAACAATCTCCTTAGCTGGCTCGACACTAGGTAGACTGCTCGATATGAGAGAAAGAGAACGCTCAACTTTATTCAATCTACTTTAGATTGGGCTTCTTCGTATATATCAAACAACTTCAAAATAGAAACTTTCTTCAACTCCTACCTTGCTTTCTCATCCACTCCAGCCAACTTTTCTCATCTCCATAGTTTCTCTACTCTCGGCGTATTCACATGGGGCTTGACTGATACAGGGATCGTTTGGGGGACGACTCTTCTCTTAATTCCAGCCACCAAAGCAGTCGACACTATGCAACGACCAATCAATTTATTTCAGGGAACTATCATAAGGATCCAATACAGACGACTCTCCTTCTACTTTCGGCCACCAAAATTATCGACACAATGCATGACCATGACCAACCAACTTAATTTAAGGATTCAATCAGGATCTTTATTGGAACGACTCTTTTCCGTCACAAAATGATCGAAAGAGTGCAACGACCAAACAATTCCCTTCAAGGGCGATGTATGACCAAACGATTCTCTTACGGTGCAAAGATAAATAGCTCCGTTCTACTTCTTTCAGTAGGGTCGTATGAATGCCAATAGATTTATTTTATCGAATACTTTATTAACAAACTATAATTCTTACTTTGAACATAACTTTCTAATCGTACGACCTTTGTATAAAATTTGAATATTCTCCACTGAGGGATGATATGCTGTTGTGATATGACTTGCGAACAGCGTAAAGGATCGTCTAAAAACTCTCGAATACAATCAATGAACTCCTCTTTATAGAGTGGATTTCGTAAAATTAAGGCGCGAATTGATTTCTTTTATTTCTTTAGTACACTTGGTTTTGACGCTCTTGCTTTGCGTTAACATAAGCGGTGTGAGTCGATTCAGGATTCTTCATTTGGAATTGTTAATGATAATTTTTGATAATGATTTAAGTATTGAACTTTCTCTTTCATCGATACAATTTGTTGGTACATACGACCGAAGTAAGGAAAATGGAGAACGAGATGTATAATGAAGTTGGAAAATGAAATTGGAGCGGATTTATATAGCGATAATAATGAGATCAACTGGTCTCATTATAAGACCCGTATGAAGAACGTAGTGCTTCGAAAAGGGGTCTATTGCGTTTACCACGACGTCCATCCGTCCGTCCGTCAACACGATAACTCGAGTAAAACTCAAACGATTTTCAAAAACTTTCTTTTCCCTGAAAGGTAATAAAAAAATCTTTCAATTCGGTCGATGTTTCTTTGATCTTGCAATTTTAAAATTATTTCGGGCGACTTTATCAGAAATAGATCAAAATTAGCGTCAATTTAGAAATGTGGCATAGATTCGTCGCTTTTATAGCAGACATGTTTCTATCCATTCTATATTTTCAATCTACGACAAAAAGTTTGGCTGGTTGGGACGTTTACGCCTCTTCGGTACACCTTTTTCGCAAGACCATGTGTATATCAGCGTGGTCACATATAGAGTGAGTAATCATCTCGACTTTGCGGCCTTATATACACCTCGTTTGTCGATTATTCAAAGAGAAACTCTTT
The DNA here is from genome assembly GCA_029228625.1 of Pseudolycoriella hygida. NCBI lineage: Eukaryota > Metazoa > Arthropoda > Insecta > Diptera > Sciaridae > Pseudolycoriella > Pseudolycoriella hygida. The sequence continues at coordinate 17,905,476 of CM055405.1, read as the reverse complement.
GGCTTAGTAGGTCCGTTGTTATGTTAACAATTGGAAGTACTGGTCAAAATTTTGGTATGCTGTTTGTATCTGCAGCTGCGGTAATTTCAATTCGGTCGATGTTTCTTTGATCTTGCAATTTTAAAATTATTTCGGGCGACTTCATCAGAAATAGATCAAAATTAGCGTCAATTTAGAAATGTGGCATAGATTCGTCGCTTTTATAGCAGACATGTTTCTATCCATTCTATATTTAATAATAATAATTTATAATAATTTTTATTAAAATGGTTTTTTGCTACGTTGTAGACAAAATTGAGGAGAACATTTTTCTCTATTTGGAGGTCAATTTTGTGCGTTCGGAGAATTTTTTTACACCGTTTCTTCGGTCGGGTTTTTCAATATTGCCCTTTCGGCAATTTCCAATCCAATTTAATGAGCACGTAGGATAGGATAGGATAAGTGGGCAGATTCCTTGCGAGAATCTAGCACCTAGGCCTCAATTGGGCCTGTTGTGCGCACCCACAGTTAAGACCTCAGTGAGGCTGTATTTTTAAGTGTTAAGTGATCGACGAGCAGCTGTTCAAAAAATTGAGGATGTGTTTGGGATGAATGCTCCAAACAGAGCCGTAGCCCAGTCGATAGGCACCTAGATATTTTGCTGTTGATTTCGCCAAGACTGGACAGTGACAGAGAAAATGTTCAGCTGTTTCGATCTCTCCGCATTTACCTTAGTAAGGATTGTCCACCAACTTCAAGGTGGCTGTTTGTTCAGTGAGCAATGGCCTGTTAGTAGATCGGTTAGCCTCTTAATATTTCTTCTGGTTTGAGACATCTCATTTATCGATAAGCAGTTTTTAGCTTGTCGAGCCGAGTTCAACAGACGCCAGTGATTCGCAAACATTTCACTCTCCCACATATCAATGATGGTCTGCAGAGTCGAGAGTGTCACTGGTTAAGCCGGCTCTGGACCGCAGAACGGCGTTGCAGACGCTCTCTTGGCCAGTAAGTCGGCTTTTTCATTAACCTTATGGCCATTGTGGCTCGGGATCCATACCAGCGAGATTTGCCGTTTATTAGCGATTGACTGAAGTTTGTCATGACAATGGAGCATGAGAGATGAGGTGAAAACGCAGCTTCTAAGCGATTTCAAAACTATCCGTTATGGATGTACGTTGGCAGCTGTGGGTCAACATCCTTTTCTAACTCGTGACAGCAGCCGATGATTCCAGCGATTTCTGATTGATAGTCGGGAGAATTTACCTAGTGGCACCTGTACTTCTGAACCGTTTTGAATGCAGTGGAGGCCTGCACCGGCGGACCCGTTGTTGAGCGAGCCGTCAGTGTACCAATTGACGGAGTTATCCGTATGCAGTGGAGTCGATAATTGCCACTCTTCGCGGCTGGGGATGGATATTTTAAAGGGTTTGTTGAATCTGTAAGTTGGCATTATTGAATCGCACGGCATCTTCAATTGCGGTGAGCGCTTCGTCATCTGATGCCAGAGTCGAGCGTGACCGACGTTGACGTTTATGAGATGGTTGGTGTGATACCATCGAAGCATGGTTGATCGGGCTTTTGCTTCAATAAAAATATGGAGAGGTTCAGTGTTTAGCAGAACTTCCAGTGCTGCAGTGGGAGCAGTAGACATTGCTCCCGTAATCGAAGATAGTACTAGGCGTTGCACTGCTGACAACTGAGTCTGAACAGTTGAAAGTCTACACCTGGGCCAATCAATTTTCAGTCAATCAATCAATCAATTTTGGTCTCACTATGGCAGTGTAAATCCAGTAAAGAACCTTTGGACTAAGCCCCCAATTGATACCTATCGCCCTTCTGGCTTGCCACAGGATCGCGGTGGCCTTCTGGATAGCTAGTCTTACATGAGTGCTCCAGTTTAATTTAGGATCTAGCCATACGCCAAGGTACTTGATCAGGCTCGATAGCACAATTGATTCATTGAAGAATGTGGACGTAATTGCACATACTTAAGAGTTAAGGCAATATTTACTTAGATACGTTCCACTCTTTTCGTAACATCAACTCTGTTTGCCGCATCTATTCTGATACGTACGGGTCCCTTCATATGTTTCTAATTTTTTTTACGAAATCCATAGTTTTAAAATCATTATATAAAAGAAACAACTGATCGTCACTAAAAGTTCAGATTAAGAGAATTTCCTGATTTTTCGTTATTCACATCAGATTATTATTAATTAAATGGTGCATCAATCCGTCCGTCTGTGCACAGTCAAAAAAATGACGTTACAATCACGACGTCACTCATATGACGTCACAGAAATTAAGACATAAATATGACGTCAAAAATACGACGCTACATCAATTAAAAAGATCCGCTCGTTAAAAAATTATTAATCAATTATACGTACAATGGGAGTGTTCATAAATGACGTCTGCGTTTGAGGGGGGAGGGGAGTCATTTAAAACAGACAGGGGGGAGGGGTGTGTTTGTGACGAAAACAGACGTCATATTTTGTGATGTTGCTCAATTTGAAACTTCTATCGTTTTCATGATGTAAGCCCACCTTCGAACACACTTTTTCATTACGAGAACTACGATTTCGCATTATGCGTGTCCACTTTTCGCATCATGTTTGGTGACTTTGTGCATCACTTTCGCTTATTTGTATTTTCGGATCTCGAAGGTCAAATAATAATAAGAATCCACCTTAACAACCCATGGAGGGTTGAAGGCTAGATCATTATTTACCGGAAAGTATTTTTACTGCGCCAGTGGTAAGCTGTGCGACAATCCTAGTGCCATTTATGAGATATACTAAGAGTGAAACTAGTAGGAGTTGAATACCGGCACCTCCCAACAATGCCTTTTAAGGCTCGAAACAGGTCAAATTCAGGTCAGTCTTCATTTGTAATCCAGCTTCCTTTTATTGAAAGTATGAGCTACATCAGATGTTTCGACGGCCTCGTAATACATTATTTAACACTCTTGTTTGATTTTCGTACCTTTTGTTTCGAAATTACCATCACTAATTAATACTCAAGATACTCAAAAACATGATCCTGACCTGACCTGATGACCTGAACATGTCTTCTACCCTTCAATCACAGGATTCACTGAAC
>CM055405.1:17865603-17897908 GCA_029228625.1 Pseudolycoriella hygida | reverse complement strand
ATACGGGGAAAAGCGAATACGGGAAACGTTGCGTACGCTGAACGTGGAATACGGGAGAGGTGGAATACGAAAGAGGTGAAATACGGGGGAAGGGGAATACGGGGAACGTGGAATACGGGGAAGTGGAATACGGGGAACTTGGAATATGGGGAAAGTTGAATACGGGGAATGTTGCATACGGGGAACGTTGCATACGGGGGAAGTGGAATACGGGGGAAGTGGAATAAGGGGAAAGTGGAATAGGGGGGAGGTGGAATACGGGGGATATGGAATACGGGGGAAGTGGAGTTATTTTGCGACAAAGAAAGTGTTTTGATTTATAGTGCCTTTCTCGCCCATTTCGATTTTAGTATCATTATTTAAAACGAAAAATTATTTGCTTTTGCTCTCTGAATAAATAACAAGCGAAAATGATAAAGCCTGCGTAGCCCCTAGGGGTGGGGGTTTCGACTAGTTGTTATATAAATAGCAAAATATTAGAAAAAGAGTTAAGTGTGCAAATTATAAATTTCTTCATTGTAGCTCTTTTAGTGACGATGAGCGATGTTATCGTACTGGTATTCGCCTTCATTAACAATTTAAAAATGCATTTTACCTTTCTCGTTACACGGAAACAGTTTTAGGAACATTTTGATTTAATAGAAAAAGGATTCCATTAGAAAGTCTTAAATGATTCGTAACAATTTTAATTTGAAAAGCAAAATTTCCGGACGAATGTATGACTTGTGCGATTTGTCCATTTACTCTTATATTAAAATTCCCATTTACAAGTCGGTATCTCTTTGTACATACCATCAATTTTTAAATGAATGCTAATTGTGGGTAAGCATTCGTTTTCGTCCTGTGTCGGTCACGCTAACTTTCTTTTACACAGACGAATAGAAATGAATCCTTGAGGTTCAATGTCCCCGAATGTCTCGTGTAATAATCGATAGAAATTCCCATGAGATAATTCTATGGATCATCGAACAACCATTCTCCAGAGACAACATGTTGTCGTATAAAATTGAATTTTAAGTACACATAAGACCTCGGTCATTGATGCTTTCTAAGTGTTTTGCAAAAACAAATGTCGGAGACCAAATTTTAGTTTAGTTCATCATAGATGCATTTTTCAGATTTTTTTTTATTTCTCGCTATTTGGTTGGCTTTACGGGTTTTACGTCATTTCACTCCAAACGTTCCGCAGATACTAAACTATATTTATAACAAGTTCTATTCATTTCGTGTGGGGTATTCTATAGCATAGCTCGCAGATATGAAAACTTTTTGCGAAAGTTCGTAAAGGTATGCCTTTATGCTGAAATAACTTATAAATTAGTTTTGAGTTCAAGCAATGGGTAGAATAATTTTTGTAATAAAATTGTTTCTTATAAATTTCTGCAGGTTGTGTGCATACACAGTACAAAGCGTAACGTCACAGTTGAGTAGTGACAAGTCATTCTTAGGAAGTAAATAAATTAATTTTTCATCGTTGAAAATAAAAGAAAAGCAATTTGGTTTATAGTTTTATGAATAAGATTCGCGAAAGATTCTTTTGGGCTACATTTCTCATGTCATCCCTTTCGCAGATCTTACACGGCTCATTCAACTGAAATGTTTCATTTTTGATTTTTTCGGTCGTGCAAAAATAAAAACGCTGGTATCAAAATTCTGCTGAAGCGTCTCACTTATTATCAACTTGGGACCGGTCTGCCTCCCTCAGTTACGGCACGAAAAGTACTGAATTTGTATGAGTGTTAAAATTCTACCTACCCCACTATTAGTCCTAATGTCCATGATTATCAATTTGACATATCTCCTTGAGGTCTAGTTCTAAATCCGTATGTGAGCTATTACAAGGCAGGCAGGTGTAAAAATTCTGTTTGAGCCAAATGAGAGCTTAATGTAAGGTAGCGACTGAGTCTGTTGGGATCAAAAGTAGGTCTTTGCGAACTGTCAAAGTGACGTTTTAAACGTCAAACGAAAACTTTTTTTGAAATAGTCAGATAATCTTTTATTTCTCCTCGATTTTTTTTGGCATTGAGGAAAAATAAAAGATTATCTGACTATTTCAATTCTGTTTTTCGTTTGACGTTTAAAACGTCACTTTGACAGATCGAAAAGACCTACTTTTGATCCCAACAAACTCAATCACTTATTCTCAACTTGATACCAGCCTGCCTCCTTGGCTTCCAGCTCAAGGAATGAAAAATCCGTATGAGAGCTATAAAAAGGCAGGTTGGTGTCAACAATGTGCTTGTCTCCAATGAATAATATTAGCGCAAACCAACGTTTGCGTAATCATGAATTTCACACCAGCCTGTCTCCCTCGTTGCTAACTCAAAGAATGTTCTTTCACTTTTGGAGCTATAAGTAGGCAGACTTCTGCAAAGATTCTGATTGCGGCCAATGAAATGTATAACTGTAAAATGGCATTTCCATAAATATGATTTTGACACCAGACTGCCTCTTCAAGAGAAATCGAGTTCTAAATCATAATTCAGTCCTCAGCTAATCAATGCTCAGAATTGAATTAGACGAAGGGATGGAAAAATAGTAATTTTTGATACAAGTTACGTATGAAGGTAGTTTAACTCACTGGATGTGAGATTGCCGATACGAGCCGAAATGACGCACGAAAAAGCGAGTTTTTGTCGGTGAATTGCAAAAAATACGTTTGGAGAGCTGACGAAGTTTGTGTAGCTTGAGAAAAATACTTCAAACCGCAAAAACCTTTCCCAAAACTCTAAAAAAATGGTTCTTTCATTATTTAAAATATATTTTATTTGCAATTTTCAGCAAGCTATTCCACGAGATTCACGGAAAGACTGATAGAGTTTGTAACATTCGGAATTAGAATCCCAAGATAATCCTTTTAAAGAAGTAAGTGTTTGAGGTTACAGCGAAAGTGACAAATGGCACGGGCTTCACAAAAATTATATTAAATTATGTTAAGTCCCATTGTGGGAACGGATCTCTTTTGTCTGATGAATACACAAAAAGTACTCTAAATGTGTGAATCATACATTTTGTAATAAGTACGCTAAACAAGCACATTGTGTCCTTAACATGCTTTTCATATGGGGAAAATTTTCTTGCTAGAGTTAATTATTCATGTAGGATACCATTCTGACTTTTGGAGTAGATTACTCCTCTTTTATGGATTTCTCACTCTTAATTCGCAAGTCATGCAAATTGTGCAAGTCATGCCATGGCATGCCATCTGGTAGTGACTGAAGAAATACATTCAGTGAAATAGATTAGAATATTATTTGTTGTATTGTGGCAATTGTCATACATACACTGGGACAACCGTTGTATGTTTTTTAAAGACAGAGTATGGTAATTGTTAGCATAATATGATTGCAGTAAACGTATTGCTTATAATGTTATAGCTACTCACAGCGTATTATTATTGTGGGAAACACATAATATTTGCAGCAATCACAATATGTATCCGACAATAAAGAATGTAAGGTAAGCATTCATTCCAATAAAATGCTCACGAATTTTTATCTTACTAATACCGTTGAACAAAGAACGTTTGTCTTAAGAGAAATTGATTTTTAGTACAAAGCATGTGTCTTGGTAGAAACTGTAGCAAATGGGAAATTTTCATCGGCTGGGATTTTCCTTCTCATTAAATTCGAATGTTTCGAAGATGAGTTTACAATACATAAGCAATTAGTTGTGTACGCATTAAAGCAGGCTTGGGACACTTGGGACAAACATACGCTTGCGTCAATCATATGCTCGCGACAGGCATATGCTTGAGTGAATCATGTGCTTACAGCAATTAAGTATGTTCAGGGCTCCGTAACTTGAAGATATTGATCTTAGGATACCAATTGATATTCACAATATATGCCTAAAAAGACAATTTTCAAAATAAAAAGTGGTTGGGCCCTTGGAAGTTGAGAGCATGTCGCAAAAATGTGAGCTGTCAAGTTTTCGATGTTTTTTTTAGAACAGAATCCTGTGTAAATAACAAATTATTCAAAATTATAGCTCATGTTATTTATGGAGATTTTGTTCTAAAAAAGCATCGCAAATTTGACAGTTCATATTTTTGCAACGTGCTGTTAAGGAAATGGAGAGGAAAAAACACCCTCTCAACCGTATAAACTGTTCGAAAAAAATCAAAAAACAGATTTTTCGAACAGTTTATAACAGTTGAGAGGGTGTTTTTGTCTTGCGATTTCCGTAACATACACTGCATATGTTATCCAACAATTTTATCGCTGGAAACATCAACAAGATATAACAATATCAAAATATCTCCAGACTACTAAAGGTTACGTGAAATAGGCTATATGTTTGTTATGAACATTTATGAACATTTACTGTTGCCCCAAACATGAGACGTAAAATTTGTTCGTTCAGCGCATGTAGAATATTTAGCGGTTGAATGTAGTGCTCTTTCCATGTTTAATGGCTAACCATTTGCCACATGCATTTTAGATTGATTTCTTTTTTTCGGCTTGTGTAATTGTTTTTCTGGTGGATAATAGAGCCCACATCAACGTTTGGGAAGATCATTTTTCGAAAAAATTGGATTTAGGTGGGTGACGGACGACTTTTGCTCTTCTATTCTAAAGCGTTGGTTAGATTTATTAGATTTATCAGTTTGGGACGATCATTACTGATCTTGAAACACAGATCTGGTGATCCTTTGTTTCCTTCCCGTTCATCATTTAAATCATGTGAGCCTTCCTGTCTTGAGTAGGAACCTGTCCAATAAGGCAGGTCCCAGTTTCAAAATTTCAGATGGTTCCACGTTAAAATTGCCGAAAAACCTGCGCCTTAGCTGAGAGAATCTCGGGCAACTGCATATTATATGAATGCCTGTTTCATCTTCCAGTCCGCAGGTGCATAGGGACGTATTAGCAAGTCCCATTTTTCTAAGGTGCTTATTCAGGCCACAGTGTCCGGTTATCGCACGCACTACTCTGCTGATGCCCTTCCGTTCCATGTTGGTTAGCTCCTTGGACCACTTTAGGAAAAGGAAAGGAAAAATGCAATCCTCCATTCACAGCCGATGAGTTTAACACCTACTTGCATAGTGTCAGCCATTCTTCAAATTCGCAATTTAAAACTGCTTCCTTGACAAATCCGGCTTCGACAAATGTGAAAAGGGCTACACCTAGATCATCCTTTGCGTTTAGAAACGTTACGCAGGGGGAAGTGTGCAGTGCCATTCGGTTGATAAGGTCCAGGGCAGTCGGCATAGATGGTGTACCGATTACAGTTATTAATTTAGCTATGCCGGTAATTCTTCCATTTCTTACTCACTTTTTCAATTATGTCCTAACGTCTTCTATCTACCCAACATCATTTAAAAGCTCAAAAGTTTTCCACGAGCACAAAAGGTCGTCCACGTATGAACTAAAAGACCATAGAGGCATCCATGTTTTGCCTTGCTTATCTAAAGCCCTGGAGAGGGTTATGAAATGGCAAATCCCGGATTATTGTGTGGAGCATGGCTTACTGTGCGAGCTCCAGTCTGGTTTTAAGGAAAAACATAGTACGACTACCGCGCTACTGAAAGTGCTGCACGACATCTACACTGCACATAACGCCAAGAAGGATAAGTGTTTTGTTTCATTTCTCTTGTTGCTCGATTTCTCAAAAGCCTTTGATCTAGTAAACCACGCCTTAATGATTGAGAAACTAAGGGCTAATTTCTTCTTTAACGGCACTGCACTGCAATTAGTGAAATCATATCTGACCGGAAGGCAACAATGTGTTGAGATAGGTGGCTATGTCTCGAGTTTCATGCCCATTGATTGCGGTTTGCCCCAAGGGACAGTCTTGTCTCCGCTTCTGTTCTCATTGTTTATTAATGACTTGCCTGAAGTATTACGGCAGTGTAGGTGCCACATGTTTGCAGACGACTTTCAGTTGTACTTCAGTTGCCTAGTTGAAGAAGTAACTGAAGCAGTTAGCGTTGTGAACGTGGAATTGGGGCGAATATTTGGTTGGGCAACCAGTAACCATCTCATGATTAATGCTGCTAAATCAAAGGCACTTGTGATCTCTGCCCAGGGTGATCTAAATGTAAGCTTCATGATGGGGGGTGAAACCATACCGGTTGTCGACAAGGCCAAGGTGCTGGGTGTGTGGATAAATAAGTTTTTGACCTGGGAAGACCATTGTTGTGAAATAAGGAATAAAGTGTATCGTGGGCTATGGGCGCTTAACAATGCCAGGACTTCACTCCCATGGCAGGCTAGGATGAAGTTGGTCAGATCATGTCTCATCCCTCATTTTACATATGGTGATGTTACCATGCCCGTCCTTGATGCTGCTAGCGCGCAAATGTTGCAAGTGGTGTTTAATGATTGCACCAGGTTTGTGTTTTCGGTTAAGAGGAACGAAAGTATGTCACGATATGCGAAGACCGTTTTGGGATGCACTCTATCAGATTATAGGAAGTTTAATGAATGTAAGTTCCTTTATGGGTTGATCTTAGGTAAAACCCCTAACTACCTTTTTGAACTCCTAAATCCAGCCAAGTCAACGCGCACATACAATTATGTTATCCCTGTTTGTCACACAGAACCATTCCATCGGTCTTTCTTCGCTCATGCCATTTCAGTCTGGAACTCTCTTCCAACTATAATAAAAAAGAAACCCACACTCGCCACATTCACGGAAGCATGTTTTGAACATTTATCTAGCCGTTAATTTAAAATTATAGTTAATGAAAAAAGAATGAAGATTAACTTTAGTTATGTAATATGCTAAATTTCTAAGATAATTAAGAAAGACATCTATTGTTGTATTGTTGTATTTACCATATTATTTTTCTTGTAATTTATAAATTTGCCAACAGCTTTGTTATTAATTAAGGAAGTTATTTAAAATCTATATTGTACAGTGATTATAAGGCGGTTAGCCTTGTGTACATTAATAAATATACATACATACTTTTCATTTGGTTCCGGTAAGAAGCACTTTGTGTGCTCTCCTCCGGTATAAGCTTTTATAGCCCTCACGCAAAGCGATTGTGGTATCGGAATCTGTGGCTGAGGTCCACATGCTACAGTTGAAGAGCCAATTCTCGCCATATCATTCGCTTTCTCATTACCCTCCACCCCGGAGTGCCCTGATACCCAGACCAAAGTAATCCGATTTCTCAGACTCATTTGATTTAGATAGTCTTTGCACTCTTTTACTAGCTTTGAGGTAATAATAGGCGATATTAAAGCTTTAATCATCGATTCGCTATCTGAGCAAATGAACATTTCTTTCCCTTGGGTACCTTCAGGTAGTACTTCTCTGACCCCTTGGAGTGCCGCGAAAGTTTCCGCCTGAAGGACGCTCGAGAATTTTCCTAGACTATGCCAGATTCCTGCATCAGCCTCTGGTGCATATACTCAAGCTCCTGAACTTTCCTCGGTTTTGGAGCCGTCTGTATACCTTGTCAGCTTGTCACCGGACAGGTTTGATGGCCAATTATCTAGCCAGTCGTGCCTTTCCGGGAACACAGCTTCGAATCGCATCACGAAGTTTAATTCCGGTTTCATCCAGTCCCTGGGCATGCTAAAAATCGGATTAGACACTAAGTCGATTATTCTACCATGCCCTGTCCTGAAATTTGAAGCCCACAGTCCATTTAATACCAGCCTGTCTGCTGTGGCAAGAGCTCTCGCGTTTATTGCCAGATCGACAGGCGGAATGGACAAGAGAGCCTCCATTGCTGGAGTGGCGGTCGTTTTCATTGCTCCCGTAATACAGATGCATACGAGCCTCTGTATTTCTGCTAAGGTTTTCTTAGCATTTTCTTTTTCCAGCCTAGTCCACCATACCACGCATCCGTGGCCTGATCACTGCCTCGTAAAGCCATAAAATGATCAGGCCAATGCTGTGCCACGGATGCGTGGTATGGTGGACTAGGCTGGAAAAAGAAAAGCGTTGGTTAGAAAGAGACCCACTATATCTAAGAAAAAGAGAAACAAACGAAACACAGAATGTGCAGTTTTGTTAGTTTTGCTGACTGTAGATAATCGAGCCTAGGTCAACGTTTGGGAAGATCATTTTTCGAAAAAATTGGATTTAGGTGGGTGACGGACGACTTTTGTTCTTCTATTCTAAAGTGTTGGTTAGAAGAACAAAAGTCGTCCGTCACCCATTTAAATCCAATTTTTTCGAGAAATGATCTTCCCAAACGTTGATCTAGGCTCGAGTATCTACAGTCAGCAAAATTAACAGAACTACACATTCTGTGTTTCATTTGTTTCTCTTTTTCTCGCTTCAACCATAAGCAAATGCATGGAAAATACTCACGAAACGTAAGAACTCACAAAACAGAGTAAAAGAAAAATTTCGCAGTTCTGTTAATTTTGCTGACTGTACCACAAAAACAAGTACACAAGCTGAAAAAAGGAAATCAATCTGAAATGAATTCGGCTACTAACCATTAGGGTGGTCCAAAAATGTATGGGAAAATTAACTTGTCGAAAAGTTCGGGGCCCCACCTCTAAAAAGTTTCTAAATGTGTCACTAATAAAAAGTGTATATGGAGCCATCTGAATGCAAAGCCGTCCTGAGGGTTTCCCAGAGCAAAATAGTCAAAAAAACGTGGAAACCGCGTAAAACGTGGGTTTTAGGAAAAGTGCATGAAACTTGTCAAAGATGAGGAGTGGTGTTAGGGCAACTTTGGTTTATTCCGTTCAAAATAGTCCCGAGAAAATACTTTTTCATGTGCTGGACGCATCCGAAGTGTTTCGGTGTCAAGAGAGTCCGTCAAGTGGCGTTCTTAGTTCACAACTTCTTTGCTCCAGGCCTCGGTGAGTTTCACAGTTTTTGGAAAACGGTCTTCTATGAAATTTTGAGTCTAGATAGGACTTCAAAATAACGCCTAAACAGTTTGACTTGGAAGTATAAAATTCATTAAGGCTGAACAAAAATTTATTTTTCGAAAACCTCCATGAAATTTCATGAACTTCCATGAGCCTGCCTAAGTGGCCGTCCGTGTGTTTCGTCATTATTTGGCTTTTTTGGGAAGGACTAATACTATAAGAGTAGAAAAATGCCGAAAGTCACTTTGATTTACAGGTAAATGCATGCTGGGGATGCCTAACACGTAGGCGTGGCCCCAGACTTTTTAATAACTTAGTTTTTTGGACCACCCTACTAACCATTGATGTTATTTTAAGCACAATTTGTGCGGCAAATTGTTAACTGGGCAGAAGATGAAAATTCCGAAATTAAATCGATTTCTTCCTTTCACTCAAATATTTTGTATACTTTATTTGTTGAATGTAGGTGTGGTTGTGTGGAAATTACTTACAATGACTGTATACCAGAGGCGTGAAACAAATTATTTATCGAAAATTGTTTACATTTTCACAAGCATTTCCCAAATTAGGTAAACTGTTGAAATTGTATAAATATTATCATAAATTCAGAATTTCTGCAAGATTATGTACACAACTATTACAACCCCACCAACCCATTTTACCTCAGCCTCGAATGATAAGATTAAAATTTGAGTTTTACGTACACCACATCGTATGCAGTATAAACGAGAACGGTAACGTTTCTTTTGCCTATTGAATCTTTTATGAATCTTTTCGTTAAGCCTTTTTTTGTCGTAAAATTCTTCGCACGCCATTGGTGCTGAATCTTACTCATAGTGCTTTTGACAAAGCCTCATCGGTCGACTGAATGAATAAAAGGTTTTTGAAAGTTTTGCTTTCGTTTTGTATTAATTTCAGTGACATGTTGGAAAAATCAAATGACACGATAAAGGAGTTTCATGTTCGATAGAAATTTTCAACCAATCGTTTACAGCAAACAAAGTCCGACCGTATAAGTGATTATTGTAACGTAACGTTTTACAACCGAAAAAGCTCTTTAATGAAAATATATAACGACGTTCGCTGCGTATATATGTCCAAAGCAGGCACAATCAGCGGATACTTTATATCAACAATACGTACAACAAACAGCTATTGGTTTTATTGCACCCATGGGGAATCCTTTGGAATATTTTCCATTTAGGTACTCTGTATATTTGGTGTATACACACAATGCATGAATAACAAATACGCATTGAGACTTGAATAGTGATGTAGTCATGTAATAGAGTGTAGACACGTATAATATGAAAGCTCCAGCGCTGGTCATTCAATGAAATTAGGTTGATCGCATATAGATATACCATACATCAAGAATATTGTTACAACCCAACACCCGATGGAGGCGATGATAAAAAAAGCGTTAGCGTTGTAACAGTGACACTTTTACAGTCGGATTTGATAAAAAAACAGCGTCCTTGTAAACATTATTTCAGTGTTTCACAATGCAAACTCAATTAGCTATTCGAAATCCTGGGGAAAATTTAAATTTTATGAACGTTTCTTTGAAAACTGCAATTGCTTCTTAGGTAAACAGTAAACACTCACGTTTAGAATGGTCTACGTGTGTGTATTCTTTTATTTTTTTTAAAAAGCAAACTATGCACATGTAATGTAGACTTTCTAAAATGGAATTTATTATTGTTGTGTAAAGGTATAGCACTTGTTGGTTTACGTGAACAATAGTACCACTGGTATTGAATGAAATTTTAATACAACAATGTGGTCGCTCTCATTGTTTGTTTATTTCCATTTAGTAGCACATTGAAGTGCACTTTACATAAACGCATTGTTAACGTTATCATAAATGGATTTAACATTCTGTTGCACACGTATTTCGATATCAAAACGTTGCATTCTGGTGAAAATAGGAATTCAAATGACTTTAAGTCAGTCCTGCTTGTTGCGGAGGAAACGGAACAAGAAAATTGTGCTCCCCTTGCGTCTATTCTTCTTCGCTGAAAAAATTAGAGCATTTGCCAAAACTTTTCCCTGATTTTCTGTTGTTATTCACCATATTTCCTTTCCACTAATTCTTCTATATGCCACGCGCTTCCCTTTATTTGCTTTCATTCGTTTATTTTTTTTTAACGTGCCCTCTAGCGAGTGGGGTAAGAAATCAAATATTTGAAAAGACAACGAAATGAGTGACAATAATTTAAAGTAAATAAATGGGGGTTTTACTATTTACCGTGTTCTTTTCAATTTAAACTCGCCTCGACTTCTTGATTTACACCATGTTCTTATGACACCACCTACGACCTTTTAAGTAGAGACTAGTAAGATTTTGGATGTGCTTCACTAACCGAGAGGAATATTGTCTATCACAACAAAAACCCTTTTTAAAAGGAAAAAGCAACATTTTGGATGTGCGTCACTAACCGAAAGGAATATTGTCTATCACAACAAAAACCCTTTTAAAAGGGAAACGTGACGCAAGTCCTCGTCCCTTCTTCCAAAACAACTGATATCAATTGGGGTGACGCTTACAGCTTTGAAACGCAGAAAACTTTTTTGGAATGTTTTCATTTTTGATTAAAAAAATGTGTCACAAATGTCGGACCCACCAACGTAACAGTTTTTCTACACTTTTAGCTTTCATACGCAAAAATTTGACTTCGTAGGATGTATGGCGTATTTTTGTACAGGAAATCAAATTTTTGCGCATGAAAGCTGAAAGCGTAGAAAAATTGCGTCACGTTTCCCTTTTGAAAAGGGTTTTTGTTGTGATATCAGTAGTTTTGGAAAAAAAGAAGAAACAAATTTTGAAGAAAAAATTTCCGGCGAAAAAGAAATTTTAAGGCGAAAAAAATTTCCGGCGAAAAAATTTCAGGTGAAAAAAAATTTTCGCCGTAAAAAAATTTCCGGCGAAAAACAATTCCGGCGAAAAAAAATTCCGACGAAAAAAAATTCCGGCGAAAAAAAATCCCGGCAAAATAGTACATTACATCACTAGGACCTAAACCTTTGCATTTAGACCCTCCGCTGCACTCCACCCTCGGATTCGACCTTTTTACCACCGTGGTCTAAATTAGCACCGTTTTAGCTCCAAGTGATGTATACTATTTTTCGCGCAGACGGACAGAATGCCAGATTCCGAACAGAAACACTCGACAAATTTTGCATGAAAATTTTACGTCATGATCAAAGCAAGTGTGCGATTGATTTTTTCATATTAATCATTTGACTTTTGTTCATGTAAACATAAACAAGTTTCGTATCGGATTTCAAAATTTAAAGCGATCTGTGTGTGTATTTACATGAAAAGTGTTTGTGAAGTGAAGAAAAACAATTATCATAGTCTCAGTGCATAGCATTGATAGATGTTACCTTGACTATGATGTTTTCATTTTTCTGTCAGCAGTGAAAGACTTTTCTTCCCACCTGTCGTTTTCGGTCCTGGTCTAAAAAGTGATGTTCAAATGTGAACCTAAAACGCGCCTTTTCGGATGCAAATTCGGTGAGGAAATCTGGCTTTTTTTATCCGTCTGCGTGAAAAAAAATTTATCCCCTCAACTTCCTCTACAACATATCAAAAGTTTTTTTTTTGAACCGCAACGCGGCAGCTACTAATTCCATGGCTGAAAATGATAACCTCAATTTCCTCTACAACATATTCGGGGCGTGACAGTCTTTTGTTTTGATCTTTGCAAGTAATATTCGACGTGAAGTTAGTTGCAGTTGCGACCGTAGCTCACTTCATCGCAAACAAAATCAGCTGATTTCATTCATAAATTTACCAAAACCAGCTGACTTCATTGAAAAGTTCAGAAATCAGTTGATTGTTTTTGCAATGAAGTTAGTTTCGGTCCTAACTGCAGCCAACTTCACGTTGAGTATTACTTGCAAAGATCAAAACAAAAGACTGTGACGTGTTTTTTTTGAGCCGCCGCCGCGCCGTCGCCAAACCGAAGCGCGGCGGCTACTACTTCCATGGGTGAAAATCATTCCCTCAGCGTCCTCTACAACATATCAAAAGATTTTTTTTTGAGTCCCCTCCTATTTTCCGGCATTTTAGCGGTCACCCTGATACACTACACACCAACCCAACAATTTTCCCTTTGACACCAAACCTCTATCTCAAACACCCAACCTTGTCTCATACAAAATGTGCTACCGTACATATCACAAACACAAACACATGCATATTGGGTTTATATGGCGCCTTCTAAGAGCCCTGGCGCCCGAACGAGGTTGGTACCCCCCCTTTTTTTAAATCTCGTATGGCGTCGAATGCCCACCCGAAAGTCTCTGAAAAATTTCAAGAAAAGTTATCGAGACCTTTTCGAGCATGAGCCAAAAAAGTCGGTTTCATACAAATGACTCTGGAACTAACTAACTAACCCACTAACTAACTAACTAACTAACTTACGTAGGATGTTTCCATTAACTTTGGTTTATATGAAGTAGGATATTTAGTATGGAAAAAGACGATGTCGATTTTCTAAAGGTCATATCCACATAACCGATTTTAATGAGTAAAATGTCAATTTCAATCAAAATTTTACGTAAAATCGAAAAGGGGAAATCAACGCAAGGGAAAAAAGTCGAAACTTAGCTGTGGGAGATTCTATTACATTCAAGGATGAAGTGTAATGAAGGCAACAAAGATTTCTCGAAAATTGAAGCAAATTTAAACTTTTCTTCTTCTGCAAAGTTCATTGCTTTTTTGAATCATTGGATGGGCACCATCAAGTTTTTTCTGTGCGTCCTATATTTTGAGATCTGACGACTGTGTAATGAAGGGCAACAATGAAATCTCTTATATATGGTTCCGCAGTCTACGAAAACAAAATTTCCTAATTTTTTGTTCGTGTGTGTACTTGCGTCACGGGTGTATTGCTACCGCGCGCCTATGATAAACCCCTATATTTATGGTCGTTTGTCGATGTGGGGGTGAGGTGCTATTGCAGAATTAATATTCCCAATTGACCCATTCGTAATTAAGATTTGCTTCTTACACCAGCTATGGGTTTCTTAATATCTGATAACGACAACGTAGCAATCAATGAATATGAAAGTGCGACTGTGAATTTTTACGTACCTAGGGAGAAATTGTCATCGAAAGGCGGTTGGCGAAAACAACTGTTATATTACTGCCGCACTGTGTAATAGAAATAATGCAAGTTTGGCTGCTAGGTTCATTATATACTGGTAATTTTAAGAGGATTTGAAATGGAACGAAGAAACTTAGTAAATATCAATTTGTTCTCGTTACTAATTTATTTGGACTTGTAAGTCTTTAATAAATCAAAAGCGAATTTCGAAGGAAATTGTTAATGCAGAAGTTTCCTAGCAATACATTTTGTTAACGTTGCACAACTGCACATACTTCAAATGAATGACTGAGTACTTCCATTCTTCGTTTGTCATTATTAATTAAATTGTTCTTCTATTCCCTAATGCTAGCAAATTCGAGTAAATGCCATTCAATTGAATAACGTCTGGTTCACAACTGTGATCAATGTTATGAAATCGAATCTAAGAAATTTGTTTAAATAGGATACGATGGGGTCGTTCAAAATGGTAAATTATGACGAAAATGTACAACGGAAAATCGCTGTTGTGAATTAATTTGAATAATTATTTTGTTTGTCTTCTTTTGCATATTTAATAACGACGGGATTTAAATATTTTTCTTTTTCGTTAAAGATTCCACATTGTCTTCTTTCGATCCAGTCATTCAGACTAAATTTGGATGTTAATTTTGTTTTATTATGTCGATTGTATTAAATTCCAATGAATTCCGTCCACCCACAATTACATAATTGATAACATAGGATCACCCCCCAGTCGTTTCATAGACTTTAAATGAACCGCAGAGCACAAAATTTTTCAACAGAAAAATGTTATAAGCGACAAGTGCGCAAATTTTCGAGAAAAATACTAGAAAAATATTGAAATTTTTTACTTAAATTTTGAGCTGATATTATTTGATCCAAAATACTTGCAAAATTGATGTTATTTTTGGTATAAATTCTCCCCATCCCCCTTTGAGCGTAATAATAAAACGGAAGGTTTGTTCAATATGAGGCTTCAGTACCAGTATTGTTGTGACAATCTTAGTTCCAGGGGTGCAACTGATGACTTAACAGAGAAAAATGAAGTATCTCTATGTAATTAATTCAGAAATATCTCTAATATGGCTTCCAGGACACTCAGGGATACCAGGGAATGAAAAAACGAATGAATTGTCAAGATTATACAGCAAGTCTAGCTTTACACGCGCTGACCAAAGGTATTGGAAAGACTAGAATCCTAAAGAAGTTTTCTCAAGGTTGTAGCTAGCAATTATATTTTTCGCCTGAACAGAAGGGTTGGTAATAATAATAATCACAATGGCACTGATTAGTCGCGAGCAGCATTGTAAAGTGTCTGGTTCGACTGCCGGGGTGTTACACTGAGTAACTGCCAGCTATTGTGGATTAACCACACTAGGGATCATACGCTTAACGTGTATTCTGAACCACGCCTTCGATCGAATGATTATTTCTTTTTTTCGATTTTTTCGTGCGCTAGTACATCTGGCAACACCTAAGCGCGCATCGAACAGATTTGAATCACAGCCCTAACAGTATGGAATTTGTCATTACTTTTTTTAACGTTTACACACACCTTAACTTAGCAGATGGATAAGAGCCTGCTTGTTTCGTACACAGTGTATCGAATATGGGTGACGTCATACTTCGTTGTGTACAAATCGTTGCGATCGTTCCCCGAAGGGCTGTTAGTGGAAGTGTTAACAGGTTACAACGCTCTGGGATACCATCTTGACAAGGTGGTACTCAGAAGTGATCTGGGCTATAGAATGGTGCGGAGATGTAGTAGGACACTGACTGGAACTAAGCAGCGCTAGCGATCATAAGGGCTAATATTAAGGCTACTCGAAATGAGTCTGTTGGGATTGATAGTCGGTACATTCCAACTGTCAAAATGACGTCTAAAACGTCAGACTCCTTGCTGTTGCGGCTGGAGTTTTCTTCCTTTTTTCGTCAATTTTAACGGAGAACAAAACAAAGATTCCTTGAGAGCGTACTGCTTTGGCTCGATAAGTTTCACTGGTGAATATAAAATCTGTCAAAATCGTCACAAGTGAATCTTATCGAAAAGAAGCTGTACGAGCTCCTTGTCTGTTTTCTCAACGAATTCCCTTGTTTCATAGCTTTGACGTTTAAAACGTCATTTTGACATTTAAAATAGACCGACTTTTGATTCCAACAGACTCATATTTCCTTTGTTGCAGAAAGTCAATGATTGGAGGGGCGTTTTATATAAAACTGAAAATCGTCGGCGGCGGATTGCCCAAAAAATTGGATCGGCGGCGGCTAAGAAGTCGACTCAAGCCGTGTGGAAAAGTTTATTGCTAGTTAATTTCAAGCCGCCTTTTCAGTACCTTATCGTCTTGGCTGGACAAGCACCCTGACCTGCCCACAAAGCAAGACAACAAACAATATACAGAACATGTGAGAGTATACATACACACATCCACACACAATCGAGGCGTAACACAGCGTTCGGAATCATTTTTTCCAATAATAATAAAAATCCAAGTCAACTGCAGACAGCAAACATACTCTTGCATTCAATAATATTCGTCACGGTAATGAAATGAATTCATGTTTACAAGGCTTACCTCATCAAACCTCTTCTGCAATGCTCGTATCCTCGACTTGGTCTGAATGAATAGTGTCCCGCTATCATTTTGTAGTTCTAATATCACATGCTTAAAGTAATCAACAGGAGGCACCTGCAATAAAAATTAACAATGAATTCAATTGCTGACATGTCAGCGCGACGAGAATTTTCACTAAATCTCACAAATGAAACACTTTTTTCCGCATTTGATCCGCTTTATTTTTATCACTAGGTAAACAGATAGTTTTCATTTTCATTCATTCAATTTTATTTCACTTTTTTGCGGTAAAAAATGTCTACTTTTTGTACAAAAAATGTAATTATCGAACAGTTTCTATTTTGTTTTTACTTTTTAGAATAATTTGCGATTGTCCAAAAAAATGCTATTTTGATGAAAAGCGCTAGGCCCTCCGGTTGAGGAATTTTTCAAGTCGAGGATTTTTGGCCATAGCTTCAGGATTCAGGATTCGATTTTATACTTTATGCTTCAGTACTGAAACTCTAAAATTTGGCATCACCGAAAATCTCAGACTTAAAAATCACAACAAAAACCTTTTTAAAGGTAGAGTGTGACGCAGTCCGTAAGTCCGCTTCCAAAATTAATGATATCGCTTGAGGTGACGCTATCGCAGATAATACGCAGAAGTTTGTTTGAATGGAATCCTGTGTTCAAAGTTCTAATTTCCTGTAAAAATTAGAGCACTTTTTTTTAAAACAAAATTACGTTGTGTTAAAAAAATTGCGTCACAAATGCCGGACCCACCAGCGGAATAATTTTTCAACACTTTCAGTTTTCACAGGCAAAAATTTAAATTTACCTTAAACAATCTACGCAATAACAAACAAAAGTCAAATTTTTGCAGCGCAAAAACTGAAGGTACAGAAAAATTATTTCGTCGTTGGGTCCGGCATTTGTGACGCAATTTTTTTAACACAACGTAATTTTGTTTCAAAGAAAGCGCTCTAATTTTTACATGAAATTAAAACTTTGAACACAGGATTCCATTCAAACAAACTTCTGCGTATTATCTGCGATAGCGTCACCTCAAGCGATATCATTAATTTTGGAAGCGGACTTTCGGACTGCGTCACACTCTACCTTTAAAAAGGTTTTTGTTGTGACATCAGTCGTTTTGGAAGTTTTCAGTTGTTGAAAAAATTTCTATTTTTTGAAAAAAATTTTCTCAGAAAAGAAAATTTTCTTAGAAAAAAAAATTTCTCCGAAAAAAAATTTTCACAAAAAAAAAGTTTCTCCGAAAAAAATTTTTCTCCGAAAAAATTTTTTCTCCAACACCTTCGGCTACCATCGGAACACTTCGTATCATCTTCAGAATACTTTGTGTCACTTTCGCTTTCCTTCGGAACACTCCGTGTCACCTTCGGCTACCTTCGGAACACTTCATGTCACCTTCGGCTACCTTCGGAACATTTCGTGTCACCAATTCTTCTAACTGATTCATATAACTTTCCTGAAGAAACCAACTGTCTAGGTATCCAAGATGGCGTCACTTTGACAGTTGGCAGCCATTTTCTAATGAAACCGTCTCTCTAAGTAGCGTTCTTCCGGAGCTAAAATTCGAAACCCGTAGAAGCATAAACGAAAATCCAAGATGGCGCCACTATGACAGCTGGCAGCCATTTTCAAATAATACCAAAAAATTCTTCTGATGAAACTCTATAACTTTGTAGAAGAAACCGTCTCTCTAAGTAGCGTCATTCCGGAGCTAAAATTCGAAAACCGTAGAAGCATAAACGAAAATCCAAGATGGCGTCGCTATGACATCTGGCAGCCATTTTCTAATGGTACCAAAAAATTCTCCTGATGAAACTCTATAACTTTCTAGAAGAAACCATCTCTCTAAGTAGTGTCATTCCGGAGCTAAAAATCGAAAACCCAAAAAAGCATAATTTATACCTTACAAAAATCCAAGATGGCGTCACTTTGGCAGATTTCTGAAAATCCCAAAAAATTCTCCTGATCAAACTCTATAACTTTCCCGAAGAAACCACCTCTCTAAGTATTGTCATTCCAAAGCTAAAATTCGAAAACCAAAAAAAAACCTAATTTATTGCTTGGGAAAATTCAAGATGGCGCCAGTTCAACCGGTGGCAGCCATTTTCTTAAGATCCCAAAAAATTCTCCTGACCAAACTCTATAACTTTACCGAAGAAACCAACTCTCTAGCTATCGTCACTTCGGAGCTAAAATTCGAAAACTACGTGCATTACCACTTTTCCACATGCCACGGCTTTTCCAGAATTTTCCCGGAAAAGTGGCATATGAAATTTTTCATTTGGGGCCGAGACTGACGTTCCCTGAAAATTTTAAGGAAATCGCTCGAGCGGTTCTCGAGAAAAAAAAGTAGATAGATACATAGATACATAGATAGATCGTTGACACACCACACAGGAATAAAATTGTTATTAATTGGAAATTGGTCATCTTTGATTGGCGATATCTCAGCCAATTTTCAACCGATTTTGATGAGTGAGGGCTTGTTTGAAAGCTGCGACGTAGTTTTTTTTTAAAATAACTTGGAGGTGGAGGGGCGAGGGGAAAAAACTCAAAAGTTCGCCTATATATGGCTCCTTGTTCCAAAGGTTTTTGTATGGAGTTTGTTGGGTTTGTGGACGTTTTTTTTGGGGTGTGGGGACTGCGTCACACCCTCCGCTACCGCTGCGGGCATGATCTTGGACTTGACGTTTGATTTAAGTAACATTTGTTCTCAGTTATAGGACGAAGACGCTATATTTGAACGGACGATAATTCTAACCAATCACAATGCGGCGATTATCGTTTTCGAAATAGAAATTAATCGTTAACGATAAATCTGGAATTCTGATTAGTTACAATTATTGTCCGTTCAAAAATAGCGTCTTCGTTCTGTAGTGCTGGCATTGCCTATTGTTCATTACTTGACACTAACACACTCTCGCACCTATAGTAAAATTATTGGTCGATGTATACTTGTAAAATCTGAAATCCCAGAAGGGGCAGAGAGAATTCCAGGAGGGGCTCAGCCTTTCAACGTAGCTACGGACCTGAATAATCCCAAATCCTCGAACAAAATAACAATAACAAATTTAAAATGAAATCTAGGGACGATTTTTATAAATTGTTAAAACCATACCCAAGCCCGGTAAAAATCTATTACATCAATTGATAATATTATCGACGCCAAAATTACCTGATAGAATAATTGATATTCTGCATCTGTGAGTCGTAAGGCTACTTCTTCGGGGAAATGGAGAATCGATTGTAACTCCTCCAGCTCTCCGGGATGGGAGAGAGGCACAGGGGTAACGGCCGTGGCACTGGCCGATGTTTGTTTCGTGTTAGCTGAAAAGATAAAATAAATGAAAAACGGATAAACACAGACGAAAAAAAGAGTGGAAATAAAAAATGTTGCGAGTTATATACGTGTAACAAACCGTAATGATTTAAATATTTTATTAAGAATGGTAGAAACATTTTTTTTTCTCGTAACAGTAGCGTGCATGAACCCAATGGCTTTAAAATAAAAAATTCAAAGGATATTGGTGTTTTATGCAAATGTACCTTTAGTTATTTGTCGAAACAGTTACTCAAAATCGTTTTATAAACGACTTAGCTTATTTATTGTTACGAGTAGTACACGTATACGATGTACATTTCACTCTAATTTCGAAAAAACAAAACCAAATTTTCGTTCTTTCTGTTGTAAAGTTATGGTACGGCCTTTGAGGTTAAAATAACTTTTACTGTACGTTGACGTCCCCCTGTGTTGGCTAGCATTGTTTGAAATACAGACGATGTTCAAACAAGCACTTGAGGTTCATGCTTCAATGTTCTGTTCGTGTTCAAAATTCGTATAAATATTTTACTTCTCCATCAAATCACAAATCAAAACCAGACGTTAGTTTGTTATCTTATTTTGACATCATTATGGTACAAGTAACCCTTCCGGGTGTATAAATAAGAAAACTAAATTTGGATAACCCGATCCCACTCTTTTCGTAATGGCACAATCTTAAACGAAATGGTAGATGGAAACCTTTTTCCTTCGCAATTATTACACCGAACATTACACTAAATAACATGTTTTTGTCAGATGAGAAAACCCACATTCGTGAAATCCATTAATGCCTTTCATACATCACCCTCTCTAATTTTACCCTATATTTATTCAACAGATCACTTTCAATTTGTAATTGGATTTCCCATTCTATCTTAAAGAGTACAATTAATTCGAAAGGCTAAGCAAAATTCTTTTATCCGACAGCTAAACCACACACAACACCATAATGGGCCTTTTTCTTTCGCCGAGACATTAACTAACTATTTGTGCTCAGACGTTTTAATAAAATAAGCAACGAATTGAAAGCACGAAACATTATCCATCCGCCAGCAAAACGATTTTTTATGGCATTTAGAAAAAAATATCAACAATTTTTCACACAAAGCATCTTCCTACACTTTGAATAGACTGTGAGAATCTGTTTAAAATTGGCTCTAGCATAAGACCCGTACATAGAATATGCAGAGAATGAATAGATTTACTGAAAGGATATAAAATCAGGAATCACACGAAAGAAAGAGAAATTTTTTTGATTGAGAATCTGAACAGATGTTCCCGAGGATAATAAATGGTTGCAATAAATTGATACGTGTAAACAAAAATTCTATACAACAGCATATGGGATGGTGTTAAACCACATGTTGTGGCATTTCCCACTTCATAGTTTCTGTGGAAACGTGGTGAAAAAAGGTGACAAGATTAATTTCTCGATTACACAACGTAAGCTTACATGCTCAAAAGCTTAGAAGTGTAAGTTATTGCATCACCTTTTCTGTGAACTTTATCTTTGTTGACATTTAGTGAGGTGTGATAATAAGCGTCATACACTTAATTCAGATGATAAAAGATAAATCACACATTAGTAGTGAAGCCGTTTTTATACTTTTATCAAAAATGAATGTGTAGGGGAGCAGCGGGAAACTATTGCTTGGGATCAATTTTTATGATATGATTAGACCCATCGGAAAAATGTTCACTTTTTCGTATATATCACGCCAGGGAAACTGCTGGGTGGTAGGAGAAGATGGACGAAAATGAGAGAAAACATTTACAGAAATTGCTTGAGTGACTTGTGGAATGCATCAAACTAAACCAACTTTACCCTATACGATAAGTTGTGTTTTTTCATGAATATTTTGTTAAGCTAAAGATAAATGGTAGTTAAAAGTCTCGCAGATGCAGTGGTAGTGCTCAAGGTTGGTTTGAAGATCCGAACTTTAGCAGAGTTTCTGATGTTATGGATCATTCATAAATTACGTAGCGCAAGAGGAGAGAGGGGCGTATGAAGCAAGCGTGACAGCTCTAACAAAATTGGGTCAAAGTCTTCTTACGTGAGGAGTAAAAAAATCCTAACTTTTGCGTGACATAATTTATGAACGGTCCCTTACCATGGATAATTGTTGTATATGCTAAAAACTGTAATTTCAAGCGGGAACGCACGGTTTGTTCGTATTGTTTGTGTTAATTTTGGGACAGTCAGAGAACACTGGTTTTCGTAAATAATTTCTTGCTGGCATAGCTGCCAATACATCATTTCCCGCCACTTTCATAAAATACAATAAAGTTGAAATTTAGTAATTTTAAATTCATTTTCTTTGGAATTATTTTATTTCTCCATAAATGCAATAAGGAACCTCTTTAGTTTTTCATCAAGACGAAAACAAAAATTTGCTTTCAATGTGATTTGCATTGAATAAACTATAAAGTAAAATGATATACGAGATGTATTCATGAAAACGTTGAACGGATTATTCAGTGAAATCTCAAAGGAACTTTTGACGCTTTGACAACAACAAAAACTGAAATAAACAAATTTCAACTTACCGTCAGTGTTAATCACCGAGGAAGAGCTGTCTCGTTCAATGATTCTAGGAAATTCTTCCCGATGACTGTGCGTAGCTGGGCTCGTGGAAATGCTTGATGTATTCGTCGTGGTTAGTTGTTGTGCGTCACGTTCTACCGTCCTGTCTTTGTCTCGATTGTCTTTGTCCAAAGCCGGGGAACCAAACGGGAGGCTAGGAAAAGCCTCACGCATGGTCCCCTTACCCCTGGCACCGTTCTCAGCGGTACTTTTGCTAGGTGATGACACAACAACTGATTGTCCACCGTCTTGTATCTGGTGGCTACTGGATTTGTCACAATTTTCATCAGCACATAAACTCTGAAATAGAAATAAAATTGCAAATTTAGTGGAAAATAGGAATTTATTTCAAAGTTCTATTGCTTCAATTTTCAAAACATTGGTGACGTTCACGTTATCACTCCTGGAGGATAGAGATTTAGTAACATTTCATTTCACCTCACATCTCATAACTTTAGAAATTTTATAGTGGGCTGTTGTGACAATCCACACTTTTAGTGTGGTACGGCGTCAGCTTATGTCAAAGTATACAAGATTTCATGTCGGAATTCATCATATGTGAAGCAGCGAAAAATTACATGCTTGTCAGCTTTTTGTATACTTTGACATAAGCCGACGTCGAACTAAAAATGCAGATGTTATTTGAGGAGTTTTCCTCACTATTTAAGCCACATTTTGATAAAATGAATCTCTTAAGCTCTTAAGAGCACGTTGCAAAAATGTGAACTGTCAAATTTGCTTTGTTTTTTTAGAACAGAATTCTGCGTAAATAACAAATTATTCCAAATAATAACTCATGTACTGTGAGAGAATGACTCTTATGCTAACAATAGAGGAATCAGTATTCAAGAAGCTTAAGTATGAAGGTACACATTTGCTCTAAAATACATCGCAAACGAACTTGGAATGCGATGATTTTTCAGAGCAACTTTCGACCTTCATACTCAAACTTTTTGATTTCTGATTCATCTATTTTTCGCGTAAGAGTTATCCTCTTACAGTACATGAGCTTCTGTTCTAAAAAAAACATCGCACATTTGACAGTTCATATTTTTGCAACGCGCTTTTAAGAGCACATTGCAAAAATATGATATGTCAAATTTGAGATGTTTTTTTTAACAGAATCCTGCATAAATAACTAATTTTTGAAAATACACCTGATGTACTGTGAGAGGATGACTGTTACATGAATCAGAATTCAAAAAATTTGAGATTGAAATTAAGGTCGAAAGTTGCTCTGAAAAATCATCGCATTCCAAGTTCGTTTGCGATGTTATTTCAGAGCAAATTTTTACCTTCATACTTAAACTTTTTGAATTCTGATTCATCTATTGTATGGGTAAGAGCCATCTACTCACAGTACATGAGCTAAAATTTTGAATATTTTTTTATTTACGCAGCATTCTCTTCTAAAAAAACATCGCAAAGTTGACAGTTCACATTTTTGCGACGTGCTCTTTAAAGCATTTTCGATGTTTTCTAGAGCAGAAATTTTTTGAATTCTGATTCATCTACTATGTGCGTAAGAATAATACTCTCACAGCACAAGAGCTAACATTTTGAATAGTTTCTACTGTTCTAAAAAGCATCGCAAACTTGACAGCTCACATTTATGCGATGTGCTCTTTAGCTTATTTTACTTGCTACAAATTCTTTGTGAGAGGTTCTACGTTGTATATGCGATGGCTGTTGTATTTCGTAAGTAAACTCTTTATCTCTTTGATTTTTTGACAGTTGACAGATTAGAAATATGAAAAAGTAGAGTAGAAGAAAAATTATCTATTCCGTCTTTTCCGGTACTAGGATTGCAGAACACCCTACAAACTAAAACCAAATTTGCTGCCACTCTGTTTAACTCTGATAAGTTTCATTTGCATAATATTAAGATAAAATTTTCCATAAGTACCTAACTGATCTGTTGTCATAATTCCTAGTTTCGTTCGACATCAGCAATTTTCAGATATATGAGCCATAAAACTCTCACTACAAATCGATAAGGAAGAGCTTTTTAAGAATGCAAAATAAGATGTTTAGTGATATAAACTTTTAACGACCAAAAGCTTGATCTGAATTTCCCTATAAATAATTGAATTTTCATTGTTTCATATAAATCGAAAATAGCTGGCTCTTAATACTCCCGTTGGCTTTATATCAATTTCAGGGCAGTGTGCGTTGATATTTTTATTTTGTTGTTATATTTATGAGTTATGCCACTCTGCAGATCAAAAAATGTTATGAATTCCGGATGACGAGAGTTACATTCAACGTAATAAGACTTGACATTTTATGGAATTCAGCAAACACCCTGTTTTAATGGTGAATATAAAAGTGCGTGCAAAATATATGCTAGTAAATTCGCACAACAATGACTACATTACACATACAACATACAAAGTAGACATATATGCCTCTAATCCATTGGATGAATTTGGTATATACGCACGTCTATATAGTGTTTTTTTATGTATACAAGGAAATAACTTTTGTACACTTATTTTGCCATTAAATGTTATATTTTTTTCATTTTTGCTAGATTCCTATCGTGCGACAAACACAAAAAAGCAAGTTTATGTGCAAAACACCTCCTTGTGCTTTGTGTCTATCCTCTTATTTCATTATAATATTCTGTATATTTGACATTATCAACTTCCTCTCTTAAGCTTCACGTATATTACAAAACAAAACACACGTTTAAGGTGGATGTTTGCTCAGGAGCGTCTATATTTAAAAAAAAATTTCCACCATATACACTGTAAGTAGTGGAAGAAGTGTTTTGACGATTTATGGCTTGTTTGCAAATTATTCAACGTAATACAACTTTTAACGGTTACAGTATGTGGCGTTTGGTGCGGTTATGGTTACACAAAACTATCACAATAAACTTGGAAACTTTTTCGTTTTATCGTTAACTTCTGTTCACATTTCAAGATGAAAGAGAATGCTAAATAGACTTATACTTTCGTTTCAGGCAGTGCAATAAAATGTCGAAAATGAAAACTCCAATTCGTACGCCACTGAGCAGCTAAACGTTCATAAATAACACAAATATATTATTGTGCTATACACATATAACACTTTGCTTTGCATACGGTGCGGTGTGTGTACTGTATCAACAAATTTGAGAATGTTTTTTTTTCTTCTCGCTTTATTTACCACCGACAATCTTCCACCCACCAGAAAAGGGGTTCACGAGGATGCGGCACTTTTTTATGACTGTAAATTAGAAAACTGATGGAAATTTGGATGATATGCGTAGTAGCGATATAAAATCTAATTTGAAATTTGTGTGTTTCATAATGTTTCATAACGTTTATAAATGGAATAAATAAAAGTGATATAAATTTGCGGGTTAATAAAGTGCTTGGCATATCAATGATGTAAGCCATATTCTTCGCATAGAAATTTATACACTCAAATTATGTTTTAATTCACGAAGAGTGTTTAGGTTAATGTTCACAACGAACGGTGGAATATTTTTTTTTCGGTTATATGTCGCATAGCTTGCTTTCATGGCATTCACTTAAATCAAATAAATAAAAAGGCCACGTAGACGTGCTCCATCTAGTTAATGGTATGATGATGGTAGTAATTAAAAATGAAATGTTGTGAATAAATTACTCTGTTATACGATTTAAGGGTTGGTATGTTGTTGATAAAACTTTATCCACATGTTTTACGAGAAAAGGTTTTTCCATTTTTCATCAAAAAATAAATTTTTAGAAATTTTATGAAATATTTGCCCAACCGGCAAATACAGTCAAAGTGAAACCAATATTCTTTTCCAATATGATTTGAGAAAATCAAGAACTAGACTTTCCTTTTTTTGTTACGACCTTTATGTTTGACTGACATGTACTTCACATAACCTCACAACAGATTACCACTTCAATTTAGAAAACAAACCGATTTACGAAATGATGTCATAAAGGTAAGTGCACGCACATGTGCCCAAAAAGTAAAAATGGTTCATCTTATATTCCATGTTAACATTTCTGAGAAATTTGCTTGTTGGAGGAAGTTGAAGGATCCAAATATTTATTGAAATATTTTTGTTTCATAAGCTCATTACGCACCCTATATGGCGCGTGTATGTCTCGCACCATCGGAGACCGTCAACCAGAGCCTATTATTTGGGAATTTTTTTATACTTTTTTGGGAAATTTTGATTTCAATCCCTCACAGCGCTCAGTGGTTCAGTGGTGAACGCACTGGACTTCCACCGAGAAGGTCCGGGTTCGATCCCCGGAACGGGAAATTTTTCCCTGCAAAATTATAGACTGTACAACGTCGCTAAGTTCACCCAAGCTTCTAAATTGGGTAGTTATCGGGATTCGATGCCCGTAACGAAACATGTATACATGCAGTGACGTCACTCACAGAAGCGTGAAACGGTCAACAAATGGGTGGGAAATAGTTGACACACCCACAAGTCCACTGAGTGAACCAAAGATGGCGCCACTTAACGATAAGAATAGACACGATGACGACAGCTCAATCACACTATGGGCTAGTGCGGTCCCAGAAGATGTCGTCACCCAGTCGCCGAAACTGTTGGCTAGCCAACCTCCCGGAAACAGCATCCGAATAAACAAATCAACTGTGAATGGAATGTGTGAACAATCACAAGTATTAAGTTCTAACATACAAAATCATGATGAAATAATCAAACCTGTCGTAAAGACCTCTTGGTCTATCATAATTGGAAATTATTAAAATTTAATCTACAATTGTGAAAATACGATGTAATAAACCATACGCTAAAAAAAATAAATAATAGATTATGCACCGCTGTCCAGGATGCTCTATTTTGACGATTTGGAGGTTATTTCCCGAGCCGAAATAAACCATCCTGGACAGCGGTGCATATGCTATTTTATCTGCCGAGAAAAGATATATCGAGAAAAACAATTTTGCCCTAGGGAGAAAAATGCGAGATTATCGTTCTAGGCAGATAAATAAAATAAACAACGCTCATAACCGATTTAAAACAATGCCATTGTGTTACATTATCCGATACGAAAAATATTTATTCTACCCCTTTCTTGTTGAGCGCTAGGAGGGCCTTTACGAGGGTAGCCCTAGTGCATATCTCAGCCATCACACTTCGCAGAAGATACAAACTAGTGCCAAAATGAAGGTATTGGAGCCTAATAAAGATTGAAATTAAAAAAAAAAAATTTTGCTGAGAAGACAATCCAAAATTTCGAATTTTCAACTTGTCTGGAAAGAGATGCCCTTCATCATAAAGTTTACTATTAAATTATTATTTGGAAATTTTTTATATTTTTTTTGGGAATTTTTGGGAAATTTTGGGAATTCTCGGGAAATTTTGGGAAATCTTTGGAAAGTTTAGTGAGTTTTGGGAATTTCTTTCGAAATAATCGGCTCTGCCGTCAACCATGGCCACCTCTTCTAACAATACACCCCTAAAAATTAATTAAAAAACCTTACAAATTTTCCTTAATGTCACGATGTGATTGACCTTCGCTAGGCTCCTAGGAATTCTCATGTCAGCTGTTTTAAATAAAATTACATAACAAACTTGTCATTTACCAATCTTACCAAAAGTACATAAAAACCTGATTTGAACTTTGTTTCGATTGAGCCAAAAAGGCCTTTTGCAATAAGGCTTCGTCTCCTCTTTATTAATGATTCGAAAAAGTTCTTACTTGCACTACGCATACCTTGGATTTTAATTTCCTTCAAAACTTTGGTACCGTCTAAGGTGTGGTGTAATTAGGCAGATGATGTGGAATTGACCGGATGAGGTGAAATCAATTTAATTTCACAGTAATTCACTAAACAATTTCCTTCTTCCTAGTCAGTTTGACACCTTGACAGTTTGACACCACTTGACCAGTTTCAGACCACGTGGCCAGTTTCAGACCACGTGGCCAGTTTCAGACCACGTGGCCAGTTTCAGACCACGTGGCCAGTTTGACACCACATGGCCAGTTTCAGATCACGTGGCCAGTTTAACACAACGTGGCTAGTTTCACCAAAATATCAACCGACCAATTGAAGACTTCGGGAGAAAAACAGGATATGTTCATTCTTCCAAAAATTAACATATCTTGTAATTCTCCCCAAGTCTTTAATTTTAACTCACCTATCTAATTTCACAGTAATTGACCTGACAGTTTTCTCCATCCTAGGCAATTGACATCACCTGGTCAGTTTCACACCACCTGGCCAGTTTCACCCTACTTGGTCAGTTTCACCCTACTTGATCAGTTTCACACCATCTGACTAGTTTCACACCATCTGTCTAGTTTCACACCATCTGGCCAGTTTCACAACACCTGGTCAGTTTCACATCACACGGTCAGTTTCACATCACGCGGTCAGTTTCACATCACCTGGCCAACACCAACATACCTGGCCAATGTACCCACCTAACGAAATTTACCTCCATATGCGGTATTGAAGTAGCGCTACAGTGAAACATTAATTTGTCAACCGAAAGTTTATTCTTTCATCTTGACAAAGTCTCTATCATCCTTTTTTACAGTTAATTAAAATCTGCTGTGCTCGAATAAAAGAATTTTCCAATTAAACTCATGACGATTTCCTTTATTTATTCTCTCAAACTAAATTAATATTTTTCATTTGATGTTTTTATTAAATTTAAATAAAATCAAACATAAAAGTACAGAAAGGAGAAATATTCGAGATAATATTTTTTTACACGAAATGCAGAAATCTGAACGTATTGTTCATGCTCTAACAACAAATTTCTGTATTATCGTCATCAGAGTGCTATGAAGCAGATACGTAATATATTTCCATTTAATTTGCTATGAACGTGGCTGCATGATTTCCATTCAAAATTCTGCATTTGTTTCTGAGTGAGTGTGGTGCTATTGTCAACTAAATTTTCCTTCCTAATTTGGAAATTCAAAAATTTTTCATCGTATTCAAATTTGTGAGTACCGTAGTTTGCAGACGGACAATAAATGCAGATATTTTATTCGAAAAGTGTGAAGCTACGAAAGACCCGTACGACAAGGGTACCAAACTGCATCATCCCCCAACATTGTAAATTTTCTTTCAATAAAGCTTTAAAAAAAAAACCAAATTGCTTGGATCTCTATATCCCTATACTAGCTACATCTAAGTTCGCAAATTCTTCAGATAAAAGATCTTTTTGCAAGTCACGTGTGTAATAGGTCGTATTACCTTTGCATTTGGGAGTATATAAACTCAAATATTACTTTACTAATATGAAAGCGTGCGGTGATTTCTGTTTCAGTGCGGTAATTTCTGTTTCAGTGCGATAATTTCTGTTTCAGTGCGGTAATTTCTGTTTCAGTGCGGTAATTTCTGTTTCAGTGCGGTAATTTTTATTTCAGTGCGTTACTCTTTTGTTTTTGTTCATTGCAAAAAACGTTGTGTGTTACACGTACTGTTAGGACTCATATTAACGCACACGTTATAATTTGTCATACTCGCCTGCGGCTCGTTAGGATAAATTATAACTGGTGCGGTAACATTTGTCCTTACATTACTTATAACACAAACTACTATTGTTCAATCAATTCAGGCGACTAGTTCTTTTTGCAATGATTTCATTTCTCAATTCCTCTTATTATTCGCAAGAGATTTACAAAGGAATGATCTATCCTTTTGAGTTTAGAATCTGTCAGCATAGATCCCATGGCACTCTTAATCAAAAAACGACTGAAAAGTGTTTGCACCTAAAACAGTTAGCCCGTCACATCTAGCATAAGTCCAAACATGTTCTCTCGAAAATGTAGCGAACCGAGTGAATCTAAAATGAATCTTCGTGTAAAAATATTATGTTTTCCAACAAAGTAAATCAATTGCTAGTCGCCATTGATATTGTTTTGAATGAATCCCATCTGTTCACACGAGTTTTCAATCACATTTTACATTTTAACAAAGTGGAGAACGGAGTATTTTCGCAATAACACTCAAAGAAAAGATATAACTTAACGTTAAACGAAATCGAACATTTATTGGCGAATACAATGATTTCTATTTAAATTCCCTTCCTTTTTATTATTTTCCCCTACGTACACATTATACCAACCATCAAAGACAGACTTTCTATTTGGAGAAAATAGTTAGAAAATATTTTGCTTGACTATCAATGTTCCAATAATGTGGATATCGGTTTTTTAAACATAGTAAACTTGTACTATAAGCTCAACATGTTTTCTATATATGACCTGATGTGAATTTTAATCTGACATTATCGATGAGATTTGAACGAAAATATAAGGGGACTTTTTTCATCGTTCTTAATAGAAAAATTGTCCTTCCACACGATGAGTGTAATAAAAAAAAGTCCAAGTGATTTACAAATGCGAAAACAAATCTACTATCCCTTAAATAATTTGTGATAAAAACCTAAAAGCATAAAACTCCCAACATTACTATACATCTTTTTAAATTGACCTTACAATAATGGGTATCGTTTTTATGGTCTCGACTTGAATAAACCAATGGCACTCTGCCCATATCATCAAAACCGTGAATTTTCCATTTCTTTATTCAGCCACAACAGGAGGAAAATGCCTGAAAGGAAATCTTAAAATCTTTCTACGCTATAGTAACACCAACCAATAAAATCGTTGATGTTAAAATATATGGGGGTGCTTAAAATACAAAACTCTTTTCGTCTTACTTGAAGGGTTTGATGTATTATCTAGTTAATGTCAAGGTCGAAAAGGGTTGTTTATTGTGAATCCAAGAATGATATATATTTTATGGAATTATTCTTTGCACTAAAGAGTGTGAAACAAAATGTATAAACAGGGCAAAGTTTTAAGATGAATCTTCTTCAAGTTGTCATTTCATTCGTTCGCTTCGCTCTGTTTTGTGTTTCGTATGGGAGTAATTAGCTTACGATTTTGAATATTTTATCATTTTGATATTTCATGAAATTAAAATGCGGAAGCTAAGACTGGGTGGTATCCACATAACGGAACGGATGGCTATTAATTTAAAATTAGATTTTCCTTCAATGCAATTTTAAAAACGACCGCGAAAATTGCAGGGTGTTTTCACAATTAGCAGTGAATGGAAAATTTAACAGGAAAAATTTTATGCATTGATACACTAGAGGGTCGTTCAAGTATGTCACGTTTTTTGAGCGTTACCATCAATAACTCGACCAATTTGCATTTTTCTTAGCCGAAAATTTGCTGCTGTGGTACAGTGGTAACGTACTGGCTTTCCACCAAGAATATCCGGTGGGGACAAATTCTGTATAGATTTTTCTTCAATGTATAGCATGAAAGTAACATTCCTAGGCACACGCAAGCTTCATAATATGGGTTAGTTGTGAATTTGGTGCCGCAACGAATCGTACTCAGAATAGGGAATGCAGAACCGGACCGGTTCCGAAACCGGTTCGAGAACCGATTCCAAGTTCTAGTAAATCTCAAAAATCTTTCATTTTTTCAATTCCTTCGCCTTGATTAATGCATTTAAGGTGGATTCGCACTTCTCTGTTTAGATGACATTTCTATTGTGTTCAATTTTATAGAAATGTCATTTAGACGGAGAAAAAGTGTAGAATCTTTCTTCTATTCGAACCTGCTCTAGACATTTTGTATCTTCTAAGCTGAACTTCCGGCATTTATGACGCATTTCTTTAATCGAAAATGAAAATATATCCAAGGAATTTTTTGCGTTCCGAAGCTGTAAGCGTCACCCAAATTGATATCAGTTGTTTTGGAAGAAGAGACGAGGAATTGCGTCACGTTTCCCTTTTAAAAAGGGTTTTTGTTGTGATATCAGCAGTTTTGGAAGAAAAGAGAAAACAAATTTTGGAGAAACAATTTTGGGCGAAAAGAATTTGCAACGAAAAAAATGTCCGACGAAAAAAATTTTGCGGGGAAAAAAATTTTCAGCGAAAATAAATTTTCAACGAAAAA
>CM055405.1:17831447-17859077 GCA_029228625.1 Pseudolycoriella hygida | reverse complement strand
AAAAAACATTGCAGCGAAAAAAAGATTTCAGCGAAAAAAAATTCCGTTGAAAAAAATTTTCTTTGACACGAAACATCTATCTTCAACAAAAAAAAATTAAAAAAAAGCAATTTTCCCATACCACCGTCGGCCATTTTGTTGGTCACCCTGACACACTACACACCCAACCCATCAACTTTTCCTTTGACACCATACATCAATCTATATCGTAACACAGTCCAAAAATTTTGCTCATATTTGACCCATACTCTGAATACATTCACACATGCACACAAAACATTCTTTTATATGGCTTGATATGGCGCCCAAACGAGGCCGGTACCCCCCTCCCCCCTTTTTTAAAATCTCATATGGCATAGAATACCGACCTGAAGGTCCATGCAAAAGTCCAAGAAAAGTTATCGAGCCGTTTTCGAGCACGAGCCAAAAAAGACGGTTTTCATACAAATGGCTCTGGACTAACTAACTAACTAACCCACTAACTAACGTAGGATGTTTCCATTAACTTTGGCTTCTATGAAATAGCACATTTTGTATGGAAAATGACGATTTTCTAAAGGTCATATCACCGGATCGATTTTAATGAGTAAAATGTCGATTTCAATCAAAATTTTACGTAGAATCCGAAAAACTAGAACTCAGGTGGGTACGACGCAAGGGAAAATTGTCAAAACTTAGCTGTATATATGGTTGCGAAGTCTACGAACAAATTTTTTCTGAATTTTTTGTTCGTATGGGGACTTGCGTCACGGGCGCATCGCTACCGCGTGCCCATGATGTAAATTTTGTGTATGTTTCATGGAAAATTTATAGATATTTATGTAGATCATGTAAAAAAGATGTACTAAAGAACGATGTATTTTTCCATCACTTTTATATTCCAAATTCGGAAAGCATTTACATACATCACTGTAACATGATTTACATCATTTACATCAGTGGAAAGTTTATTGATAAATAATGTAAAATGATGTACCCATTATAGGATACATTACATACACCCATTACATCATATATTCCCATCACAACCTCAAGTATCTCAGTCATCTTAGCCTTACACTTTTCGGATCTTGAAGTGACCAGAATTGACGATGTTTAGATACAGCATATAGCTTGGCGACAAGGTTGAGCGGAAGTGCTACCTGATTCTAAAGCTCAGCATGTGTTGAAGTAATTTGTTAACTTTAATTGATAAAGGCAGCGAACATAAAAACGGCAAAATAATCATCGCGTCTTTTTTAATTGAAGAAAACCAAATGTTTTGTTTTAGTAACATCAAACGAAGCCATACCTACAAATTGATTTTCACTTAAATCGAAAAGGAATCTATCTTCAAAGAAAATAAATTGTTTTCGTTTTCTAATTTTATTTACAGACGTATGCAAGAGAAAAAAAGCTCTCATCTACCTAATCTGTTATGCACAATTAAATTTCTTAGAATTAATTCCTTTAATTTACTCATTCAATGTTTTTGTAATCAGGCTGCTCTTTATTTCCGAAAAAGGAAAAAGCAAGAAACACCAAAAGAAACACACCAATTTATGAAATTAAGAAACAAAAAAAAAAGTTAAAAGGAAAAACATGAAAACAATTTATCATACCCGTTTATATCGTACCCTCAATCGTACTCACAATCAATGCTCGACTTTGAGGCAGTTCATTAAGAAGAACCAGATATAAGAATTTTCATTCAATTGCAAATTGTTGAAACATTTCTGAGGTGATGTGAATCAGCAACTTTATAGACTTGTTCCATTCGGGGAAAATTCATTGATACCATCTGATCACAATCGATATTTGAACAAAGACTGATGGAAACTTGTTATGCCCTACAGATAATTAGTTTAAAAAAAAGTAAAGCCCAATATTTCAATCGAAAACAGGGTGTTCCTATGCTCACGTTTCATTTCAGTTAAAATTCGCTAGACACATTTCTACCGAAAATTGATTTTGTATGGAATTTTGAAATTGATAGCACCGATTGCCAATACCCTGTTATCTCCTTGAAAATCAGAAAGAATTCTTAGATTTTTTTTTCGCAAAACGTACCAGTCGTTTGTAGATAGATGTGAACTCACTGTCGAATATTTCATATTTGAGCAAACTTGAAACACCCAAGCTACACAGGAGACCTCAAAATACACTTCTGAAGGCGCCTTCAACGACTAGTCGTCGACTGTTTGAAGGCGGTTGAGAGGCTGTTTGAAGGCGATTGAGAGACAGTTTGAAGGTGATTGAGAGACACTTTGAAGGCAGTTTTATAGACGGTTTCTCAAGCTGCTTTGGAAAGTTTTGGCGCTAAAGGACATTAATTCCAATGAAATTAAATTTGCACTTATGTTAATTGAAGTTTTCGTTTAATATTGATGAACCATTTGAAAATTGCCTTGATGTTTACAAAAACCTGAAATCAAAAAGCCATTCTGTTTCCTTTATTGACGCTTTTCTTCTTATTTTTTATGCTCGATTTCTGTCCAAATCGACTATATCATATAATCTCATTGGTACTTCTGCTAGTAATGATTTTGGCAAAATTTCTAAAATGTTTTCTGAACGACGTTATTCGCAGACCATTGGAGAATCGGCCAAAAATCAACACACAACTCGACACCCTTAAGAAGGATAAATTTTACGCTAAGAAAAAAGTAAAAGTAGAACTTGGAAGTGATCAATAAATATTCCAATTTTAACTTTCATACTTGAAAAGCAAATATCATCCATATGAAAAGGCCCTTTCCTGGAGTCTCCAGGCATGTAAAAAGTGCGGGAATGAGGAGCCGTTGGAAATTTTTGCGAACAAATTTAGTTTCCGGCAAATCAAAATTTTATTTTTATTAGGAAATGAAACAGGCTTCCGAACCTGTGGAAAAAAGGTTCGGTTCTCGGTTCTGGTTCTAAAGAAAATAAAAAAACGGTTCGGTTCGAGGTTCGGTTTTTAAAAAAGAAAAGTGAAAGGTTCGGTTCCGGTTTTGGTTCTTCAATCAAATCAAAACCGGTTTTCGGCTCGGTTATTTATAACCTCATTTAGTTTTATTATTTTATTGAGAATTTTATTGACATATTGACATATTGACATATTGACATATTGAAATAAAGTATTTTTTTGTACTTAGCACAGGAATCACTTGTCTTGGAATTTTCGGTTTACTCATACAATCAACTGTTTTTCTAAAATGTCGGCCTTGGTTCGGTCTCTTTTTTAGTAAATACAATCCGCAAAAAAAACCTCTTACAGAGTAGGTGTGACGCAAGTCTTTATGTCTGCTTACAAAAGCTGTGAAATCAGAAAAGTGTGACGCATTAATCATGTAAGGTAAAACTATTTTCTTCCAGTTACAAAAGTTCTGAAATCAGAGGGGGTGACGCATTAAGCTTCGATTCGCAACTAAAATTTGTAAACAAAATTACGTTGAGCTCAAAAAATTGCGTCACAAATGCCAGATCCAACGACGTCGCGCGGGGGGGGGGGGGGGGGGGGTGGGTACGTCGCTCGGGGGGGAAGTCAAAAAGTTCTTGTATATATGTTCCTTAGTCTACGAAAAAATTTCTTGTGAATTTTTTGGCGTGTAAGACTTGCGTCACGGCCCCTTACTACCGTGGGGCCATGAAATCGAGCGTCGAAAATGCGCGTTCGACATGCGAGACGACTCGTGTTCGACCTATAGAATGCATTATAATTACATAATGTGATAACATGAGTTGATTCGAATCGGAATTGGCAAACACATTTGTGTTTGTGAGTTTGAGTAAATGAAAAAAAATACTCGTTAAAAAATACATTGCAAATATGACATGACGATATTGAATGTGACGCAAACATCTTTTCGTTTTCGAAGTTTGAAACACAAAAATCAAAAATTAATTAATTTAATTTTTTTTTAAACTGATCGAATTCAGCTCCGGTTCGGTTTCGGTTCGGTTCTCCGAACTAAGAATTGTAAAGGTTCGGTTCTAAAGTTTAGGTTCGGTTTTGCGGTTCGTTTCTTGGTTTCGAAAATTGGGAAATGAAAATAAAAGTGGGAGATTATAATACTCGTCAGTTTTTTGTTGGTCAACAGATATATTAAATGACGATTTCGAATTCATCTAAAAAAAATTTCGAAATTGGAAATCGGTCCTGAAAAGTTAGG
The DNA here is from genome assembly GCA_029228625.1 of Pseudolycoriella hygida. NCBI lineage: Eukaryota > Metazoa > Arthropoda > Insecta > Diptera > Sciaridae > Pseudolycoriella > Pseudolycoriella hygida. The sequence goes on along the minus strand of CM055405.1, from coordinate 17,854,947 downwards.
AAATTTTCTAAGAATTATAGATTTCTGTGAAATTTTAGGTCGGCTCCTTGGAAGAAAACATTTTTCCGCAGCCTAAGGCTACCACTTGACTAATTTTACTCGTACTTGCATTTAAACTCGCAATTTTGATAAGGAGAAGAAAGCTCATCGAAACATTTGACTCACGAACAGAAAAACGTACAACAGACTCACTCTTTTTGTTGTTGGCGTGGAACCACAAAAGACCTAGATTTTGTCATCGATTCAATTCGCTTAGTTGGAAACGCACAAGACCTTAGGGCAGAATATTTTGCTGAATTATTTATCTCTTACCCACTTAAATAGTCTGTTATATATTCGCTTTGTTAATAGAATTCGCCGAACTTTAACGTTATCACCAGATAACTTTTTTTTTCGAAATGATTCCTCGAAACTTTTCCGTAACCCTGTTAGCATTATTAAATGAATACAAAAGGATATTATTTTCCCTTTTTTTATATTTGCAAAAGCTTTTGTTTGAACTCTTAGCATCCCTCACTTACGTCAAACCAAATACCCCCAATTCAAGTAAAAACTTTTAAACAGTGTCTCGAGATTTTCATTTTTATACAATTTTTTTTGTTGCACAGTCTCTTCTCTATAATTTCAATTAATTTACAAGTTGTGTGTATTATTTTAGATGAATAATAATTTTAATTTAAATGTCTTTTAATTTGATTATGATGAATATTATATATATTTCTGCGTATTCCGTAGGTTATCCTCAACCACGTTTGCTCTATACATAAAGTGGTTGGTAGATTTTGTTTGTTAAAGTTTTATTAAATTAAATGGAGGTTTTATTAGGTATGTACTCGTTGAGATTAAAATATAATTTTTGTATATTCCAAACGCTGTCGTATTTGCCACGTATATAACACGATATAATATTTAAATAATACTTGAGGCATTGCGTGTTATAAATTTTGGTGTGTTTGTAATCATGTTAATATGTCGGTTTGGTTTTGTACGAGTGATGTTTTCTGCAAACATAAGCGTTGGTATTACACATTCATACATAGCTGATAAAACAACCCTTTTGATGATTATTAAAGGGTGTGATTAATATTTTGTTCTCAACAATGAAGATTAGATGATATGTTTGCAGGTAGAATTTCGGTGTAACGGTATGTGAATGAAAACTTCAATGACAGCTTTAAGTGGATGAAAGGTTTTACTGAAATTTATTAAAACATACAGTGGAGCAATGATAAAATTGAATTTTTATTGAATGTGCCTAAATGTTCGCAAGTGTATGAATGACAAATAAAACGAAAATTGAAAGAAACATGAAAATTGAATAAATTTCCCAAATGTATTGACTTGATTATGATGTTAAAGGCTTTCTTGCACAAGTAACTTTAAAATCGAATATACGAATAATTTTCTGGTAAAAATTTATTATCAATTTAGAGGTTCCCTAATAGGCCATTTGAAGTTCACTTTATTTTGTTGAAAATGCACAATTGTTTATGCTCATGAGCGGACTCTAAATGGCTATTCTTAGGACTTTTTTTTAGACCCGTACAAAGAACGTAGTGCTTCGAAAAGGGTCTATTGCGTTTACCACGACGTTTGTGGCGAGTCGAATTTCGACCCGGGAGTAGGGAGGGGGTGGGGGGAGCATCGATCATGGTATTTAGATGACGAATCAACAATAACAAAAATGTCCGTCCATCCGTCCGTCAACAAGATAACTCGAGTAAAAGTCAACCGATTTAAAAAAAAAAAATTTTGTCCCTGAGAGGTAATGAAAAAATCTATTTTGGAATTTAATCTGGGCACTGTTGGTCCAAGGATCGCCGGGCTCGGGCCGTTTAAGTGGTTTTTGTACATAACTCAAGTCAATCCTTTCTGATTTTCATAATTTTTTTTGTGTGAAAGACCTGGGCATAGCCGACAATTTATGGAAGAAAATTTTCTGAATTCGAGTCCTTGGACTTAGCTAGGGCGCTAAAAACGAGTCTCTACTAGGGCTCTATGTGTTTTTTGTACATAACTCGAGTAAATCTTTTCTGATTTTCATAATTTTTTTTTGTTTGAATGGTCTGGGCATGACCGACAATTTTTGGAAGAAACTTTTTTGGATTTGAGTCCTTGGAGTTAGCTAGGGCACTACTAACGAGTCTGTGACGTGTTTTTTGTACATAACTCGAGTAAACCTTTTCCGATTTTCAAAATTTTTTTATTGTTTGAAAGATCTAGGCATTACCGACAATTTATGAAAGAAACTTTTGCTTGTGCTCAAGTGGGTCTCATGTCGGTCCTAAAGTCGGCCCTAAGCAAACAAATTTATTTTTGCTATGTTGTAGAGTAAATTGAGGGAAACATTTTTGTCTATGGAAGTATGTGTCCGAGGCCTCTACTTGGATGGGGCCCTAGTTCAGTACTAAGGTCGGCCCTAGTCCAAAAAATGGTTTTTTGTTATGTTGTAGAGAATATTGACGAGAACATTTTTCTCTATTTGGGGGTCAATTTTGTCCTTTTTTCACACCGTTTCTTCGGACGGGTTTTTCAATATTGCCCTATCGGCAATTTCCAATACGATTTAATGTGGACGTAAGGCAATATTTATTATACAATACAATATTTCGTAACACACGTACGTGATACATACGGGTCCCTTCATATGTTTTTTATGAAAAACAGCCATCTTACCTTAGTAAGAATCGCATGGGGCCTCTGTTCGATTCCGTTGTGGCTGTTTCGTCAGATTTTTCATTGCCTTCGATTCCTTCGTTCCCTGGAACTCACATCAGTTTGATTTTATGAGTTGATTTCAATCTATCGAGTTTTTCCCGACATTCCAAGGTTAATGCTGATTTGAAGCAGTTTGACCCTATTATGCTACGCAATTTGTCGAGCTTGATCTCTACTTGCCTGTTCTTGCATATGTGCTTCCAGATAAAGGAAGCAAAGGTAAGGATTGGTCTAATAATGATCGTGTAGATCTAGAGCATCACTTTAGAGGAGAGACCTCAAGTTTTAAAGAGCGCTCTTCTGCATTGCCACGAAACGATTATAGTTTTTTACAGCCGCTCGTCTAGGTTCTCGTACCAATACAGCCTAAGCATTTTAGAATATTGACAAATTTGATGGGATTTTGATTCCTTCAATTTTATTCTTTCTTGTGAATAATATCATATTCGTTTTAGTGGGGTTGATTGATAGTTCGTTCCTGTCGCAGCATTCACTTAGTAAATTTAGCACTGTTTGAAGAAGCTCGCAGAGGGTGTTTACAAATTTTCCTCTCAGTAATGTGGCGAGAAAGCCAGATAAACCCTCAGTGTGGAAGTTCCTGTCGTTCAGCATTGTAATTAGTTCGTTTACAACAAGACACCACAGTAATGGCAGTCTTAGGACTTATTAGTAAATGTTAATCGAAGGGACAACATCATAAGAGTTGCGGATAAAACTATTTTAGCCTTAAGATGGGCCAAGGGACAAAGCTCTATCCAATTTTTATAGTGTAGGCATATGCAAGTATCCTGGATGAAGGACACAACGGACTATGCACATAAAAGTCTGAATATGGATGGTAGTCATAAAAGGGAAGATGAATAATTTGAAATCACGTTTGAATCAACAAATTGGGGAAATGACTGAAAAATTAAAGTGCTGATGATTCCCTGATCTACTGCTTTTCCTCTTAGGGGTCGTACACATATTACGTAATACTTTTTTCTCGATTTTTTGACTCCCCCCTCCCCCATGTCACCCTGCATCACTTTTGACTTACACCCCTTAAAATATGACGTCACATTTTCGACTCCCCCTCCCCCCTACCTGGACATATAGGTATGTCCAGAAGCCGTTCGGCAAGGGCCATTTTAGTAATTTTGGGTTTCTTGTAAAATAAATCAAAATAACTTACTAATTTAATAGAACGGGAATCCTTGCAACCAGAATCGATTGAACTGGTTTCTTACGGGTCCGCGAAGTTTATGTTTTGAATGTCTAATAAAAATTTTTCCTTTTTATTGGAACAATAAACGTGACGTCACGTTCCATGCAGACCCCCCCCCCCCCTCCTCCCGTCCGATTCCGTCACGTTTTCAGTGACCCCCCCTCCCCTGTGAGTATGACGTAATGTCTTTAATAACGCAAGAACTTTTGTCCATCTTTATCTTTCTCCACTGTTTTTGCAATCTCCGGATAAATTGATAAATTTGGCTCTTAATTTTTCTAGTAAAAATCTGCCGGTTAATTTAAAACGACGTGGCAACTCTACAATGGTGTGCCCTGGGTTGCCCAAGAAGCGTTACACAAAGGTGTTACACACTGCGTACAATCAAAGAACAAGGTGCCAAAGAGTATGTTATCTGCAGAAGTTCCGGGTGTTTGGCAGGACGAATGGTAGCGTAGAGAGGGTGGGTCATGTTTAAAACATAAGACCTCACACCGCATGGATCAAAGGGTTTTGTCTGTAGGCGTTACACATATTACACTCTAGCTGTTTTTTTTTTGCTGATGTAAAAGCATAAGTCAATTAAAGTTTTTCGTACGGAGCTAAAAAAACTGTCTCATGGGATAACTGTTCTGATCAAAACTGTACTCTCCGAAATAAACCTCTGTATTCGTGCCCTACGTCATCAATTTATTAACAATCTCAAAATTAAGTTGAGTTGCTCTCATTAAAACGCCTACATGAAAGCCTTGAAAAAACATCAAATTGTTTTTTCTCTACAAGTTGTAAACATAATGCGATTACATCAACTAAATAAGATGAAATCAAAGTAAGGAGAACAACAATATTGACCAACGGGTAAACATATCCACTAAACTAAAGTGAAAAGCTAAAGTTTTAAACTTTTACTCTGATGTATGTAAGTAAGTCAAAGTTGTCACTTCTTATGAAACTTTTTTACTTGATTGAGATATTGATAGCACCTTTAGGAATAGCAAATATTTTAATGCGTCCGGTTATCTTTTGGCAAAAAAAAAATCAGGTGAAACTTGGGATAAAACTTTGGATTTTTATAGAAATCTTTTCCAAAAGTTATGAAATATTTTAGAATAATTTTCTGTATTTTATGATTTCCTTTTCAATCTTTCCGCCTTTTATGTTAATAAGTTAATGGCTTTAACCATCAAACGCTTTAGGAACATTCGGTGCTCGTTTTAGTGATATTTACTTTTGATGAGTTAACGTATTCATCGTTTGAAAGTTCCAATTTCGATGCCATTAGTGTTAATAATCACAATCGAAGCAGATCAAATTATTGGGTAGTGAATTCTTGTGGGTTAAAGTTCCGGGTGTTGAGGTAGACCAACGAAAAGGTTTATCGATTGAATTAGAAGAAGTATGAGAGTATGACTCTGTGGAGTGGTATAGTCTTTTGGCAGATGATTGAAAATTCAAGACCAACAAGTTTCTCGAATTGCTGAGACATATACCAAGCTCCAAAAACGTTATATACCGGGCGAAGTTCACATTCCCATGTTATGGTTTCTAATCTGATAACAAAACTGTACATAAATTTCCATGAAAAAGCTATTTAACTCTTCAGCTATTTAAAGTTTGGCAAAACTTATTATTATAATGCTTATAAGCAGCTTTTTGTGTTGAAACAATTCTTGACCAATTCTACCTTAAAGGTTACATACACAAAGACTAAACTTTAATCCTCTTTTCGAGACACCTTTGCCCCCGTATAATCTACCAATTAAATAGTTTCAAGAATGAAACAGATTGGATGCTCCTTTTGAGTTGAAAATGAATTGAAATATATCGTAATAAACGTTTAATTTGTAACAATGCCGAGATAACACCTACAATTTTCACTCAATTAAATTGGATTTTTGGCACTCCACGTGTTAAATCAAGTGCAAGTTTACAAAATTAAATTGAATCAAAATTGAATGAAACAAATGTTCATAATCTTCAAAATATGAAATTGTACCATTTACTAATTCCTTTTTGATCGAATTAAAGGTTTGGAAAGTTATGTTGAAAGCGCTATAGTCGACCCATTAACAGTACATTAACAAAACGTAGCATATTTCGTGAAATAGAATGGTTGCAGCAGATACAGCGAACCGTTAAATGTGTTTATCTTCAATTTTCACAGAATTTATAATTTATTATCAGACGGAAGTGCTGAACAACTATACAGACGTTATCTACAATCACGTTTCATACGAAAAACTAACTATCTAAACAATGAGTGAAAAAATAATTGATTTTGTAGCTACGTCGTACTCAAGGTTCCAAATTGAAAAAGTGTTGCGTCGTAACATCCTCTTTCATTGCACGAATCGAATTAAAACAATTGATTTATTTTATTTCGATTACAGCCAGAAAATAATGTAATCGACTTTAAAGCAAGGTACTCACTCATGAATAAATTAGTTTTTTATATTTGCTAAGACTAGATAGTGCGTAGGTCACGTTATTGAATGTTTTATTTCAGAAATTAATTATTAGCAAGCGCCTGTGAAAAGCCAAAATATATGAAAAGGCCGAACGTGTGAGAAAGAAAATTTTTCCTTTTACGAAATGTCACGGCATTTGACATCTCGTAATAGAAAACATTTCCTTGATTCGTGCTAAATGTTCTTCCAACCTTTTTATTACGTAGCGATAGCTACTTTATGTTTTCACCCTTCGTGTTCGTCCGTCTGTGCACCCTTCACCAGAGGAATCGCCGATAACTCACCGAAGAATGACCGATGATTCACCGGGAGATCACTGATGATTCATAGAGAAGTCACCGATGATTCATAAAAGAATCATCGATGATTCATAGTGAAATCGCCCATGATTCACTAATGAATTCATACTGAAATCACCGATGATTCATAGGGTAATCACCGATGATTCATAGGGAAATCACAGATGATTCATAGGGAAATCACCGATGATTCACTAATGAATTCAACTGTGATTCCTCGATGAATCATCGGTTATTTTCCGATTCACAGGAGAATCACCGATGATTCATAGTGAAATCACCTATGATTCACTAATTAATTCACAGGTGAATCACCGATGATTCATAAGGAAATCACCGATGATTCATAGGGAAATCACCGATCATTCATATGGAAATCATCGATCATTCATAGGGAAATCACCAATGATTCATAAGGAAATCACCGATGATTCACTAATAAATTCGACTGTTGTTACCCGATGATACGTACATACATACATACATACAATGATTGATAGGGAAATCACCGATGATTCATACCGAAATCACCGATGATTCATAGGGAAATCACCGATGATTCATAGGGAAATCACAAATGATTCATAGGGAAATCACCGATGATTCACTAATGAATGCAACTGTGATTCCTCGATGAATCATCGGTTATTTCCCGATGTATCATCGGTTATTCCACAAGAAATCATCGGTGATTCCACGGTGAATCATTGGTGATTCCACGGTGAGTCAGCGATGACTTAAGTCCAAAATTACCTTCTTTGACTACACTCTATCGCTATTTTCTTATACCCATGACAATGGGTTATTAAGTAGCGATAGCTACTTTATGTCTTCATCCGTCCGTCTGTGCACGTTCACCGTGGAATCACCGATGATTCACAGGGGAATCACCGATGATAAGTTGAATTTAGACAAAGAAAAGATTGCAGTTCGTGTCGTGATAGCGCATTCAAATAAAGAACCGAAAAAGTCAAAATATCTGAACAATGGCTTTAATGTTGTTAAAATCGTAAAGTTTATCATATGCGATAATACGAACAAATGGCTGAAGATTTCAAGTGTATCTGTCGTCCTTTTATCATTTAATTCGTCCCTCATCAAACAGTATATAAGATACACTTTGTGGCAATCTATAAATACATTTTTTTCTTCCCCACATCACAAGATCGTCATGAAACAAAAAGGAAACTTAAAATGGATTAACTTACTAAATGTGAAAAGATGAAAAAGAAAAACAAGAAAAAAAATCGAAAACATTAATGCCAATTAAAGGCATCAAAAGCTTTGCAAACTTTTATTTCTATTTTCGAACACAGATTTTTCTCTGCTCAATTGATTTATTACTTGATGTTTATGCTTTATACATACCTACGATTTCACATCAATCATAAATAAATTTAATAATAAAAAATATAATCTTTACAGTGATCATGCATGACTGCAAGCAGACCGAAATAAAGTGATTTGATGGAAGATTTTTGTTTTACGAGTTTTCTTTTAGCTACCGCAATCTCTATAAACGTACGGCAAGCATTTTAAAATTTTTGATAAGCATACAGACAGCGAGCGGATGGAATTGGGTTAGTTCGTAAAAGGAAATATTAAAGTTTGGGGAAAAGAAGATTCACGGTTTCGATGTTTAAGAATAGCTTAACAAGGGTTAGTGCTTCTTTAAAGTGTAAAAGTTTACGTATTGATACCCGGAAAACTTCGAAAAGTAGGGCATGGCGTCAAAAACTTTTCATTTCATTGACGGTAAGCTAGTTAATTGAAATTGAATAATAATCTGATTTGCTCTACACTTAAGAAAAGTTTTGTATTGACAACATCCTAAAGTGTGCTTGTCACACTGCCACAGGTATATAAGCTGGGGATTAAGAAGAATGATCTTCGGGAAAATGTCCCACTTACATTATTTCATGTGAGGAAAGGAAAGAAAATAGGCTTTGGAGCTGTTCACAATGAGTTATTGGGTCGTCGTAACCATATCAACATTTTCTTACAATCATCAAAAGTGTCTTTCTTCTTGAAAACCTTGGCGTCAATCTCCATGTAGTTAAAACCCACTTACAAGTCGAACGCATCATAAAAAACATATGCAAGGGAGCCGTACATATCAGAATAGATGTGGCAAACAGAGTTGATTTTACGAAAAGACTATTAGGTATTTAAGTAAATTAAGTATGAAATTACGTTCACCAAAGCACAAAATTGATCCCCAAATAGACAAAAATGTTCTTCTCAATTTTCTCTACACAGAGCGAAAAACCATTTTTTGGGCTGTCCTTAGAACGGCCCAGCGCCCTCAGGAGAGGTCTCGGACAAATACTTCTATACACAGAAATATTTCCCTCAATTTTCTCCACAACACAGCAAAAAAACATTTTTTTTGTCTAGGGCAAACCTTAGGACGATAGAAAAAAATTTGTTTTTGAACATAATTCAGTACTCGGTTACCTCTTAAATAGAAAAAGAATCAACAAAATCAGTTAGGATTTATCCATTGATGCAAACAATCACGTTGGGCCCAAGTAGAAACTAAGTTTTAGGGTCCTGACTGAGTTCAAGAGTTTCTATACCAAAAATTTTTTCCATAAAACGTGAGACAGTCCTAGACCTCTCGATTAAAAAAAATAAAAATCGGAAGACATGTTTACAAAAAACATATAGAGCGCTAGCAGAAACTGTCTCCTAGGGCCCAATCTCAAAAAAGTTTCTTCTACAAATTATTGGGCTTTCATAGACCTGTCGATTAAAAAAACAATTATGAAAATCGGAAAAGATTTACGCGAGTTATGTGCGAAAAACATGTATGACCCTAGGAGAGATTCGTTTTTGCTGCCCTAGGAATCAAATCCAAAAACTTTTCTTCCATAAATTGTCGGCGGCCCTGCACAGATCCTTCAAATCAGAAAAAATTATGAAAATCGGAAAAGATTTACTAGAGTTATGTGCGAAAAACACGTAGGGTCCTTGCAGCAACTCGTTTTTGATGCCCTAGCTTAATCCAAGGACTCAAATCCAAAAGCGTTTCTTCCATAAATTGTCGGCCATACCCAGATCTTTCAAACAAAACAAAATTTATAAAAATCGGAAAAGATTTACTAAACCACTTAAACGGTCCTAGCTCGGCGGTCCTTGGGCCGACAGTGCCCAGATTCAATTCCAAAAAAGATTTTTCCATTACCTTTCAGAGGAAAAAAGTTTTTGAAAATTGGTTGAGCTTTACTCGAGTTATCATGTTGACAGACAGACAGACGGACGAACGGACGGACATTTTTTTATTGCTGATTCGTCATCCCAGGACCATAATTAGTGTTCCCCCCCACTCCCAGGTCGAAATTTGACTGGTTACAAACGTCGTGATAAACGCATAAGACCCCTTTTCGAAGAACTTCGTTTTTCGTACGGGTCTAATGAATCCGAATTCATGTTTTTTCGATTTCCCAGTGGAAGTAAGGAAAACAGTAAAAATTTTCTTTCTCTCGTCTACAGATCTATTTCCATATGCTAAGTTCGCTTAATACGAAAACTTGAATGTCTTATTCACAAAGCGCTTCTCTACATACAATGGGACTAATTATTATTTACAATACGAATATCCAAAACCGCTGAATTGTATGCGAGAATTCATATAACAAGACCAAACATAATTAGAACAGCCATCTGGAGATCTGCTATGAATATAAGGGTATCAACCCATGTCTAATTGTAAAAGTTATAAAACTAATAAAATATGCTCGTGGAATTATCTATAGTGTTGCGTCGAGTGTTTGCGCGCTGCTTGGACGTTGCCCATAGAGAATAAGATACAATGCTTGGTGCGGCTTGGTGTATGGAAAGTTAACATAAAAACTGAAGCAGCGAAACTTTTTGCCACACTATAACGCTCTATTGTACACCGTTTAGAATACAAAATAAATGCAACTTTACAATTACCAACCCATATAAAACAAGGGACAACATTAAGAAATTAAATTTTCCTCTTTCCGTTTTAATAAAATCTACATAGGTTAAGTTTTAAGTGGATATTTGTGTTGAATTTTGATTGCTTCTGCTTTATTGCTTGGGGCGGTTTTCATTTAATTTTTTACTAACTCAGGTTACAATTTTCGCATTTAACATGGCAGACAAAACAGAGTCCTAAGCAAATAGATAAATTAAAAGTAGTTTGGAAAATCTTTTCGAGAATGACAATGGGAATTATCCGCTTCAGATAAATTAGATTACCTGCAGACAAAATTACCCATCACATTGTCTGGTCCGAGCGGATAGCTATAGTGTTCTTGTATTTATCAAATTCTGTTACTACAAATATTCAGTTACATCACTACTAAGCGGTGTGTTTCTGTTACAACGCTCTTAGCTTTTAATGTCCTGCTCCATCTGTCCGGTCCTAATGGCTAGCCTTGTGACGAGACCGGCTCCTTAGATAAGATTATGGGTTGATTGTTCTGAAATTATTCATCATCATTCAGATTATTCATGGCTAACGGGTAGATAAGATTAAGAACGGGTTAGCTCAGTGGTGACGTACTGGCCTTCCACCAAGAGTATCCGGGCTCAATCCTGGTGGGGACAAATTCTGTATAGGATTTTTCTTCAATGTATAGCATGAAAGTAACGTTCATAGGCAAACCCAGGCTTCATAATATGTGTGAATTTGGTGTTGCCGCCACGATGAATTCTGTTTTGATTCCTTTAACTTTCTTAATAAATCTTCACTTTTTTAACACAATTTAGTAACCAAATTCCATTAAAATTTCTTATTACAACCTTTATTGAGCACTTCACAAACTATGTTTCTTATTTCTTAACCTAAAATGCGCAAACCCCTTAAAACTAGACCTAACCTGACTTTATGTTGGGTGATGAGACTACACGTTGCAAGCACTGATAACCACATCAAAATTATGTCCAAAAGCACAGTTCTTACAAAATAATGTCCAATGTCTTAATCAAAATGAAAGTGTAACCTAAAAGTTGTTATTATGGTGGTGGGACTCCGACCGATGTCTAACTGCAAAACGAATGCTCACCTTGTTACCCACAAGCTTTAACAAAGCACTTCACGATACTTCATCAGCTTTATCAAAATTACTGTTTGACACTCGGTCTAATTTCACTAAATTACGATTCTTCACAAAATAATTTCGAACTGCCGACTTAATCAACTGTACTGTGCGACAGCTGAAAGTGAAATGAACTTTTCACCTCCGCTCGACATTCTCGTGAGCCTCAACCGCTTCAACTGTCATTACATAATTTGACGATTTGAGTGGCATACTAGCTCCACATATCACCTAATTGTCTCCAAAACTATTCACTGAATTAATTCAAAATCTTTCGTAATTACTAATGTTAGGGTTTCACAAAAATATATAAAATGCCAGGACTTGAGTTACACCTCGTGGACAAACCCGTAAGCGACGGAATTTAATTAAAACATTTTTGTAGGTCTACTAAGGTACAGGTTTTAACTCTAGTTACATTAGACATGATTATACTTTACGCCTGTGAGTGAAAGCGAGCGATTTTTTTTATTTTTGGTGTCAAGTAAAGTACCAAGTTAAGTATCCCCAAGAATTCTAAATGGATTTCAATTTTATGACCCATGTTCCTCTATCACAAATATTTGCTCGGAACTAATTTGAACTCTTTGAGAGGGTGACCTCAAGTGGTTTCGGTAGCTAAATATAAAGTCAAGAGAGTTTTTCCATAAAAACTTATAAATTTCAAAAATTTGATTGTTTTCGAACTAAAGTGAAACAACAACACGAAGGGTGTCCTCCACGTTTTTCTAATTTGATTTGTTGTTATCAACTGCCTCAATTTCATCCAGTTCTGAGACTGTACACAATACGAGAGAAATAAGTTTTGCCAATGTAAGAGAACTTACTACTTCGGCTTACCGATGAAAGGCATTGTTGGGAGGTGCCGGTATTCTACTCCTACTAGTTTCGTTCCTAGTACATATCATAGATGGCACTGGTTTTGTCGCACAGCTTACCACTGGCACAGTAAAAACTTTCCGTAATGAAAGGATTTCAAACAGTAGAATCACAAAAGTAGCGAAACTATAATTAATGATCTAGCCCCTAGCCCTTCATGGGTTGTTAAGGCAGATTATTGTTATTATAAATATAATTGCAGTTGTATAACTTTTTAAGATTCGATTTTTCACTTTTTCCAGCGCCCTGGACCATGGTTCACTTGATCCGTGTGAAGATACGGCACTGCAGATATCTGAGTCTAACTTTAAGCGGAGATTCAATTAGCACCAGAAGAAATCTTGATGGTAAAATATTAGCTTACCGTTAGGCGTGGTTCGGAATTCAAGTTAAGTATGTGGTCCAAAAAATGCCTTCTGGAAAAACACATTGATGAGGCGAACCGGCATTCTAAGCCCTACTAGTTTCCGTACCTAGTACATCATAGATGGCACTAAGTTTGTGTGCAATTTACCACTGACACAGTAAAACTTCGGTAACGAAAGGATCTCTAAGAAGAATCTATCTGAGCAAAAGCTCTTAAAAAAATTGCTTACTAGTCCGCATTGATCTAGCCAGTTGTAACGGCAGATTATTATTATATATAACGGATAGATATTGCCGAAGTGTGACATAGTAGTTCGCACCACTGAGTTGACCTGCGTCAAGCCTCACGTGGACTCATAGACTCCTATTACAAGGCTTGTCTCAGTTTGAGGTTCTGTTATCTGAATTGGTCAGGTGTTACCGATGCGCTTACGTGAGATTTCAGGATTTAACGATGAAACGGAGTGGGACACAGACTAGACCTACGTGCCTTGATCAGAATTATTACTTCAATCTGATAAATCTAATCGAATCTAGTTCCATTGCGTTCAAATTGCGCATGGTATCAAATAGTCCCATTTCTTTCTTTGACACGTGCCCTTGCTTCAAAACTGTCATTGTAAACCACAACTTGAGTTGAAAAATTGTGTCCAATTTGTTCCTCGAAAAACACAAAGCTCAAAGCTTTGTTACATTTGACAATCCAACAGTATCCATTCCCATCGCTCTTACAATTCAATTTACTGAACATTTTCAATACAAAAACCAACCCAAAACGTAATCTAAGCATCAAACCTGTACTCGACCATTGTACATGAACTTTATCTTTTTTATCAATCAAATACTCGAAAAAAGAAAAAGGAATGAATTATTTTTATAGGTAAAGTGAATATCATCATCGATACCAGGAGGAATAAATAAATATAACAGGTTAACTCTCCATAACAATGCCTCGCTTTGGTCTATGGTATTTTAATGCAAAAGTTTTTTTTTTCGTATATATCCCTTGGAACCTCCATTGACAAGTATATAACACTACAGTTAAGATAAGTGATTGTTCTCCATAGCGTTTTACACACAAGCACTTGATATTGTATCACAATCGATATTTTATTTATTGTCAAGTGTTTTTTGTAAAATTAGATTTTCCATGGAATTAGAAAAATAAATTGAAAGGAAAATGGATTGGCTGTGTGATAGGTACATAAATATATTGTTGTTGTGACTCAATCAGTGGCTGGTAAATCGTGTTTACATTATCTGCGTTTTCATCATTAGTAAAGTATTTTTGCATCTTGAACTTAAGATTCGTGGTAAGTAAATTGATTCTTTTTTTATTACTCTAAGGAAAATCTTAACGAAATAGGCGTCGTTGCAGAAACAGATGTTCAGACGATACCATATCTTCGCATAATACAAAGAAATGCTGAATACGAGAGGAAAATGAGGCTCAACCATGAAACTAGGTTCTCCCTAAAAATTGGCTGGAGTCAATCATCCGAAACAGGTACGTAAACAACTACTATGTGTCTCTTTCCAACAGATGATTTTAGACAATTTTGATTGTTTTAGAACGAACAAAGCGATGAAATGTGATGAGATCAGCACATTTTTTGCTTTGTTGAGTGTTTTGAAATGATTTCTTTTTGTTCTCTCAGTCGTTTATCAGACTTCCGTACACATTCTCACCTCCGGCTCGTTATGACTGATGTTAGAAAAACCAATGTAACTCAAACCCACAGAATTCTTCCTAAATTAAACCAAAAATGAGAGATGAGATTGTGGGTGGCTATAAGCAATTGAAAATAATGGTCGCATGTGCCATCCATTTGCTAAAGTATACCATCCTTGTATATCCACTTACACGTGTGCGTTAATGAGCCATTTATAGACGCAAGGCTGTAATATACTATTACCTCATCGTTTACTATATTCGTGCATATACACAATAAATATATATTTATGTGGTTTCTGTCCCCAATAACTCATAAACAAAATTTTGGGTATTAGTATACATGCCGGAGTTATAGTTATATGTGTGTATAATTGAATTCTTGAAATATATTGGGGAGTTTGGGACTATAATCAATTTACAGTTTAAAAATGTTTTTTTGTTATAGCTTGTGGAACAATAAATAGAATATTGACGTATATAAATGTTCAAAAGTCGACGGTTGTATTGGGAAATTGAAGAAACTTTTTTTATTTCATAAAAATTAAAATTTTTCGAATAAATTTTCTCATTTAAACAAAATATTTTCTATAAAAAGCGTTGTGGATCGGGTCGTTCATTTATTGATAAATTTAAACCAAAATGGCTCAGAGATATTTATCAGCTCAGTAAATACAATGCCATGTGGTAATTTAAAACAATTACGCTTCATTCTCGGCTTCATTATTATTAATGTGAAAACGTAGAAGAAATTTGAGTACGCATTTAGAAAGGTTTATTTTTACCTCCACTATTTACAGATTTGTTATATTGGCTACATGCATGCTAAATATGGTGTACGAAAGGCGTAGGTGAAGGAATGAATTACGTCAAATCAAACATATGAATTTCTCATGACTTTAATGACATACCAAAAAATATGTATTAAAGTTGGAAAGTTCTCTTCTTATGGCGAAGCTAAAATCCCACGAAGATGCAACTTTCCAAGTTTTTTTTTATTCGTATTTGATGAACTAATGATGTAACTTATGAAACAATTTTTATTTTCTGAAAGTGAAAGTATACTAACTTCTCAATAGATGTTATTCGCACAATGTGTCAATAGCCGCAAATATATTATAAAGAGACTAGAATGCAAATATGATGTTCCCACTGACATACCATTTTTCAAGAGTCGTAAAATACGTTTGCATAATAAATTTTACATGGTGTGTTAGTGAAACGTCGTCGATAAACATAAAAACTTTTCCGGTTACTCATACTAATGTTGAGGAATGGAATATTTAAGCTCTTTTATGCACTTCGATAACATACCACCATAAGACGATTTATGATTTATGTATTACACAGAATAAATTACTAACACTCGACTCTAGACTCGTCGAACGAGTCCAATTTGTTTCTTGTGTATTGCATAAATCAAGTTTGTGTACAACAGTTCTTTCAAAAACTATTTCGTTCGATTTGTTGGAAACGGTAAGTGCGAAATCACATGATCAATTTTCGACACGATTTTCGCTTGGAAGTATGTCGTGTGTTTTCAGGTCCTTTATAATACCATATGTAACCTCCGCTCTCCTTGCTCACCTCGATAAATGATGTAACTTCTTGAGTTAAAGAGAAGAAGGAAGGTATGTATAAAGTGTTGAGGTTAGGATTTCACACTTTTCACATTTTGACTTCTAGAGATGAGCGGGTCGACCTTTTTTCAAAACCCGACCCGGACCGAAAACGGCCCGAAAATTTATTTCGAAACCCGAAACCCGCTACCCGAACTGTTTCGAAGCCCGAACCGGACCGAACCCGACCCGATTAAATCTTTCGAAATAATACCCGGACCGAACCCGAACCGATTAAATTAGAGTGAAATGAATGTCAAAATTAGACAATCATTTTTAGAAACATCGCAAAAAATCCTATTTCAGTGAGCTCGAAATGTCATTGCTGTAAGTGAGACAAAATGTTAGATTTGAGTTTACCTATACGGGAAAATTAATTGTCACTTTCAATGTAAAGTTAATTGTCAGTTACAATGGTTACAATTGACAATTAACTTGAAAATCGTCAGAAAATTCATTCTTTTTCTACTTCTTTTCACTCATTATCAATTCTGATATTTCCAAATAAACAAAAAAAATTATCAATTGATTCCTATATTAAGTACTTTGTACCTCATCGAACTTAAAACATAGGGCAAACACTTCGTCAAAAGATGACCAATCATCAGTTTGCGCATATGTCACACATAGAAACAAGAAACCGGAGTGCTCTACTAAAATTAATTTGGCTGTATCAACATTGACTTGTATACGAGTACAAATAAAGAGGCATACTAAGCCCGACTAACTTCTAGACATTCTGATTATTCATAAATCACAACAAAAACCTCATCAAACCTAATACACAGAAGTTTGCTTTTAGAAAAAAAATTTCTCCAAAAAAGTTTTTCTCCAAAAAAAATTTTCTCCGAAAAAAATTTTCTCCAAAAAAACTTTTCTACAAAAAAATTTTTCTCCAAAAAATTTTCTCCAAAAAAATTTTTCCTTCAAAAAAATTGTCTACAAAAAAAATTTTTTCTCCGAAAAAAATTTTTCTTTGAAAAAAAATTGTTCTCCAACACCTTCGGCTACCATCGGAACACTTCGTATCACCTTCGGCTACCTTCGGAAAACTTCGTGTCACCTTCGGCTGCCTTCGGAACACTTCGTGTCACCTTCGGCTGCCTCCGAACATTTCGTGTCACCTTCGGCTGTCTATGAAACACTTCGTGTCACCTTCGGCTACCTTCGGAGCACTTCGTGTCACCTTCGGCTACCAATTCTTCTCAGTGATTTATATAATTTTCCTGAAAAAACCAACTATCTAAGTATTCTTCTTCAGAATTTAGCAAAAAATCCAAAATGGTGTCACTTTGACAGTTGGCAGCCATTTTCTTAAGATACAAAAAAATTCTCCTAACCAAACTTCATATTTGGCCGTAATCAGCTATGAAAATGAATAGATGGCGCCAGCTATGTCATGGGAATATTGCCTGATGCAAATGGATACAAAACACAACCAATTGCTAACGATCGGCTGTCGATCACACAATTAGGGGAAAATAACAGTTGAAGATTATTCATTTATTGATACTGTACAGTAAAGAAAAATGCTGCAATAGTGAAAAACTAATTTCACTGTAACTGGAAGGAAGTTTTTTAATCACCTGACTTCATTAAAATTTTGATAATTAACGACATTTGTTGTTACCGATAGTATATTTTTCATCGTCTCCCATGCCTAAGTTAAAGAAATTACTTCCACATCATTCAACGAGAATTGTGAAATATCTTTCGCGTCAAACGCTTTAAAATGAAGATTATTCTTTCTTTTAAACTCTACGAAAAATGTGTTATCAAGAAAGAATCTCTTTAACTAAATAATAGCAGAAGAAAAATAGCATAAAAGTCTCAAAGGATTCAAATGTTTTTTTTTATATTCTTTCTTGTGAAAATCAATGCAGTTGATATGATAATAAATCACGATTCAAATTTTCACAGAAAGATCCATAAAAGTAGAAGTTATTATTGATCCCAAACATTTGTTGTACAAGTAAAATGACATTGAACACGACAATAAAATCTGCGATGAAGAATTAAAAATGTTAACGGAAAATATATACGGTAAACGTGATTGGTGTGCACGAGAAGCGACAACTTTATATTTTTATTTATCTCATTCAATTTTACATAGCGGAACAAGTCCAAGGATGCGAAAGATTCGAAGGATTTTGTAGAGCTAAGGATATCTATTGTTGAAAACTTTCGCTGAATTTCTGAACAATATCGTTAAATAGGTCGCATTCATTGCGTTCTACGCATCGGTATTTAGATGTATTTATAAAAAGGAATTTTCGATTTTATGATAGAGCAATTCTTGTGAATAATATTTTAGATGACAAAATTAGTAAATTACAACAAAGCGCATGTAAATTCATATTGAAAGAGTGACACGATACAGCGAGAGCGTTTTTTATCTTTGTAAATCCAGAGAAAACAATCCGGACACTTAAACGGCATCAAAACGGAGGTTGACGGAAAAGCATCGAGTCTTGAAGGTTAAAAATGGACATAGATTGAAGTACGTACTAAATAATTCAAGAATGTTTTTCTATCTTCGATCCATCTATTTCTATCTTTTACCATTTTCTTTCATCTTTTTCCTTTCAATACTCGATTATATAACGAAGATGGATCAAAGATAAAGACAGATGGAACAAAAATAGAGATAGATGGATCAAAGATAGAGACAGATGGATCAAAGATAGAGACAGATGGATCAAAGATAGAGACAGATGAATCAATGATAGAGACAGATGGATCAAAGATAGAGACAGATGGATCAAATATAGAAACAAATGGATCAAAGATAGAGACAGATGGATCAAAGATAGAGACAGATGTATCAAAGATAGAGACATATGGATCAAAGATAGAGACAGATGGATCAAAGATAGAGACAGATGAATCAATGATAGAGACAGATGGATCAAAGATAGAGACAGATGGATCAAATATAGAAACAAATGGATCAAAGATAGAGACAGATGGATCAAAGATAGAGACAGATGTATCAAAGATAGAGACATATGGATCAAAGATAGAGACAGATGGATCAAAGATAGAGACAGATGAATCAATGATAGAGACAGATGGATCAAAGATAGAGACAGATGGATCAAATATAGAAACAAATGGATCAAAGATAGAGACAGATGGATCAAAGATAGAGACAGATGTATCAAAGATAGAGACATATGGATCAAAGATAGAGACAGATGGATCAAAGATAGAGACAGATGAATCAATGATAGAGACAGATGGATGGGTGTCAAATGGTGTGTTATGCGCAATATAGTACTCCTTATGTACCTTAGCCTCTGTCCACCTACTCCTACATCCTACCTACCCGTGGTGACACCTGTTATAGTGAGCAACCCCATGAACAATCAGGTAACCAACCCTGGTGTAGTAGTGTGGGTCACTTAGCTGAAGGATGAGGGGGGCTGTCTTCGGGTAGTACCTAGACGCTACGTTTAGGGAGGGTCGAAGACAGCTAGGCGCTATTAAGATGGGATGGCGACTTAGCATGGTGGCGGAGGATCTCAACGGTAAGAGACAACGGCAGCATGCACAGTCCTAGTCAGATGGACTACCATCAACCAACAAACACGGATGGAGTGCTACGGGCACATTAAGGCCAACGCCAGTGAGGTCTTAATTATGGCATACTGGCAAAGCATCGAACACGGACAATGAATTTGGTTAAATGGTTGTGATGAGTAGGCAAGGGCTGACAACTATTGTATTCCACTACCTTACTAAGGAAGGGTGACACTTTCACGAAACGGCTAGCGGGCTAATACCATGGTTGCCCCCGTCCCGGTAAAACCTTGGCAGGCCTCCAAGTACGTTCGAAAGCTCGTCCTGTGAAAATAGGAGGTGTAGGCTCAGATGAACATTCCTGACTAATACCGATCTGGCTCTGAATACGGTGCCCCATGAAGGATCGTATCAACCCTAGCATGGCCTCACTGCTTGCATAGGTAACCATGGGATCATGAAGGTAACTACACTACGAGATGGAGATAGCGGTTTGGAGGGGGGACTCAACAAAATGGAAGAAATGAATAAGAATGACAGCAAAAATCAGCAGACAAAATCAGAGGATCAGCGGATAAATCAATCGGAGGTTAAGATATACGACGTGTTCGCAAGAAGCGCGAAGATAACGAGGTCGCCCGTGAGAACAAGCGAGGAAAGAACAAATGCGCTTCAGACCAGCGATACCGGCGAATCGAAGATGACAAAATTGGAGCAAGCCAAAAGAATGGTGAAAGAGTTGCATGAATTTATTCAAGATAAGAATAACGTGCATAAGGACATAAAGAGGATGGTGATCAATATTAGGGCCTGCTTAAATGATGTGAAACGGGAAACAGCTGACAAGAAGGAGAAAACAGACGGAGATACCGAAGTGCTAGCTACCCCACTCTCCTCAAAGAGAAAACAAACGCCGGAGGTTACGCCCACAGCAACAAACGCGGCGAAAAGGAGCAAAAAAGACAAGAAAAATAACGAAAGGACCACAAAGAGACCAGATACACAAACACCGAAGCCTAGTCTTAATGAGTGGAGAGAGGTGAGAAACAAAAAGAAGGAGAAAAAAAAAGAGAAGCCGAAGCTTAAAAGACTGAGACCGAAGGCTGATGCTCTGATAGTGGCGGCGGAAGAAGGAACAACGTACGCTGAAATCCTCAAAAAAAATAAAGGACGACCAAACTCTCAAGGACCTGGGCGAAAACGTCTCGAGAATAAGACGAACGCAGAAGGGTGAAATGTTGTTTGAACTTAAGAAGGGCCCAGAGATTAAAAGTGCAGATTATAAAGATCTAGTCAAGAGATCACTGGGCGAGTCAGCAAAAGTGAGAGCGGTGTCCCACATGAACACGATCGAATGTAGATATATGGACGAGATCACGACAAGCGAAGACCTTCGAAAAGCTCTGAAAGAGCAAGGTAATATAAATGACGAGATAGAGTCAATGACGATCCGTATGAGGAAAGCGAGAGACGAACTCCAAACGGCGGAAATAAAACTCCCGGTGGACGCAGCGATAAAGATTTTGAAAATCGGAAAGGTAAAGGTGGGCTGGACCGTATGCCCGATAAGGGTAACCCAGCAGTTAGAAAGGTGCTTCAAGTGCATGAATTTTGGACACCAGGCAAGGAATTGTAGGGGAGAGGATAGATCCAACCTGTGCAGAAGATGTGGGGGAGAGAACCACCTAGCCAAAGATTGCACGAACCCGCCGAAATGTCTGCTGTGTACGTCAGAAAATGACCACGTGACTGGTGGAGCGAGATGTCCAGTCTTTAAACAGGCGCTTAAATCTAAAACAGGACAAGAATGGAAGTGATACAAATAAATCTAAATCATTGTGACATGGCACAACAACTTCTGTGGCAAGCCTCAGCGGAACAAAAATGTGACGTAGCGATTATTTCAGAACCGTACCGTGTATATAGAAACAACGGTAAATGGGCTGCTGACAGAGCCGAGATGGCCGCAATATTGACAACGGGCAAGTACCCCATACAAGAAGTTGTATCAGACGCTCACGAAGGATTCGTGATAGCGAAAATTGATGGAGTGTATATTGCCAGCTGCTATGCACCACCAAGATGGACGATTCTGCAGTTTGAACGAATGTTAGATTTACTCACAGGAGAACTGACGGGACTCAACCCAGTTCATATTGGAGGTGATTTTAACGCATGGGCAGTTGAGTGGGGTAGTAGATTCACAAATGATAGAGGCTTCAGTCTGCAAGAAGCGCTAGCTAGATTAAATGTGGTTCTGGCAAACGTGGGAAATGCAACTACATTCCGCAAGAATGGGCGAGAGTCGATTATTGACGTGACATTCTGCAGTCCAGTACTAGTTCCAAGTCTGAACTGGAGAGTCGACGAAAGTTACACACACAGCGATCACCAGGCATTGAGGTACACCGTGAAAAAGTGTGCAGAGGCAACAAGACAGATGACTCATAGAAGAGAGCGAAGATGGAGAACCGGAAATTTCGATCAAGAAGTTTTTAAGGAATATCTCCAATCAAAAGACGATCACGAAATCTGCAGAAGAATTGACGAAAGAAATGGTGAATGCATGTGACGCGGCGATGCCAAGAAGGATGGAACCGAGGAATGGGCGAAAACCGGCATTTTGGTGGAACGACGAAATAAGACTTTTGCGAACAACTTGTTTTAAGACAAAAAGGAGGATGCAGAATGTTATGGATGGAGAATGTTAGAATAGAGAGGTCCGAAAAACATCGTAATGCAAAACTAGCACTGAAGCGAGCAATCCGGGCGAGTAAGAGGGATTGTTGGAAGAAACTGTGCCAAGAGGCAGACACGAACCCGTGGGGCAAAGTGTTCAGAACAGTAATGACGATGATGAAAGGTACATTGGGGCCAAAAGAAAAGTACCCGGATAGGCTAGGGGTCATAGTGAGAGAGCTCTTCCCACAGCACGAACAGATCACATGGCCGCAAACTCCTTATGACGTTGAAGCGGAAGACAGACTTGAACGGTCGATCACTGTAGAAGAGATCCAGATGGCTGCACAAAAGCCAAAAAATAACAAATCGCCAGGACCAGATGGAATCCCCAATATAGCTCTGAAGACAGCAGCATGCCCAAAGCCTAACATGCTCAGATTGACAATGCAGAAGTGCCTCGACGACGGATATTTTCCTCAAATATGGAAGAAACAGAAGCTGGTCTTAATACCAAAACCAGGGAAACCGCCAGACAAGCCATCATCATATAGACCTATATGCTTGTTGGACGGGTTGGGAAAAATGCTGGAAACCGCGATCCTGAATAGACTAAGAAAACACACGGAGGGCGAGCACGGATTGTCGGACGAACAATTCTGATTTCGAAAAGGGAGGTCGGCGATTGAGGCCATTAAAAAAGTCATAGAGACCACCGACAAGGCGCGGAAGCAAAAAATACGGGGTAACCGCTTCTGTGCTATAACGACGATAGACGTTAGAAATGCCTTTAATAGCGCAAGCTGGATAGAGATAGCCAAGGCGCTACATGGCATGAGAGTCCCCGATTACCTCTGTAGGATACTGAAAAGCTATTTCGAGCGACGAGTACTAACGTACGATACTAATGAAGGGAAAAAGACAGTCGACATCACAGCTGGAGTACCACAGGGATCCATATTAGGACCAACGCTGTGAAATGTTATGTATGACACAGCG
>CM055405.1:17786470-17830947 GCA_029228625.1 Pseudolycoriella hygida | reverse complement strand
GTGCTGAACGACCGCAGAAATTTTCATAGCCATGTGGACTACACGTGCGAAAAGGCAATGAAAGCCACCGCAGCATTGGCCAGAATAATGCCAAACGGCTTTGGACCGCGCAGCAGCAAAAGGAGGCTCCTTGCAAGTGTCACCCTATCGATATTGCGCTACGGGGCACCAGCGTGGATACATGCGCTAGATACGAAGAGGAATCGGAGAAGGCTTAATAGAGCCCAGAGGCTGGCAAGCATAAGAGTAGCAAGCGCATATCGAACAATATCCTTAGAAGCGGTATGTGTTATAGCCGGGACGATGCCCATATGCATAACGCTGACAGAAGACAGTGCATGTCATAGAAAGAAGAGAATGGAGGGTCAAACTACCAAAACAGTTAGGACGAAATTAAGAGCCGAATCACTGAGACAGTGGCAGCAAGAGTGGGACTCCTCGGACAAGGGAAGGTGGACCCATAGACTCATACCAAAAATAACGACATGGGTCCAGAGAAAACATGGAGAGGTTAATTTCCACCTGACACAGTTTCTGTCTGGTCACGGATGCTTCAGGAAGTACCTGCACAGGTTTGGATTCACGGAGTCACCTTTCTGCACGACATTCGATAGGCAGGAAGAGACTGCGGAGCACGTGTTATTCGTCTGCCCCCGCTTCGAACAAGAACGAGGAGAGCTGTTGACTGTGAGTAGGCCAGATGTAAGTGCCGAAAACATAATATCGGAGATGTGCCGCGATGAGGAGGTGTGGATAGTGGCGGATAATGTAGTTGCGAAAATAAGGACGAAGCTGCAAATTGCATGGAGAGACGATCAAAGAAGACTGGCAGTTGATCTAAGAGAGTAGGTGCGAAAGCACAGCTCCTCCCCGAAGTAATGCTGTGAGGCGGTTCCGGGGAGAAGAGAGCACGAAGACTAAGGAAGGAGGTTTTAGTTGGTAGGTCATCGAAGAATGGAATCCAACACTACCTTGGTTCAGAAAGACCGGGTGTCTATGAAGATTTCCTCACCCTTATAAAAAAAAGAGAAAGATGGATCAAAGATAGAGACAGATGGATCAAAGATAGAGACAGATAGATCAAATATAGAGACAGATGTATCAAAAATAGAGACAGATGGATCTAAGATAGAGACAGATGGATCAAAGATAGAGACAGATGGATCAAAGATAGAGACAGATGGATCAAACATAGAAACAAATGGATCAAAGATAGAAACACATGGATCAAAGATAGAAACACATGGATCAAAGATAGAGACAGATGGATCAAAGATAGAAACAGATGAATGAAATTTAGAGACAGATGGATCAAAGATAAAAGCAGATGGATCAAAGATAAAGACAGATGGATCAAATATAGACAGATGGATCAAAGATAGAGACAGACGAATAAAAGATAGAGACAGATGTATCGACGATGGAAATAGGTGGATCATGGAGAGTTTAAATGGAAAATGATAGAAAGAGATGGAAAACAGATGGAAATACGTATTGAAAAATTTAGCATTAAAATTTTCAGCAGAGTGAAATACAGTCTATAAATTATCGACCACTGAACCAACAAATAACATCGCCTAACCTTTGTTCTTCCACTGTGTGAACGTTACAAAATGCAAACAAATTACCAGTTTTTGTGATAACTTTGGATAGCGTAATTCGACGTTGTCATTCGAAATTAATTAACATTTCAATTCCGCGTTCGACGCGGCACGTCCCGACCAATAAATTAACGAAATTTTCAATAAAAAACAACAATAATTTGATGTAACATGAACGACGTTGTGAATGACTGTACAATTATATTTCTTGAGAGGAGGGGGGAAGCGAACGAATTAAAATCATAATTATTCCATAACTTATTCCCAAATGTTAGCTGCCTAAAATCAAACAACGATAAAACAATGAATTCAACGAAAAATTGGGGCAATAAATCAATAACTTCATTAATAAATCATGTCGTATACCGTTTACTGCCGAAAAGAATAGACTTTGAAAGGAAAAAGCCTATTTTGTATTTTTATCAATTTTTAGCAAATTATTCTACTTCCTACGCAAAGCTTTTTGTAAGCTGCGTTTAATGTATGTCCATAAAAAGTTGTTGTGATAGGAATAAAGAGAAACAACGTTAAAAGCTTCTTAGTTTATACGATCAAAATTTTGGGCTTAACTTACGGTTGTTGGTATCAAAAGCACTGTAATTTCACGTATCATTGAACACTCTACTAGCTTATTTGACATTAAATGGATGCGATGCTAATATTTGATACTGTTCCATTAAGGTAAAATAAAACCAATTACGACATAGTTGCGCTAAATTTTAAACAAACTGAGCTACAAGCAATAGTTGTCACGTTCAATTTAAAGTTTCAATAAAATCACACCGTCGCGTCGGTCTACACTTGGGAGCTATGGAACTCTACTACGAATGTTTTTTTTTTTGCTTGCTGCTATTCGAGTCATAGAATTTTTTTTCATTTAAATTGTAAGTTCACACCACAGAGAACTTTTTAGATAATTTCAAAAAGTTTGCAAATACACTACAGGCGATACACATTCGTTGAAACTTTAAAGCACTCCACAAATTTTGCAAGTGACTTTGCTCGTATTTAATGAGGTCAATAGCTTCAAGAATTTGTTCCATTTAGTTCAGATTTTAAATTACTGAGTGGAAAAAATAAAATCTTAATGAAGAAAATTGTTTTAAGAATCTGTCAGAGTTCAGAAACTATTTATTGGCGTAATAAAGTTTGCTGACGATTCGTTTGAGATCAAGCGTCATTCTTAGAGCATCGTTGGTATAGAAAAAAGTTACACCTTTTAAGAGCTGCTTTTGGTTGAAATAACCGCGAATTCCCTCACTAATCCTTGAGTTCTTACAGCTTTTTGATTACAAGGGAGTGACCGCGCAATAATGACGTTGACATGGAGAGGAAGGGGTCGAGTATAGAAAGAGCGTTAAAAAAGTGGGGGTGAACTACAGATCTTGATGTGGAATTGGTGTGCGAAAAGAACATTGAAACAGAGTACAGAGTGCCTGCTAAATACCTTTTTTCTTAATTTAAACAAAAATACCTTCGAAAAGGGAAAGGTAGAGTATAAGAAAACCATCAATATGAGAGGGGGTAGAAAGAAAAAAAATCGGGACTCCTTGAGTGGTTAGGGGCCATTCAAATAGTGCGTACTCGATTTTGGTAGGAGGGAGTGCGCTCCATACATTCCGAATTCCATGTATTTTTGCGTGCAAGAGTGGGAAAGGCGGTTTGAAATTCGTCTTTTGAATGGCCCTTTATGTCAAAAATCTAATTCGATCACGTAAACTTAAGTAAGGCAGCTGGGAGTACGTTGAGAAAGTGTTTTAATTGTTTCTTTTCTTTTTGAGACACTCGCTTTCAGTTCGAGCTAAAATTCACATTCAAAATGCAAGTTTTCAGTTTCTTTTTTCTGTTTGCATAAATAACTATGAAAAAAACAGCAAACATTGTCCTCTTATTTAATTTTTGAAAAACATAATTTAAAAACTTTTTATGGACTTAAATAATTCAATTGTGTAGTAACTCAACTAAAAACCCAATAAAAATTCTTCGTACTACTTCTCCCATTTAAATTAAACTTTCGTCTGCCTTACAACAACTAACAATATATAAAAATTCATATGAAAATATCTAAAATACTTGAAGCTGGTGCATCTGCTACAGCGGCTCGCAATTTAACTTTAATATCCTTGCATCTAGAAAATAATGTAAATTTTAAAATTGTGCACTGAATTTTCTAAGCTGTGGAAATTGCGAAAAATAATGATTTTCTATAAAAGAACATCTTCAAAGGACGTCGGTAATTCATTGTTGTCATACTGAGTTTTAATCAGCAATAACTCAAGAAGCGACGACTACGTATGCTTATTGGCCATTTCGAATAGATGACCGACTGAAAACTTGGGAATAGGGGGATCGGTCGTACATTCGACATGCCAAAAATATATGCGTCTATAAAGTATAAATCTGCATGACAACACCGTATTACGGACGTCCTCTATGGATGTTTCCTTACGAAACGGCAAATGGTTACCACAAGTGGCCAACACTTACTTCCCCCAAATAATATCATGGGCGCGCGGTAGCGATGCGCCCGTGACGCAAGTCCCCATATGATCAAACAATTGAGAAAATTTTTTTTCGTAGACTTCGGAACCATATATACAGCTAAGTTTTGACTTTTAACCCTTGCATTGTACCCCCTCAGACCTACTTTTTCGGATTCTACGTAAAATTTTGATTAAAATCGGCATTTTACTCATTAAAATCGGTCCAGTGGATCCGAAGATATGAGCTATAGAAAATCGTCATTTTCCATACAAAATGTGCTATTTTATAGAAACCAAAGTTAATGCAAACATCCTACGTTAGTGGATTAGTTAGTTCCAGAGCCATTTGTATGAAAATCGACTTTTTTTGCTCGTGCTCGAAAACGGCTCGATAACTTTTCTTGAAATTTTGCAGGGACCTTCGGGTAGGCATTCTACGCCATATGAGATGAGATTTAAAGGGGGGGGGGGGTACCGGCCTCGTTTGGGCGCCAGGTCTCTTAGAAGGCGCCATTTATTTATTTATGTACTCGTATAGATTTTCCATAATTAAAACGTTAATAAAAATACAATTCATTTTGCAAAATATCGATCCAGTTCATCGGAAAGTAGTTGACTTCTTCAGGAGAGGTTCGGTGTTTAACCGGGAGGTCCAACAGATAGGCGTTACGATTCGTTGATGTATCGATCGACCAGAGTTTTGTTGTTTAGTGTTGTTGACACAATGTACTTTAAATTCAGTATGTTGATCCAATGTCGTGTGGTTCGTTCCATATCTAGTTCTTCTTCCGTACAGATCAATTAACATTCAATACAATTTACAGGCACTTTGACTTCTTGAGGAGAGGTTCGGTTATTAAGCCGGGAGGTCCAATAGATAGACTTGATGCCGTTGAAATTTAATTGATGTCAAGATTAACCAATATCTTCGGATGTAGAACAATTGAGTCGTCACGAAATTAATTCACTCTAGGATCATTCAAATTCTGTTGTTTTGTTGTTTATTGCCGGGAGATCTTTCGATAGGTTCGGCGGCTGAGTGATGATTTCTCAGTTGTAATTGACAATTTAGTGGGCCACTGGTAATATCATGCACGATGTTTAAATACGTATGTTACGCTCCATTCGTGGCGCCATATAAAGCCCATATAAAAGAATGTTTTGTATGTGTGTGTGGGTGTATTGAAAGTATGGGTCAAATATGAGAAAAATTTTTGGACTGTGTTAGGATGGAGATAGATGTTTGGTGTCAAAGGAAAAGTCGATGGGTTGGGTGTGTACTGTGTCAGGGTGACCAACAAAATGACCGACGGTGGTATGGGACGGATTTAGGGGGAAAAGTGATTTCCGTTTTAATTTTTTTTTGTTGAAAGTATGTAGATGTTTCGTGTCAAAGGAAATTTTTTTTCGACGAAAATTTTTTTCGCCGGAAAACTTTTTTCGATGCAACAAAAAAGGTTTTTTGCCGGAAATTTTTTTCGCTGAAAATTTTTTTTCACTGAAATTGTTTTTCGATGAAAATTTTTTTTCGCTGAAAATTTTTCCGCTGAAATTTTTTACGCGAAATTTTGACAATCCCAACGTAATAATTTTGCTGCGCTTTCAGATTTCGCAGGCCAAAAATGTGGCTACCCGTACTCCACACATCACGCAAAACTTAATTTTCTAATCGTGTCAAAAGAACAGAAAAACAAGGCAACAATTTTTTTTCGTTGGACACCCTGCAAATATCTCTAGAGCTTTTTGTCGCCTTTTTTTTTGTTGAAGTAAAGCTTTTTATTGGAAAAAATTGCCCAAAGGCGACAAATTTCCGCAGATGATTTTTATCGGAAAAAAATGTTGCCCAAAGGCGACAAATTTCCGCAGAAGATTTTTATTGGCCATCAGTAGTCATGTTTACTGTTCGACATACTGTCGCTATTACAATAAAATAATATATTCGTCATTCAATGGAACCTCGGTTATTGATCGCGTGTGTAATATACATATACAACTTGATCAATATTGACGATAATCTTATATTAAGTTTTAAGGGATTTCTTAACCTGATAGTTTATTGTGTCTATTGTATCGCCACCAACGATACGGTTCTCGCTTAGCTTTTGGTTTCTGTTGCCTTTGCACAACATTTTTTTCACGCCTATGGGCAATAATTTTTTTATTGACTTAAATAACAAATTTTTTTGTTGACCTGAACAACAGTTTTTTGTCGTCTTGACGCAACAATTTTTCCCAACAAAAAGCATTCTCCAAAAAAATTGTTGCCCTTTAGGCAACAATTTTTTTCAATATAAAACTTCGCTAAGTCAAGTCAAGATGGCGGTGAGTGCGCACGTGGTTTGTTTTGCTCTGACTAAGTTTTATTTATTTTTTGTCAGTTTCGCGTTTCGGTTCATAATTTCTCAGATGCAATATAAATTAAGGTATGTTGTTGCCATAATCTTTCGAGCTACACAGATTTGCTCAAGGAATATCTCAATTTTTCAATTCCACAAAATTCTCAGTTCCGATTGTTTTTGTTTCGTTTCTTTTAAACCTCTATTGGATATCATCGCTTATATTATGGTTACCATAGGGCTTCCCACTGCCCCAACAATATTTTATCAGGTTTGCATCTCAATTAAAGTTTTCATTCTCATTTTCAAACATCGTAATGGTGACATAAGCTCAATGCTGCCGCGTTTTTCGGATGTTATGCTGTTCTAATGTGAAGCAATCGGTGTTTTGTTGTTTCGTTGTTTGTTATTTTGAAATGCAATTTCAAGTCAATGTGATTTATAATTACGGATACGGGCTTCGCTATTCGCATAGCTATCGCTTTGGCAAAATATGGATGAGCTTGCGCATAGCACTTTAGGCACGTGTGTTAAAGTCCCATTGAGGCTTGTACTTCCGGTGCGGTTCGGCTTACCAGGCCGTCCCACTGTATTCACAAGCGGTAAAAATAATTTGGCTCAGCCTCGGACGAGTGTTGGTCACGGGGTACGACCAGCACAGGACATAACAGGTACCCCATCGTTGACGGTCAGGCAATGTAAAAAGGTTGGTGGTTTGTTTATTGGAAGTCTAAAAGTGAATGGGGGTTTTCGGTGTCGCAAGAATGAAATGGTAGAATTGGCTGAGGATTACGGTGTAGATATCTTAGCAGTGAGCGACATTAGAACTAAGGGACAGCGAGAAGAGCAGGTGGGCGGCTATAAAGTGTTTTTGTCTGGCGTTCAGTCTGGTAGGGCAAACTGGGGAGTTGGAATGGCTATCAAGCAGGAATTGGAAAAATTTGTCTTGAATGTTCGCTGCGTAAATGAAAGGATTATGTGGATATCTATTAAGTTAGCTGGGGGTATTTATCGGCTGGTTAGTGTTTATAGCTCATGCGAGGGTAGCAATGCTGGCGACCTCGACGCCTTTTACGAGCAGTTAGGAGATGTTGTGGCAAAAAGGCGAAGTGAGTGTGTGGTTTTGTTGGGCGATTTTAATGCGAGGATAGGAAACAGAAAAACCAATGCAGGTTATGAAAGGGTGGTAGGCAAATTCGGGGAAGATACTTTGAACTCAAATGGGAAGCGGTTGTTAGATTTCTGTGATTTCAATGGGTTAGCAGTAACCAGCTCTTTCTTTATGCACAAATGGATCCACCAGTACACTTACGTCAATGAAAGTTGGGATCATAAGTCAATAATTGATTACGTAATTATAGAACAGGACAAGAGGCAGGAAATATGTGACACGCGTGTTTTCAGGGGTTTCACCTTCGGCTCGGACCACTATCTTTTGGGTGCACATCTGTCGGTTGGTAAACTCTGTCAGGCTAAAAGGAAGAAAAAGGTAGTTCGCAGATTTCGCGTAGGAAAGTTCAAGGAGGAGGAAGTTAGGGCTCGTTTCATGGCAAAGTTCACAGAAGGTTTTGAGGGGCGTCCTTCGGACTGCGGGGACATCGAGGCTGAGTGGGCAAATTTTAAGGAATTTGTTTTGAGTGCAGCTGAGGAATGTCTGGGTAGTGTCTCTAGCGGAGGTAGGAACAAAAGGACGGGTTGGTGGAACGCCGATATCAAAAAGGCTGTGTTGGAGAAAAGAAAGCTTTATTTGGTTTGGTTACAGGGTAAAACGGATGAGAAGAAAGGAGCTTACAGGGCTTGTAGTCAGGCGGTTAAGGCTCTAGTTAAAGAAGCAAAGGACCTCGCGTGGAAGAGGTTCGGAGAAGAATTGGAAGAAGAATTGGAAGAAGCAGGTCAAGGAAAGGGTAAAAAATTCTGGTCGACGATTAAGGATATTAGGCGTGGTGGTGAAAAGGAGGGCTGCGGTAGCATTTTGGGTAAAGATGGCCAGTTAATTACGGATAAGGGAGAAGTACTGGAAACCTGGCGTGATTACTTTCAGGATCTATTTGCATCTGTCAATCCGGTAGTGGCACCTGACAGAAATCAGTTTGCTAACTCGGAGGGTGAGGAAGGAATTACATTAGAGGAGGTGACACGAAAGGTCAGCAGGCTGAAGGCAGGAAAATCCGCAGGTGTAGACGAAATTAGAACAGAATTTATTAAGAATAGCGGGTCTGGTGGGATCCAATGGCTTTGTAGGATTTTTAATTTAGCCATGAAGTCCTCAGTAGTAACCGCTGACTGGAGCTTCGGTGTTATTGCTCCGATCTTTAAGAAGGGCAACCGTAAAGTTTGTAGCAACTACAGAGGGATTTCACTTTTGAGCGTGGTCGGAAAGGTTTATGCTAGTGTGCTAGTAGATCGGGTTAGGGTTATAGTGGACGAGGTTCTGGACGAGGCTCAGAGTGGTTTCAGACCTCTGAGAGGGTGTCAGGATCAGATCTTTTGTCTTAGGCAGGCTATAGAAAAGCTCTTTGAGAGGAATATTGATCTGTACTTATGCATCATCGACTTGGAAAAGGTATTTGATCGGGTACCGAGGCAAAAGCTGTTCGAGGTGCTTAGCGAATACGGGATTAATGGAGGTTTATTGGGCGCCATTAAAAGCATCTACTCAGGGAGCAAGGCTGCGGTAAGGATAGATGGTGAAATTAGTGAGGCTTTCGAGGTTAATGAGGGCGTTCGTCAGGGTTGTTGTCTCTCGCCTCTTCTGTTCATAATTTTCATGGACAAAATCATCAAGCAGGCCAATTTGCAGGGGAATGTGGAAATTGGGGATGTAATTATGAAAATCCTGGCCTATGCGGATGATTTAACCCTATTAGCAGATAATGCCGATGATTTGCAGAGGGGGATTGACTGCCTGAATGTAGCATGTGAGGAGTACGGGATGAAGATAGGCGTCGGCAAAACAAAGGTTATGCATGTTGGCAAATTTAGGAAAGACGTAGTGTGCAGTTTAAATGGGGAGCAGTTGGAACAGGTTTCTGAGTTTAAATATTTAGGAGCCATGTTTTCAGAGGATGGCAAGTTAGTTAGGGAATTGGAGGAAAGGAGGAGAATGGGAAATGCGGTGGCCAGTCAGTTGAGGTCTCATGTGTTTAACAGGAAGGAATTAAGTAGTGGCACAAAGTTAGCTATTCACAGATCAATCTTCAGGCCAACAATTTTATATGGTAGTGAAAGTTGGGTGGACTGCGGATACCTTGGAGGTTTCAGATATGAGGTTTCAGATATGAGGGTTCTTAGGAGCATAGCAAAAGTGAATCGGAGGGAACAGTGGGACAATCATATCAGGAACGACGACATCAGGGAAAATTTAGGGGTTAGGTCAGTGGAGGAGGCGGCAAGGGCTAGTCGTCTGAGGTGGTACGGGCACGTTCAATGGATGGGTAATAGTAGGCTCCCAAAGAGGATATTGGATGCACAGGTCCCGGGTGTACGTCCTAGGGGTAGGCCAAGGAGAAGGTTCATAGACTCAATTAAATCAAATTTAGAAGTTAGGGGGCTTTCACTGGGCGAGCAAACCATCTCCTTGGCAGAGGATAGAAGGGTATGGAGGGGGGTGGTCAATGACCACCGGGTTGCGGCTTAAAGACCCCACACCGGAAGGTATAAACGGTCTATAAAGTTTGATGATGATGATGATGATAAAACTTCGCCAAAAAATTGTTGCCTTTGGGCAACAATTTTTTCCAATAAAAATCTTCTGCGGAAATTTGTCGCCTTTGGGCAACAATTTTTTCCAATAAAAATCTTCTGCGGAAGTGTGTCGCCTTTAGGCAACCATTTTTTACAATAAAAATCTTCAGCGGAAATTTGTCGCCTTTGGGCAACAATTTTTTGCAATAAAAATCTTCAGCGGAAATTTGTAGCCTTTGGGCAACAATTTTTTCCAATAAAAAGCTTCTGCGGAAGTTTGTCGCCTTTGGGCAACAATTTTTTCCTATAAAAATCTTCTGCGGAAATTTGTCGCCTTTGGGCAACAATTTTTTCCAATAAAATTCTTCTGAGGAAATTTGTCGCTTTTGGGCAACAATTTTTTCCAATAAAAATCTTCTGCGGAAATTTGTCGCCTTTGGGCAACAATTTTTTCCAATAAAAATCTTCTGCGGAAATTTGTCGCCTTTGGACAACAATTTTTTCCAATGAAAAGCTTTACTTCAACAAAAAAGGCGACAAAAAGCTCTAGGGATATTTGCAGGGTTGTCCAACGAAAAAAAATTGTTGCCTTTTTTTGTTGGATACTTCACTGAGGTCATTTGTGACGCATTTCTTTAATCGAAAATGAAAATATTTTTTGCGTTCCGAAGCTATAAGCGTCACCCAAATTGATATCAGTTGTTTTGGAAGAAGAGACGAGGACTTGCGTCAAGTTTCCTTTTAAAAATAGTTTTGGTTGTGATTCAGCGTACTCAAGAAAGAAAGAAAGAAAAAAAAGAAAGAAAGGGGCGATAAGAAAATAAGTTGATTAATACGGAAAGTATGATTCCACTTTAACAGACTTTCACCTACCGCTATCGATCATTTTCGTAAATCATGTTCTAATAATGCGATTGCTAGAGTTAACTTCTTTACTTGTTAATTTTTTCATTCTTTATGTATCGACATGGAAACTTATGGTTCGTTATGTTCGATTCTTGGTTGTGTTTAAGTTATTGAGTTCAAAGTAACTCAAAACAAATAATGAAACATCGTTGTCAAGCTATACGGTAATTTACTTAATAGTCGCGTGACTAACCGATTTTGTCAACGTTTTTGTTGTTCACGTTCAGAATAATCAGCTAATTTATCAGTTGAACGAAAAATCGATGAGAAAATTTTGAGAGTTGCTATTCTTCGAATGGACTCAGCTGTGCGTCCGTCGTCGGAGTAAACAAAAAGTTCAAAAACCCAGCAGAAAATTACATTTTCCTGAGATTTTGCAGGAAATGGCGTAAAATTAAAGAAATGGTAATAGATGTCGTTCACTCTGTATTCAACAACCGGAAGTACTCGAAAAAATTTAGGACCATTAGCTAGACCGTCTTCATCCTTCTTACAATTCGCCCAAAAAGGATTTTCTGTATTGATTTTCATAAATTTTGAAGAATTTCCCACACGATATTTGAAGATTGAGGTTTTTCCAGAAATTCTAAGGGTGATCTTAGTTTCTTGAGGATTTTCTTGTTGAGGATTTCGTGATGAACATTTTTTAAAGGATTTTACTATACACGTGCATGTAATGAGGCTATTACATGTATAGACAACACCCTCTACATCACTCGCATAGTAAAACGTTATACTACATTCGGGAAATAATTTGATATCTCGTATTACGATGAGTAAAAGTACCTCGGGCTGCCGCCCTCGGATACTTTTACTCATCTGGATACGAGATATCAAATTACATCCCTCACATAGTAATGTCCTATTTTCCGTTCACAGGGGATTTTCTAGTTTGCCGTCCTTCGATTTCGGCATATATGCTCATTAACTGCATTAATTTTCCTGTTAAAAAGCCTCCTATCAAGATGACATAAATCTTGAAATCTTTTGAAAGCTTTGACCTTTTATTTGGAAGGGACAATCAAACAGGAAAACGCTGGACTGAAATTATGGAGCGTAAGGTAGGGAGTTACTGACTCATGAAACTGCCTCCATAGCTTTCATAAAAGACTACCGTAGCATAGCAGGAACTGAGATATCCAAAAAAAACTAAGAAATGTAAGAGAGTTTTTCTTAAACGAGTCTGAAAATAATTCCGAGTAGAAATGTCGAAGTGTGTAGCCAACACACAATGGTAGCGACACACAACTCTTTTGTGGTAATGCATTCGTATACCGTGTAATTTAATAAAAATTAATAACTTATTTACGATCGGAAAATTATAACTGGAATTTCGTTTAATTCGACCCTTTTTTCTTTTCCTCTGAGAATACCACTTCCGCTTGGAAAAAAATGATTTTTTTAGTAGTTTTATAATGAATTACGAACAGGACGATAGGAAATTGACTTAACGTTTAAATGAAAATGCACTACGGATAAAGTAATGAAACGGAAACTTTGTTTCATATCTAATTATTATCCAATACCCATGAGAGTGCAATTAATGAAAAAAAAATCTTATTTTTTATTACTTTTCCATTTACCATCCATTTACCACTTCAAATAAAACACAATGAAAACTAATTGTTGTACATTAACCACTTTATGTTTACAATATCTAAGTTCCTCTAGCTGACTGTATAAATTAAATGGTTCCTACAAACGTTTTATCTCATTGTGCTTCTTAATGCTCTTAATTGAGAAAACATTACACAACAAAAATACTACCTGATTGCAAAAGCTACAAAAGCTACGTAACTGCAGAGTTAAATAAAGCAGGGGGCTTTTTACATATTACGATAGGAAAAACTATCAACTGACATTCAGCGACCCATTTCCACCATTGAATTTTACATGATGAGTTAAATGGGTGGATTGGGTTTGGGTTTGACCTATTTTCGAGCCATGATTTTTAGGTACACCCTCATATGTATACATAGCGACCGGTAACCCCAACAATAATGGATTGGATACATGTAGTAGTGTGTGAATTTTCGTGCTAAGTATAAGGAAGTATACATTTTATACAGTTAATGTCACTTGATGTTATGTACATAATAAATATTTTGAAATACCTGACTGTTGTACATTATAAATGGGTTGAGTAAAGTGTTTCTTGAGTATGTGTAAAACTTGCACACTGGTGGCGATGAAGGGACAAATTCGAAAGACTTATGCATAAATGAAAGAAACACGATGCTTCATAAATTATCAAAAGTTGACTTAAAAGTTAGCCCATAATCCTCGAAAGCTAAACGAATAGTGCAATGATATCTAAATTATACAAAAGAAGCTATTTTCCACATCATTTTCAACATGTGAAAATGCAAATTAAGTCACTTGAAAGACGAAGAAGTTTTTCATGAATCATGATACATGATGGGTTTGAAAGTTAACGAGTTGGGAATTCACATAATAAATTCATTGTCGTTGATGGAAACAACACTTTAACATTTGGAGTATTTGATAGAAAAGTTTTTCCAGACTCGTGCATCGTAACGACTCGAATGGGGTTGCTCTTACTCTGACAAGTGCCACACATGTCCTCATTGTAACGTCAAGGTTAGGGGAAAGAGGTTTTTATAAAATGGCTACTAGTCTAAAAACAGTGATAGTGTGGCCTTGACGAGGGTGCAGACACGGTTTGGAAAAATATTTCTCCAATATTGGATCATAAATGACCCTACCGTAGAATTCAATGTTCGTATTGCGTACGGGTCAAACACACCTACGAAGCATATGTCTTATGGTGTTACTGCGAACGTTTCTAACTAACCGAATTTGGACCCTCGAGTTTTTGAGTTTTTCAATCAAGTAAATGCAATGTTAAGAATGAATTTCGACATTTTTTTGTTTTGACCCTAGCTGTGGTCCTGAAAATGAGTCTTTACTTGCGTTCAACATGTTTTTTCTATATACATCGCGTAGAGCCGTGCGCTGGGGTTTCGTCGACTGGGTCTTCAAGACAGTCTCTAGCCTTTGGACTACATCATCGACTTGTCCAATGTTTAGCAAAAATGGCGGCTCTCAAAGACGGTTTTTCTCGTAAATGTCACTGGAAAAAATTATTTGAGTTGCGCCGACTTAAAATCGAACATTCGGCTGACAATCCGAACTCTTCCCTATATTTTTGCCCAATGTTCAACAAGTCCAGGATGTAGTTCAAAGGCTAGAGACCAGAGCCTATTTTTTGGGAACAAATTCCCAACATTCACTTAACTTTCCCAAAATTTCACAAAAATTCGCAAAATTTCCCAAAAATTCGCAAAATTTCCCAAAAATCCCAAAATTTCTCAAAAATTCCCAAATTTTCCCAAAAAAAATACAAAAATTTTCCAAATAATAATTTAGTAGTAAACAAATTGAAATTTCGATGTTTTGGATTGTCCGCTCAGCAAAATGTTTATTTTTAAATTTTAATCTTCATTGTGATGGCTGAGATATGCACTAGGGCTACCGTCGTAAAGGCCCTCCTAGCGCTCAACAAGAAAAGGGTAGAACAAATGTTTCTCGTATCGGATAATGTAACACAATGGCATTGTTTTCAACCGGTTATGAGAGTTGTGAGGGACTGAAATCAAAATTTCCCAAAATTCCCAAAAAAGTATAAAAAAAATTCCCAAATAATAGGCTCTGCTAGAGGTCTTGAAGACCCAGCCGACGAAACGCTGGCGCACGGCTCTTAAATCGCGTGAATTTTATTGAATTTTCTTGAATTTCATGAAAAATCATAGGAAAACTTTCATAATGAATGAAAATTGATAATATATCAATAATGAGGGGCGGAAAAGAAAAAAAAATGAAAAAAATTTTTTAACTTAACAAAACTATACATCGGCTCAACGACGGAAGTAAGTTATAACTGAATCGTACGGGTCCATGGATCATATGATTTATACATTATTTGTTATGACTCACAGAGCTCCTGAAATTATTACTCTCTAGAAAAAGTTTTCGAAAAATCGAATATTTATTTAGGGTAGCTGGGGGATATTTAGTTTCAACCACATAAGAAATTATAAGTTATTCACACTTAAATACACACAACAAATTCACAACACACCGAAATACAAAAGTTTTGGATACATCCAAAGTTTCAGTGTTAATGAAATTATACGGAAGTGACTTTTGAATAGATGGCTGATTGAAAACGATTAGCAAAATGCAAACATAAATCTAATTCAAAATGAAGTTTAAGGATTGGAATAAAAAATGCCAGCAGCCCTTCATTAGGTTATTTTTTTATTCAAAATGACAACAATTTGATTGTGATGCGGGAAACGATTGAGAAGGAGGTGAATATGTGGATTTTAAGACAGGAGATAAATCTTGAGTGCTTAAAGCTTAGCAATTTGCGCATATCTTGAAGTACTTTGACAGATTTTTATTTGTTGGCGAAAAC
Source organism: Pseudolycoriella hygida (assembly GCA_029228625.1). Classification (NCBI taxonomy): domain Eukaryota; kingdom Metazoa; phylum Arthropoda; class Insecta; order Diptera; family Sciaridae; genus Pseudolycoriella; species Pseudolycoriella hygida. The sequence goes on along the minus strand of CM055405.1, from coordinate 17,815,496 downwards.
AAGAATATTTCACATACATGTATAAAGAATTTCATCTCTTTCAATGTGATTTGTACTAACATGAGACAAAACATAATCGTTTCCCGGGTGACATGGTAGCGACAATGTATAGGCATTTCTTATTTGAGAATTTTGACATTTGGTAAGGACTAATCTTTAGTTCATGATATCGACGTTACGAAGATAATAGATGTCGCACTTTTCGTTGAGAATGGCCTATAGGTTACCGATGGAATTAGTCCGCATAGCTTACAACTGGCGAAGTAAAACCACAAACAGTTAAACTAGTAAATAATGATCTAGCTTCTTGCCCTTCATGGGTTTTTAAGGCAGATTAAGACGGATGTTGACATTTGCATATGAAAAAACCGGTATAAGACGCTTAATACATTTCTTAAATCTTTGGTCTCCCGCAGCTCTCATAGGACTACTGAAAGGTACATAATTTTTCGTTATGGAAATTTTATATTTTAGATCCATAATGAAAGTTTGACGAGGTTACTTTGCTGATAGATGTCACAGTGAAATAGACCGTCATTTCAATTGCAGCTATGTATTGCTAAAATAAAATTTCGTTATCGTCCACTTACTTGTTTCGGGCTGCCTGCATTCATACTTATTTTTCTCAATAATTAGAGTTGGTATTTTCAACTTTTTTTTTTTGATTGTGAAAGGATGAATAGTTTTGAAAGTTTCTGTGTTATAGAGAGAGTCAAAGCGATGAATTTGGAATATGAATTTAAAATTCCAAATGACTGTCATTTTTCTAAGTGTTTTATATTTTTAATACAGAACTTGAAAGTTGTGATATACCTTGGGAAATTAACAAAGGAAGTTTTTTTTTAGGTTTTGTGCTAGTTGTGGATTATTTCTTTGTTTCCATCATTTTTAACATGCAGATATTTTTTAGAATGGTGTTGTTGTTGTTGACGCGTTATCTGAAGCATGTCCTTTATGGAAGTTTTAATTGTGAAAAAATCCTTTTCAATTTGTGAAGCAACACTAAAGCAGTGAAATGCTGCGAAGTGAATAATTTGAAGTTAGCGAAGTAAGTTATGATTGTATTTGTGGTTTGTCAAGCATTCGCGATGGTGGAATTAGTGAATTATTCAAGATTTTTTTTTCTTCATGCTCTAAAACGATTATGACTTGAGTATAAAGAGCTATGAATAAAATATTGCATTTAAAAATTCAACCAACTCCTTTTCTTTAAATTAAAACGCGATTTCTTGACTGAGTCTGACAGAGTCTCTAGTAAGTGTGTTATACTTAGACGTTGTCCTTTTTTTGTGTTATATCATAACTGTTGTGATGTCATAATTTTACAGCGGTGATGTCACACCAGTGACAGCTGTCATAAGTGAGATGTCACAGCTGCTGTATGTACACTACCGACGTTACAGCGCAACAAGGACGTCACTGCTCATTTTAAGAGTTTTTGCTAATTTATCCCGCAAACGAAATGACGGTTAAGATAGCCCAAGATTTTTTCACAAGATTTGTCCTTCCCGCTAAAACTTACCGATAACAATGTAGAATAACGCTAGAGATTAGATACAATTAAGTGTACAACTAGGCCTCATGTTTGGGCCTCTTTTGTGTCCAATCTGTATTTGCAATAGTTAGGTTTCCTAATTCTCCTTGAAAAAAGTGAGGATTTTTCCTATTTCCAACCGTGTTACCTCGTGTTCTGCTAGGAGAGGTTTGTTGAAGATTCTGGATCTCTTTGCACATAGTGCCGGGCAGGAAGTCATTAGATGCAGTGGTGTTTCGTCCTCTTCATTGCACCTTTCACAAGTGGCTGTGTCGTTTAGTCCCATTTTATGTAAGTGTTTATTCAGCTTACAGTGCCCTGTTATAGCACCAATAATAGTTCTTATGTCCTCTCTGGATTAATGTAGTATAAATTTGGTGTTCCTATCATTAGGGCCATCTATGATGGTTCTGCTGTGTTTACAGTTTGTTAGGTTTTTCCAAGATGATGTTTTTTCTTATAGAAGTTCCTTATGATCCTTCTTTGAACGTTGTATGCTAGACCTAAAGCTGGTGACGGGCCTGAAAATGGTGTTTCACTTCCCAATCGAGCTAGGTTATCAGCTATTTCATTACCTTCTATGTTGCTGTGTCCTGGGACCCAGTAAAGGTTAACTCTGTTAAATTTAGAGGTTCTTATAATAAATTCCTATTCCAGAACCAGACTCTGTGTATATAATTAGGTCATTTTCATTGAATGGATTTCCTCTTGTCCAAAAGTCTCTTTCTGGTATTTGGATTTTGTAATTTTTACCGAAGAAGTAATAGGGTGTGCATTTGTCTGAATGCATTAAAAGTTCTGGAATCTCCTTCTCGTTTGCGGATAGAATAGTTGCGTGTCCGTAGGTGGAGTTCTTCCAGCAGTTAGCGTTCTTAAATCTTACCGCCGTGTTCATTGCTTCTTGTTCGCCGTATAGATCTACTGGGAGAATACCCAGTAAGACTTCTAAGGCTTTGGTCGGAGTGGATTTCATGACGCCCGTGATCCCCAAGAGAATCATTCTTTGGACGTGTTCTAGATCTGACTTTATCTTGTTTGTTTTAGTTTTTTGGTGCCATAATTGGCAACCATAGAATAGAATTGGCCTTATGATTGCAGTGTAGAGCCAATGAACCACTTTAGGCCTTAGTCGGCAAGTCTTCCCAAAAGCTAACCTACATTGCCAGTAAATTTTAGTAGCTTTCTTTATTCTTTCTTGGATGTGCTGTTTCCAGTTAGCAGAATAACGCTAACACGATACGCTAAAATCTTGTGAAATGTTTGGTCGAATAGATAATGGCCAAGCGCGTGTTCTTGTGAAAAGTAAAATCTTGTGAAATATTTTCTACCCGTTATCTTGTGAAAAATCCTAAAGCTTGGGAATTCACGTCTACCCGATATCTTGTGAAAAATGCAAAAGCGTGCGTCTACCCGTTATCTTGTGAAAAATGTTAAAACTTCGGAATTCTATGTCCATCCGTTATCTTAGGAAAACCGGGTAGACAGAGAATTAAAAAGATTTAGCATTTTTCACAAGATAACGGATGGACGTAGAATTCCCAAGTTTTAGCATTTTTCACAAGATAACGGATGAACGTAGAATTTACAAGTCTCATCATTTTTCCCAAGATAACGGGTAGCCATAGAATTCACAGAATTTAGCATACAAGATTTAGCATTTTCACAAGATAACGGCTAGAATATATTTCACAAGATTTTACTTTTCACAAGAAGACGGGTTTGGCCATTTACTATTCGACCTACCATTTCACAAGATTTTAGCCGTCATCAAACGAATGGGCCCACCTGAGATTTTATACGCCCCCCCCCCCCTTAGATTTGTCCCTTCCCTCATATACTTCACTGAATTTCAAAAAAAAAAAATTCTGGGACGTGCGCCACTTCTAGAAAAGCAATCTAGATACGGTACTGTTCCGCTTTTTGATGCACATTGGAGAAATTGTGATATCACTCACATGCACATAAATGAAAGGAGAGTGAACTATCTGTGCAATGGTTATGCCACCGACCGTGCAATAGCGAAAAAATGTGCGACAAAAAAATATTTCAGCAATGGAACCTGATGATGACCTGTAAGCAATTACAAACGCGGTCTTCACGATATCTGCACACAAGACAAAACTGCCATCAATTTTGGTTGCTATCCATCCTCCCGCCAGAATTGCAAGAGTCAATATCAAGATGGATCCATTATTACTTGGGACTTTTAGAGATTGTTACCATACGCTAAATAAATACATAAATAATCCCATATTCAGAAAATATCAAGTCGCCTTCTTACATGAATACAGCAAAGAGTGTACACTCGATTTTGATTCATGCAAAATTTGTTGAAAAGATTCGGCACATAATCCGATTCCCTCTATAAGTTAAGAGCATTTTATTCTTTTCGTATGCAATTTTTGTGGAAACAAATTTTTGCCTACCATTTGGCTTGTATCGTATATTCTATTTACTAAATAATTCCAGATACATCAGTAATATTGGGAATTTTCCTTTTTTTGTTTTTCGTTTTTGGGATTATTAATTTTACTCTCCTATTCCCCACATTCATAACTCAATTTCTGAGACTTTCTGTTTCTTATTCAAAGTTTCTTCAAGTTCAATTTGCCTTCTTCTGATTCTAGTTATAAATTATTTTTGAAAAGTCAAATTGTAGCGTGTAACCAAATACAATTCCATTGTTGTATGGCTTTTTCCTTTATTCTCAATCAACTTTTTCATGCATGCCGTGACTACAAAAATTTTTGAGCAAATGGGTATTTATACCTTGCCCTCTAATGCTCTTGCTGATTCAAATAAATGTTATGTAAAAATTTTCTGTTTATATACTTCAAGATCTGTGTGTCGCTCAATTCTCATTGGCGACTGGCGAAAGACTCGCTTATATTGACATCCACACTAACTCTTACACCGTATCTACAGAATATCTCCCCTATGATAAAACTTTAACCAGCCGGACCTGGTTCAGCTATTTCTTCTGGAAACAAATAGGTTAACTGAAGACATCATTTAACATTGAAAAATATGCATTTGAGAACCAAAAGTAAGCTAATAGACTCTTTGACTGACAAAAAGATGAGAGATGGGAGTGTCTACTATTTCGTACTAATTAAACGTACTTCCTATGATTGATTGACGGCTGTCAGCGGCTGAACCATATTTCAGTTGGCGCTCAGGTCTATTATTTACAGTTAACGTTTATGGTACATATGCGGTATATAATATGTTTTCTTCTTTTTTTACTTAGTACCCACACAAATGCTCCCGCAACTGAAGTATCGATCGCATTTGTTTGTAATGTTTCGCATGTGGAAAATTTAATATTCCAGCGAACAACATGGTTTCATATTGTGTCCCACAACACATTTTTGTCTATATTGTACAAACATAGGATAATATGATACGAACATTTGAATGCGTACATTCATACAACGGTCGTGTCATATGTTTTCACATGAGCCACCTACCCATCTTCGCAATGTATATAATAGAACCTCATAAAATGCACTTTATATCCCATATGCATGACACCAATGTCCTTTATAAATTGAGTATGCAATAGATATGTAGTTCTTGAGGTAGTCGTATTGGTTAGATAAAGCATATTGGTTAATGATAAATTTATTGTTACTGTCATTGATATGCGTTGCATGTCTAAGGGAAATTTCATGAATATTCCAAGTTAAATGGTAACGATGTAATCATGATAATTAGAGTGCAGTTCATTCCCTTTTTCGACGACCGTCATTGGGAACTACGTAAGTTATAACATCAATACGTCAATGAAGACGAGACGATGAACTATTATGCGACGAGAACTTTCAAACAGGTATAATTGCTTATATTATGTAGTACGAAACTGATAATTAATGAATCGTTCAAAATTAAATACATTTATATACTTGTATTTTTGTATCTACTCAACTGGCGGCGGTCAAGTACGGTCAATCAGCCGATTGAGTGATTTATTGAGTGCATGTAATTGAATCAATTTTGTTATGAAATCGGCATTCAATTTCAATGGGAAACATTTACTAACAGATAGCGACATCCTTCATGATTCCAGGAAGCCCTCACACATCAAAATCGGTTGAAAAATGGGGGAGAAATAAGTAAATTGACGGGGTCGGACATTATACTTACTATGAGTGCCATCTATAGGTTTTATTATGAGTTAGCATTTTTACACGTTAGAGAAAAGATCAAGGAATAATTTGAGTCCTTACTCGATAAAATCGGTTGAAAAATAGATTTGCGGGAGCGATTTATAATTTTATCCGCCATCTTGAATTGGCGCCGCAGCGGCGGCATTTGAACTTGAAAACATCGGAAAAGCTTATCTCGAGGGTCCATTCTATCAGAAAATGCAATAAAATCAATTTCGGCACGCAAAGCGAGCAAGACATCCTTTTTCCGACACAGTGAAATCCACTATTACCTGTTGGTCATGAATGACTGCACTCATTGGTTGAAAGATACTCATGTATCTCTCATCTTTATCTCGGCCATTTGATACAAGCATTGGTAGGCTGAAAGTAGCCATTTTTCTTTTTCATAGCGGTCATTTTGAAGCAGTAACACAGGTTTGAGATATTGAGAGACAGTGGAATTATTTTGTCATTGTAATGACGCTCAGATGTAACTCTTGAGATGAAGTTAGATTTGGAGTATAGACAACAGATGGCAGTCATAGTCATTTCAGTTGTAATTCTCTAGACCCAGTGTTATTGGTGATTTGCAACGAAGGGGGCGACACGTGTCGGAAAAAAATCGAACATACTTATGTCCGACTTTACACGTAGAAAGTGGTGACATGAATGAGTAGTGAGCGCTATTTCAACATACTTATGTCCGATTTTCTACATAGAAAGTAGTGTCATCTGTTTAGTGTGAAAATCGCGAATACCGAAGATTGCATATAAGAAATTTGAGTATCTCGGTTCTCATATCCCCCACCATATCAAGTTGAATGACTTAGCTGTAGATTGGAACGATATTGCTGGCTCTTCTGATATGTTCTTCATCTCGACTGTTCTAGTTGAGTTACACTTGAGCGTCATTACAGTGACAAAATAATTCCATTAAAAAAATTGTCTCTCAATATCTCAAACCTCTGTTACTGCTTCAAAATGACCGCTATGAAAAAAAAAATGGCTACTTTCCCCAGACAAAATATCCCACAAAAAACGGACAAAACATCCTCAGATGTAATGTCTACTCAGAAATGGTGAATATAGTTAGGTTTTATTAATTAAATATTAAATTGTGTGTTGGGGCGCTCTGCGCCCTCACCCCCGCGCCTGCGGCGGGCTTTTGTACGCCTTACAGGCGGCCTTACGTAAATGGGGCGCTGCCCCAAACTCCGCTAGGGGCTCCGCTTCTTAGACCCCCCTTTTCGAGGGCTGTCGCCCCTCGACCCCGTTTTTTTGTTTTTGGTTGTTTATTCAGGCCTGCGGTGCTAAGTACACTTCACATTGAATATTCTTAATTTTTTGAGTGTGGATGTTTTGTCTGAGGGGATATTTCGTTTGGGGATATTTCGTCCTTTTTTTTAATGGAAAAATTGTGGTTATTTTGTCTGGGGATATTTTGTCCACTTGGATATTATTTTTTTGGACATTTGGTCCTAACCCCCAGTACGAACGTTGAAACGTAAAACAGACAGAGTTCGACGAATACTATCTCATGTCAAATAGAATAGAGTAAAACGAATTCTACCTGTTTGTAATTCTATATTTCACCAGCTGGTAATGCTAACGACAAACTTGTCCAATCTTATGAATCTTATGAATACTTCCAAAATACTTGATTTACAATCGTAAAAAAACTGATGCATACCTTTTCATAATTTTTCTCTGCAAAATGCGGACAAAAAAAGATGGAGAGAGAGTTTCTGCAGGCAACCAGCAGAGATGAAGAAATTACAGTTGGATAAAATTATTTAGAAACATTTTATTCGTTCATACGTTTTATTTTAAATCCATACGAAACTTAAACTCATACATGCAGAGAAATGTTAAGTTGGTACGCCTGCCGCCAGATAGATGAAATGCAACATGCAGTTGTCTATCTCATGAGCACGAGTGAGAAAAACAACTCTTAGAGAAACGGAGCATGCCAAACTTAGTAAGGAGCAAGGCAAGGAGGGATTACAAAACCGAAGGGGAAAATGGGTCTATAGAAATTAAGTGCAATTGAACTGGGAATCCCAACAAAAGCGTCAAAAACGTGTCGGACGTCATTAATTTATTTGTGCGCTTAATTAAATTCAACTCCCTTGGTCCCTGCTAAACTCCACGCCACTGGTTCTAATAAATGAATTGAAATGAAAAATCTAATCGGATCGGAAAATCATTTTACTGCTAGTTATTCTACAGCTTAGTTCCGGAAGGCCATAAAAAATAAATGTCACAATTCCAGTTCAAAATATATGAGCTTGATATTCCTCTAACTTAACTTGCATTGCTTTCTTACAGAATAACAAAATATGTTGCAAATAATACAATTGTTGATGCAACACAATAAATGCCCCGAAGAGTTGACTCAATGTTTTGGACATAAACTTGTCAATTTCTTGAAACACAGTTTGACTTCAATCGAAACAATACGTAATCGTAGATGCAGATGAGAAGCACGTTAATTTTAGGATTCTAAAATTGAAACTACGATTCGTAATTCACCATATGCTAGTGACAAGCTGTTAAGAAACAAACAACATATGTTTGCTTTGTATCGAATAAAATTTTATTCAATTACTGTTCTAATAAGACAGTTTAATTGTTTCGATAGCTGAATGATAAGTTTAAAACATTTGATAGACGAAGTTAATTTAAATTCATTGTTGAAGACAATCTACCATTTCAATTAAACATGCGGTTATCGAATGCAGCTTGCACTTGACACACACTCCATTTGCAGTTTTGAGATTTGTTGGAAATTGCTACCTGAAAGTACATTTTCTTACAATCCCATTACAAATTAAGTGACACTGAAACGCTCTATTTCATTTTGTACTAATCTCGTGGTATGCGATGTTACACAAGTGGTGTGCGATGTTACACACTATAAATTAAATCAATTTATTTCAACTTTACTGGAATGAATGAGTTAAGGATAATTGACAGCAGTGACCTCAATTAGTATCGACATTTTAATTGGCTATTAATTGGAAGTGTGGCTACAAAATAACAAAAATTTCTAGTGATTTTTGAAGCTAATATAAATGTTCTTTTACGTCCATCATATTTTTAGAATTTGTACCATGTCCTTACCATGTTCTTGACGTTGATTGCTTCAAAAGTAAAAACGGCTAATTTTCTAGGGGAAATTGGTTCAAATAAGTTAATTCCTTGCATACACTGACCAAAATTAAAATTAGAACTTTCTTAACTTTGCACTTCTGCGCAGGATTTCGTGGTATTAAAAACCTGCGCAACACTCCAAAGTTTTTAAGGTTCTTACTTAAATTTTGTTTAGTGTATTTTCAATTTTAATTTTGTTAGTTCCAATTTCTTCAATAATAAGGAAGACAGTCCTTAATTTGTGTTCATTTGACACTATGGAAAAATGTGTTTCCTTCGGCTGTAACTGTAATAAAGGAAAATGTGTTTGCAGTAATTCTTCTGTACTAAAACCATATGCGCAAGATATTTAATCAAATTGCTTGACAGCACATTGCAAAAATGTGAACTGTCAAGTTTGCGATATTTTTTTGGGGAGAGAATCCTGTATAAATATGAAATTATTGAAAACTGTGGCTCATGTAATGTGAGGGGATGACTCGTACATAAATAATAGATGAATCAGAATTCAAAAAGTGTGGGTATGAATGTCGAAAGTTGCTCTGAAAAATCATCGCATTCTAAGTTCATTTGCGATGTTATTTCAGAGCAAATTTGTATCTTCATTTTGAATTCTGATTCATCTATTATTTGTTACATGAGCTATAATTTTCGCCTTATTCTGTTCTAAAAAACATCGCAAACTTGACAGCTCACATTTTTGTGACGTGCTCTTCAGTCAAAAAGTCCTCAACGCTGATTGTTTACTTACACTAGCAAATCAACGTCAAGGACATGTTAAGGACAAACTTTTGGCTTGACAGTTTATTCATTTTTAGTACATGCTTACATCTCATGAACGATGATGGTACAAATTCTAAAAATTTGAACAGACATTAAGAGACATTTGAGGACATTTATACTAGCCCCTAAAAAAACGAAACAGCTGGTGCAATGAGATGCATACATTTAAAATTCTCTAAATGTAATCTGTGGTCGATATCTGGCTTTGAGTTTATCCAAGCTGTCAAAAAAGAGATCAAGTCAAGCGACTTTATTTTATAGTAGATTATGCACCTGCAGGGAATTTGTCTTATCTGCGTGGGGGAGGTTTGCATCCCAAGATGAAGGTGAGGGATGCAATCACCCGAGTAGATAAACAGATTTCCCCGCAGATGCATTTGCTATTTTATTCACCAAAGCAAAAAATCAACGAAACAAAGTTTGACACCAACAATTAATGTATTATTTAACGCCCTAGGGAAGCGCTGCGGTGAATAAAAGATTTTTTCCGTTCCATCAATCGCAAAAAGTTGTCCTAACAAAAAACATTGCGAGTTAAAAAGCTTTCTTACTTGTACATGTCAAACGCTAACAGCACATGAAACGTTTCCTTTTATACATGACTTCTCCTAATACGACGCTTCAATTTCTCCATTTTCCTCTTCGATACATTCACGATGCTGTTGTACAAATTAACATTTCCCTACTTTTTGTAAATTTAAATTCTAATTCCAGTTACAAAGAAAATGAACTTGTGTCAGTTGATAAAATGGTTAAAATATTAATTTACACTTTCCACAGTTTGCAGATACGTTCGAGCCTGAGCCAATTTGCAAATAAATTAGCTGCGAAGACCTTTTTCAATTTTCTGTTTATATTTGAAGTGAATTTCCATTAAAAGTAATTGTTTATCTATTTTCGATTTCCTATTACAGGCGATAAAAATGGAAAATGTGAAATTAATTTTCCATTAATAGGAACGTCTACTTGTTAAATGACACGCAATTCGTAGCATAAAACTTCCTAACTGCTTTTTTATTCTCCTACATAAATAAAGTTGTTTCACAGTGTAAATGTATTATAAAATATAGACTTGAATGTGGTTAATATACAACCCATACATTGCGATTGTAGAGATTGTTGTTAAGACATAACTGCATCTAGGTGGTGTAGTAAAGTAAGAATCATGAGTACCAATGTAATCAAATCAAACCAAAGATTTCTCAGAACATCAGATGATTTGATCTCAAAAACATGAGTTAACAAAGGAAGGGACTTAGTCCGCCGTTCACACCGTGATTTGTAAAAGTGTCATTATTTTTAAACGGTCGAGCAGTTACTTTGACACTTCACTCACAAAAAAGATTACAAAATTTTACCTGTGGCAGGTAATTGTGTGAAAAACTGCAGTTACATCAAGTTATTATTAGGTCAAATTTGAGTCAAATTAGGCCAAATCTGAGTTAAACTGTCTGTATTATGGACGCGCGGCAGCGATGCGCCCGTGACGCAAGTCCCCATACGATCAAAAAATTAGAAAACATTTTTTCGTTGACGCAACCATATATACAGCTAAGTTTTGACTTTTCTCCCTTGCGACGTACCCCCCGGAAAATATTTTTCCTGGATTCTACGGAAAATTCTAAGGCGTAGTATCTTTTCACTCATTAAAATCGGTTCGGTGGATCCGAAGATATGACCTTTAGAAAATCGTCATTTTCCATACAAAATGTGTTATTTCATAGAAACCAAACTTAATGGAAACATCCTACGTTGGTTAGTTAGTTAGTGTGTTAGTTAGTTAGTTCCAGAGCCATTTGTATGAAAACCGACTGTGGGCATTCTACGCCATATGAGATTTTAAAAAAAAGGGGCTCTTAGAAGGCGCCATATAAAGCCCATATAAAATAATGTTTTGTATGTGTGTGTGAGTGTATTCAAAGTATGGGTCAAATATGACCAAAATTTTGGACTGTGTTAGGATAGAGATAGATGCTTGGTGTTAAAGGAAAAGTTGATGGGTTGGGTGTGTAATGTGTCAGGGTGACCAACAAAATGGCCGACGGTGGTATGGGACGGACTTAGGGGAAAAATTAAGTTTTTTTTTGAATTTTTTTTGGTTGGAGATAGATATTTGGTGTCAAAGGAAAAGTTATTGGGTTGAGTGTGTAGTGTGTCAGGGTGACCAAAATGGCCGGCTGTGGTAAGGGGGAAAATTAAATTTTTTTGGCTGGAGATAGATGTTTCGTGTCAAAGGAAATTTTTTTCGCCGAAAATTTTTTTTTGTCGACTTTTTTTTTCGCTGAAAATTTTTTTCGCCAACATTTTTTTTCGCTGAAAATTTTTTTCGCCAAATATTTTTTTCGCTGAACTTTTTTTTTCGCCGGAAATTTTTTCTCCAAAATTTCTTTTCTCCAAAACTTATATTACAGCTAAGAGAAAGTGTAAAACTACACTTTGACGTTTTCGTTCGTTTCGTGTGGAACCCATATTTTCAATGTAAAAAATCATACAAAAAAATACTCCACACGAAACCCACAAAATACAGGAGAGTGTAGTGGTTTATATTCTCTCAGCTGTACAACAAAAACCCCTTTTTAAAAGGGAAACGTGACACAAGTCGCCGTCCTTTCTTCCAAAACAATTGAAATCAATTCCATCAATTCTGTTCTTTCAGCTTTCATACGCAAAAATCTGATTTCCTGTACAAAAATACGCCACACATCCCATAAAGTCAAATTTTTTCGTTGTGAAATCTGAAAGTACAGAAAAACTATAACATTGGGAGGTCCGGCATTTGTGACGCATTTTTTTAAACAAAAATGAAAACATTCCTAAAAAATTTGTTGCGTTTCAAAGCTGTAAGCGTCACCCAAATTGATATCAGTTGTTTTGGAAGAAGAGACGAGGAACTTGCTTCACGTTTCCCTTTTAAAAAGGGTTTTTGTTGTGATAAAAAATTAACAACCACCGGTAAAATTTCCTTTCCTTCTTTATCCACGGTATCTTTAGACGCAGAATGCAAAAGGTTAATAATTGAAAAAAAATGTATCTTTATTTGGTTTAATGGTTTCTCGTTAAAATAAAATAAGTTACGTGGTAACTGCCACATCAGATCACGCACCTGGCTCTATGCAGACAATTAAACACAACTTACCTGGCTCTGATGCAATAAAACCTCTTATTGTCTATAGAACACCTGCATCCCGTTAAAAATTTAATGAGTTTATTTTGAACAACTATAAAAAGTTATGTCTTGAAATATCATTTCTTATCGCTTAATCCTAACATCTTAAGACCCTTCGGTTTTACATTTTTTTTACAAAGTCTTCATGCATATAGCGTAGGTGGATTAAAGTCATTTTACTCCTAGAAGCACTCAACCAAATAGTGTGTCTTTTGAACAAAAATAAGCTAAATCCTTTCCCATTTTCCTCTTTCGCTTATAAGTTATGCAAGTTAGCAGCAACAAGATGTTACAAAGAAAAAAAATTTCTTTTCTTAAAGGTGTTGTACAAAAGAAGATTAAGGAAATAAGTTGAAAGACACATATTGGAAAATTTAAAAGCAAGAATTAAATTTCAAAATCTGTTTCTGAAGCCTTATGGACTTAAGGTAAGAATTCCTACTCAAAAGAAATGTTTAAAGAACAACAGTGAGACCTTGTACCGATATATTGTATTTTATTTTATTATAAAAAAAGTGTTTCCTTACCTTCTTTGTTAGGTTATGTCGTTTACTTTTCACTGAAAAAGAAAGAATGAAAAGATTAATTCGAATTGTTTTGTTAATAATAATTTATATTTAAAGCTTGAGCCACAAAGTTAGACAAAAATTGGATTTTCGGAATTTCGATGTTTTTTTTTTGTCAAATAAAAAGTTGAAATCTTAAGTCTTGTTGAAAAGAAAGCTTTATGTTTTTATTATCAAAAGTTGAAGTTTATTGACAAGTTTGGTGCGTCATCGGCTTCTGTCACGGTATTTTACCGCGAACTTTGATTTGGTGTGAGTTCCGATTTTCTCAATTCCTCGATCATCACGATTATAATAATCAAACGGACTTGTCTTGCTACTTCGTACGGGTCTAAAAATGGTCAATCCTCTATTAAATAATTTCCTAATTTCAACAGGTTGTCTATCACTCTCCCTATTATTAAAATGCGAATTAGCGATGAGGTAACCTTCTCATGTTACTAAAAAAAACTTTTTTTAAATTAAGTCATGCAATCGTCTAGGTGTATTCACATGAATTGAAAGCAAAAACCAAAAAAAAATTTCCACTAAACAAAGTAGACGCCTTCCGTAATATTCCATTATGTTTGTACTTTTTCAGCATGTCCCTTAAGACGCACTACATGTGTGTTATTATTTGAGCGGAATCAATTACATTTTTATTTTGATATGTGGCGGGTAGAAGCGCGCAACACGAATAGAAACGGGGGGATGCCAGAGTGGAATTTTTCGCAACAGGTTGACATCATTTTCGAAAAGTAAATTAGAATATTTAAAAATACCTTCTAGAAATTTTAGAATGTAATTGTACAATTACTGTCTTGCTGGGACAGTTGATGCGTGTGGGAAGGTTGTAATTCGAGCCGATTACATTCCACACTCGAAAAAAGGAATGTATCAGCGTGACAGTACTGTATTTTGTCTTTTGGCCAGAAAATACGAACAACTGACTTGGACCGATCCGGGAATGTTGGATTTTCTGGCCGCAAAATAATTTTGTAAAATAAAACAGAATTCGGGAATTCTATTGTGTGGAACATACTTTTGGAGGGTGACGTTCCCCTTCCCTGTACAAAATAGTATATCATGCTACGCATATCTTGTGAAATAATGTTTTTGGACCCATACGAAGTACGAAGTACGTTTACTACAAACAATTTTAATATAACATGGGGTAGATCGAGGTGGCATTTGGGGAGATGCATTTATTATCGTCTAAATATGACGAATCAACAATAAAAAAAATGTCCGTCCGTCCGTCTCCACTTTTTTCCAAACGGCTCAACCGATCACCCTAAACTTTTTTTCCCTAAAAGATACATGCCTCCCATGATTCAAGTTCGAAGATGAGCAAAATCGATCAAGTGGTTCCGGAGATATGGTCGAGGAAGTGACCAAAAACATGGTTTTTCGAGGGTCGGTGAAGCTTTTTCGCAAATATATAGCATCAATTATAGCACGGAAATTGCTCATGTTGGTGTCAAATGAAAGGATTTAATGTCAGAAAATTGGGAAACAATTTTTGTGGGAATCGGGTCAGGGGTCGGGGCACCGGGACCAATGGAATCGACGAAATGGAGTTTCTTGGCCATATACGAAAAGTTTTTCGTGTTTATTTCCTTAACTATGCAATATGGAGATTCACTGTCAAAGTCATAGTTGTAGAGAATGAAATTTTAGGGTACATTTGTTTCAGGATTTTGGATAAAAATGCCACAATCCTGGGATATGACCATTTCTAGAATTAGGAGGGATGATCCATATCTCTAGAACTATAAGAGGTAGAAAGTTGCTTCCAAAAGCAAAGTTGTGTAGAATAAAATTTTAGCGAACACGTGTCTCTGGGTTTTGGGAAAAAATGCCACAATCCTGGGATATGACCGCTTCTAGAATTGCGAGGGATCATCCATATCTCTAGAACTATAAGAGGTAGAAAGTTGTTTCCAAAGGTAAAGTTGTAGAGAATAAAATTTTAGAGAACATGTGTGTCAGGGTTTTGGGTAAAAATGCCTCAATCCTGGGATATGACCATTTCTAGAATTGGGAGGGATGATTCATAGATCCTAGATCCTAGAACAATAAGAGGTACAAAATTGCTTCCAAAGGCAAAGTTGTGTAGAACAAAATTTAAGAGAACACGTGTTTCAGGGTTTAAGGGAAAAATGGCCCAATCCTTGGATATAACCATTTCTAGATTTGAATGGTCTAAGATGTACTTCGGTAGGGCCTTTGACATTACCTTGGGTAATTTTTATGGATCTTTGAAATTCTTATAGTTATAAAAGAACATAAAACGTTGGATTGTCTGCTAGTAATAAGCAATATTAAGATACGTTCGAGTCTTTTCGCAAGATTTGTTCCATTTGCCACATCTATTCTGTTTGTCACATCTATTCTGATACGTACGGGTCTTTGGTTATGTTTGTGTTATAAAATTAATTTACAAAAGGTTAAAATATCATCTATTTTCATTTCTTCAATATACGAGCATTACATAATATGTTAAAATGTATCGAACAACCATATATGAATAATAAATGTTGACCTTTTTCTATTGAGATAATGTGAACAAATAACTTATGCACATATGTGTATCCATATCGAGAGGTTTGTACAGGGTGATAACATAATAATACATATAAAAATTGTTCACCATACCTTGTATATTGGGTATATAATGTAGATGACACCGTATTGACTTAACAAATCTTTTTAATGGTTATGATCCACATATTATATAGATGTAATTTCATCTTTGTGGAAGAAGAAAACAATAACATGAACCAAATAAAAGGCAGAAATATATAACCGGTGAAGAAACGAGGGGAAGGCTAGCCTTAAGCACATCATTCTTCTGTATTGGTCAACATTTATTATGGATGAGTTGCTCGAGAAACTAAACGAAAACCGAACGTAGTGTGTTTTCATTTTTACCAAACAAACAGCCTTAGGTATTTTTTTAAGAAATTCGAGCAATTAACAGGTTAACTATGACGAAGACGGCCAGATTCCAGATATATGTGAAATTTCCCATTTTTATTTGAAACTTTATTTAAATTTGTGAGGAATGTAAGAAATGTGTTTTTCGCTCACATTGGGAATTATAAAATTTATAGATTTAAAGTGCAGTTCAATGTAATTTTATTCCGTATACCCAAGACACAAACAAAGTTTACGTGAACAGAAACGGAAGTAAAATACGTCTGAAAGTAGGTACATTAACATCAATTATTAAAACATGCCACAGAGGTAAAGCTCTTAAATAGTTTATAGTGCATACATTGTGAAAAAAAACAGACTCCAATGCACCCAGTTGAACTCAGTGGGTATCAATATTTTTCTTTAGATATTAAATTACATTAGGCATAATTTATAAGGCAAGCGACTTTGCGGTTAAAAGTAAATAAACAAGTTGTTTCATGGAATTTGAAGCTTCGAATTTGAAAATATCAAAGATCATACAGACATATAATAAAATACAGACATAACTTCACACACAAAATTCCCACAATTTTTGCTAAATTCAAAAACAACCTCTGGGGAAAAAATAACTGAAAACAAAATAACGATTTAAGGAGATGGGAAGGAGTTCTTAGCCCTTACACAATTAAAAAAAAATTTGCTTTCAATGTTTTTGACTGGAGTTTGCGATTTTTCTCATCTGAGTTTTAGGAAAACATATTCTGTGAAAATCGTGATTTCGTGAATATCATTCCGATGTTTACCAGAATAAAAGGGCGTAAACATTTTAATTTTCTCAAAAAAAAAAGAAATGATTGGACTCGTACGAGGTACAAAGGTCCGAAACATATTTTTTGTAACATGGGGTAGATCGAGGTGGGAGTTGGGTGATACATTTATTATCGTCTAGCGATGACGAGTCAGCAATAAAAAACATATGCAAGGAACCCGTACGTATCAGAATAGATATGGTAAACAGAACAGATTTTGCAAAAAGAATCGAATGTATCTAAGTAAATGTTGCCTTAAATCTTAAGTATATACAATTACGTCCACATTAAATGGGACTGGAAATTGCCGAAAGGGCAATATTGAAAAACCCGTCCGAAGCAACGGCGCAAAAAAGCTCATTAAGCCCTTAAAATAAGTCCAGAATTTAGAGCCGACCTAGAGCACTTACCAGAGGCCTCTGAACCATACCTCCATGGACAAAAAAGTTCGAATCTTTTTTCTGTAAACCCTGCACAACAAACCTCATTATGAAAGGAATATTCACGAAAAAAAAAAACAAATATCGTGTTGGGTCGCGAACGCTGAGTTGGGCCTACACTAAGGACTCTGTAGCCCGAACCACTGGACAGATTTTCAGTAATTTAATTTTCGTGATTTTCTGATGTCCATATCTTTCATTCAAAACCTTGAAGAGCGATTTCCGTTCTAATTTCGCAAAGTCCCTACATCCCCAATTTTTTTTCCAAACGGCTCAACTGATCACCCTCACTGATCACCCTATCAGGTACATATGTCCCATGATTCAAGTTCGAAGATGAGCGAAATTGGTCAAATAGTTCCGTAGATACGGTCCAAAAGCGTCCAAAAACAAGGATTTTCGAGGGTCGGTGATACTTTTGCGCAAATATCTCAGCAAGTATACACGTAAATTGATCATTTTAATGCCAAATAAAAGCATTTGATCTTAGAAAACTGGGAAAAGAAATTTCGGGCGAATGGAGTCAGTGATCTGGGCACTGGGACCAATGGAATGGATGAAATTGAGTTTCTTGGTCGAGACGAGAGCAGATGGTTTTTCGTCTATATTTGCTCAACTATGCAATATGGAGATTTACATGTCAAAATTTCAGAGAACACGGAAAAATAACCCAATCCTCTGATTTGACCACTTCTAGAATTGGGAGAGATGAATCATATCTCTAGAACTATGAGAGTTAGAATGTTGTTTCCAAAGACAAAGTTATAGAAAATAAAATTTTAGGGAACGCGTTTTTCAGGGTTTTGGATAGAAATGGTCCAATCCTTACATATGACAACTTCTAGGATTGGGAGAGATGACTCATATATGTAGAACTATGAGAGTTAGAAGGTTGCTTCCGAAGGCAAAGTTCCAGGAAATGAAGTTTTAGAGAACGATTGTTTCAGGGCTGTAAGGAAAATATCCACTTCTACAACTCTCATACTTCCGTAGGATTTTCGACATTTCCTCGGGTAGTTTCTGTGGGTCGTTTGAATTCTGATACGTTCGCACCTATATGCAAAGTTTGTTCGGTTTCCACTTCTATTCTGTTTACCACATCGATTCGTCACATCTATTTTGATACGTACGGGTCTTTTGCTTTGTTTTTCTGTTACGTTCAATAGGTAGGTGCCGTTCACAACTGACGTGATACTTTGGAATTTTCGTGAATCACATTCAGATTGGAATGTGATTTTAATGTTATTACGTTACGTAGAAATCATACAAAATCATTTCTCATGATTTTCTCTACGTCATTTTGAGGGGTCATTCAAGTAGTACGCTCGCACTATGGAGGAAGGGAGAGTTCATCAAATGCTGCTGTTGCTATTTAGGAAAAAAAATCTTGTAGAAAGTCTGTATAAACTGGCAATTATCACACTTTGTTCAGTGAAATAAATTACAATTTATAGCGTAGAATATGAGAAAAATGAATAAAAACATGCGAAATTTTCCTTTGATGAAAATTGAGTTGTTTACTTTTTATTGAATTTTTCTCTTTGTTCTTCGTTTAATTTTTTTTTTTGTGAAATTCACTTGAAAACTTCGATATTTGCAATTTAATTGCATGAAATATTAAACCAAAAATTGAATAACGTTTGTGTCACTTTATAAAAGCTAAATGCTCAATTCGACAAAATATAATAAGCGTCATTCATGAAACCACCGAATTGCTTTATAAAAGCAAATGAATTTATTTTAAATCAAACAATTCTGCATGTCTAACATTTTTTGGTTGATTGATTGATTGATTTTATTTATTATTTTTACGTTACGATATGGGGAAAACCGCGGTAAAAATAAAATTCTGACTTTGTGTGCCTCTTAAACAGTCAACTATTCATGAAATGGATGAAGTAAGAAGTAGAGATTGTTGAAAGTTATGAGTGAAAGGTTTGAAAGGGATGTGAGAAAATTCTTATTTTCATGTTCAAATAGAAAATTTCGCAGAAATGTAAATCGATTTCGAACAAATGAAAAAAATAGCAAATCGACAAATCGGAATTTGTGTACTACCAAATAATAGTAATTTATACCATTTGTATATGTATATAATCATACAAGTGGTAAGTGTATTATTGTAAACTGAAAGTAAATTTTACAACATTGAAGTATTTTATACTTGCGAAAGTAAAAACGTGATAAGACATGACGTCACATCTTTATCTCTTTGGTGGTGTAAAAAGCCTCAGTTGCGTAATACGCTTACGGGTTGTATAATATATTTGCTAATGGTATAAAATACCATTGGACTGTATATAAGCTTTTTTCTGCGTTTGAAATGCTAAAATTAAATTATCAAATTGATTAATTGAAGGAATTCAAATATCCAAGCACCTAATAAATCTGATGAGATTTACGATAATTTCCCGCACCTCTTGTTGGTTGAATAAAAATATATTTGCTTTTCTAACAATAGACAGACAAGGACTATTCTAATATGATTGCTTTGCATTCATCAGTAAAAGCAAATTGTTGTTGGTAAACGTAACACAGTAATAGAAAATTGAAATTCAGAGCACGAAAAATGTTAGTTTATTATGTGAAAAGTTTCATATTTGCATATCAACGAACTGGCTTTAATAAGGATATTGATAAAATTTCATGTTAGAAAGACTTATTGATGATATGATCTACAACTGTTAAATATGAAAAGTTGGAATTATGTGGCATGAGAATAGAAAACTTTTTTTTATGAATATATTCCATTCATAGTCATGGGGTTTATAATGAAATCCATTAATAATCTAATCAATAGGATAAGTTTCTCCTTGAAATTCAGACGTTCACAGCGAAGGGAAAGAGTTATTGAAGGGAAAAAGGAAAATATACAAAATCTTTTACATGTGCACTAGCAAAATTCTAAATATTTGGTGAGTTCATTTTATAACTTTCTTAAAAATCTTTTTCCAACATTTATTGTTCGAATTCTTGGAAAAAATCATCTGTAAAAATATATTTTAAATAAATAAAATGGTTAAAAAGTAGAATATTGAATGAAGGTTCAATCCAAAAAAAATATTGATTACGTGGAAACAACATTTTTTGTCAATGAGGTTTAGGTGCCACCATCCCCCTACCCATTCAGAGTGTATTCTCCGGCCAGATAGCCAGAGTACAATAAGATTTGCGGCGCGAAAATGCTTATTTTATGTAAGAATTACTCTGCAATAGTAGATTTCATAACTGGGAAAGGAAATAGAAATTTCCTTAAATAGTGTAAAGTTTGCGACCAGAGCCGAATAAATTATAATTTGCGCCCCGAGCGAAAGGTGAAATAATAAATTTTCTCCCCCATTTTGAAGAAAGAAATTACTCATTTTCTCAGAGCAGTTGTGCAAAAATAATTTCGATTCAATTTTTGGGTATGAAAACTGAAAGCGCAGAAAAATTATTACATTGGTGGGTCAGGCATTTGTGACGAATTTTTTTTATCAAAAATGAAAACATTCCAAAAAAATGTTTTGCGTCACCGGCGTCACCCCAATTGATATCAGTTGTTTTGGAAGAAGTGACGAGGACTTGCGTCACGTTTCCCTTTTAAAAAAGGTTTTTGTTGTGATAATAATATTTTTGGAAGAGGAAACAAATTTCCGGCGAAAAAAAATTTTTCTTCGAAAAAAAATGTCCGGCGAAAAAAATTTCCGACGAAAAAAAAAACTTTCCGGCGAAAAAAATTTCCGACGAAAAAATTTTCAGCGTAAAAAAATTGCAGCAAAAAAAAAATTTTCAGCGAAAAAAAATTTCCGGCGAAAAAAATTTCCGGAGAAAAAAATTTCGGGGGAAAAAAGATCCGGCGAAAAAAATTTCCGGCGAAAAAAAATCTTCAGCGAAAAAAAATTTCGGCATAGCTTCCGTCGAAAACAGTTTCCGGCAAAAAAAAAAATTACGGCAAAAGAAAATTTTCAGCGAAAAAAATTTGCTTTGACACGTAACATCTATCTTCAACAAAAAAAAAATCAATTTTCGCCCTAAATCCTTCCCATGCCACCGTCGGCCATTTTGTTGGTCACCTAGACACACTACACACCCAACCCAATAACTTTTCCTTTGACACCAAACATCTATCTCCAACTCAAAAAAAATTTAATTTTCCCCCTTAGTCCGTCCCTTACCACCCTCGGCCATTTTGTTGGGCACCCTGACACACTACACACCCAACCCATCAACTTTTCCTTTGACACCAAACAGTTCAAAAATTTTGGTCATATTTGACCCATACTTTGAATACACTCACACACAGATACACAACATTCTTTTATATGGGCTTTATATGACACCTTCTAAGTGCCTTGGCGCCCAAACGAGGTTGGTACGCCCCCTTTTTTAAACTCTCAATGGCGTAGAATGCCCACCCGAAGGTCCCTGCAAAATTTCAAGAAAAGTTATCGAGCCGTTTTCTTAATTAATTTCTTATTTTTTGATCGTATGGAGACTTGCGTCGTCACGGGCGAATCGCTACCGCGTGCCCATGATTTCGCACTTGAAATGTCAAAAATATTCACCAACTCAAAATTACTCTCACTGCTTTAACGTTATAAATCTTTGCAAAGACTTTGTATTAGTGATTGTTTTTCAGTCACTCATTGACTTCAATAGCTCTCAAATTATTCAGTATTTCTTATATGCACGAACACAATTAGAATTGTTTTGACATTTAGTCACAGAAATGCCGTCAAATGAAATCTGAATCATTTAACATTTACTGGAACGCATGTGTAGGTTAAAGTTCAAATTTTACAAGAGTATTTTTCTTACAAATTCTTTCATCGTTCATATTTTATGCAGCAATGTCCCAGGCATTTAATTCAGTGGTTATTTGTCAGCCGAGTAGAAAAATTGAAAGTAAACAGAGAAAAATTGTTATACGTTCATCCCACCCGGGGTGATAGCTTATTGTTGAAATGTCAATGTTCACCCTTCAAATCGCGCGTAATCAATGCCATTGTTCTCCATTTCCAAATCAAGACAATTGAATACCATTGAATAGAAACGTTGAAATTGCAACTAACTTTATTTTTAATAGCATTCATACCAACATTCAAGAAGTTAGTTGCAATTTCGAAATTTTTATCCAATTGTTTAGCTTTGAAAATCGAGAACAGTAGACCATGTCTTGTCAGAGTCCCCCAATCTCAAGTGGCACTACGCTTTTTCATAGCTGAATCAGCATTTCAACATGGAACTACTTCACTTTCTCAAGTGGTGTCATGCTGAATACAGACAAACCTAAAACGAAGCGCCTTATCCATAGAAATAGATTAAAAAAATAGCTGGATGTTGATCCGTATTCAGCAATGCTGAATAATGATGGCACCACCCACTGTCGGCGTCGGGGCTAGTTTTACGTTGAAATCGTATTATAAAAAAATAGATAGCACCACCGATCGTGAAGAAGAATTGCCTAATGAAAACCGATGCGTGAAAAGACCTCTTGTTACGTGCGAAGTTGGCGTTGATTTGAAAACAAGGTACGCATCCGGAGTTAAGACACTTGGTTGGTTGGTTGGTTTATTTTACCGAGTAGCATGATGCAAACTTATATACTAGTCACGACAGCACAATACAATACAAAACTCTATGATTAAACTACTAAGCGCTCATGCTTAACACTGGGCTCATTGTGTCGTTTCGTTTCTCATTCTTTGCTGTGCTAAACGTCTGGATAGTCCATCCATTTGCTGTCTGTAATGAAGGATAGAACGTCAGGCAATGGTACCTTCCGGAATTCCTCTAGCGTTAGGTAAAAGTCACCCAGGTGCTTCGACCTCTGCATCGACAGTGCAGGACAGTTGCACATGAAGTACTTCGCCGTTTCCGGTACGTCTCCGCACGTTCTACAGTTCTGATCGTTGCTAAGTCCCATTTTGTTCAAATGGTATCTTAAGCAGTTGTGCCCTGTTAGCACTCCCGCTAACAACCTTAGCCTTGCCCTATTTCGTGGTCTTCGAGTTGCATCCCAACAAAAACTCTTTAAGACTTTTAAGACTTTAGTTTTATATGGGCCGTATTTAGCTGTGATGGCACTTCGAATAGATTGTGTCATTAGTTTTATATTCGTCCGTATTCAGCTATGAAAGCATGGATGCCGCCACTTGAGAAAAGGGAGTAGTTCTATGTTGAGACGTTAATTTAGCTATGAAAAAAACAAAGATGTCACCACTTGAGGTTCGGTGACAAGACACGGACATGACACAGTCTATAGGGATCGTGTGTCGAATCCTCTTTAGCTACGAAAAAATGGATGGCACCACCCACACTTTAGTTTTGTATTGATCCGTATTCAGCTATGAAAATAAGCGGATGACGCCACCGACAGGCGGCTTGTAGATTCATCAGTTTGGGCGGGTCCATTGCTGGTCCATGAAACACAGATCCGGTGATCCTTTGTTTCGTCACCCTCTCATCATACAAATCTCGGAAACCGCCCGGTCCCAACCAGAAACCTGTCCAGAGCCGCAGGTCCCACGCTCGATACCGTTGCGGGTTGAACCACATGACCTCCCAAGGTCCTAAGCCTCAGTGAGGAGAACTTCGGGCATTCACATATTATGTGTACCCCCGTTTCCTCACCTAGGCCACAGGAGCAATTGGGATCATTGGAGAGCCCCATTCTAGCCAGATGCTTGCCCAGCCCACAGTGCCCGACAGGCGGCTACTATTGCCTGATGAAAAGTGATGCAAACTACGCTCTTTTAAATGCATTTCTGACGAATGAAAGGTAAGACTGAAACGGACAAGAAATAAGGATTTTCACATAGCACGTGCGTGAGGCAAATGTACCCACACGCCTCGTTAAAATCAATATCTATTCTCTTTGGGTTCAATATTTTGCTTTCAATTCTGTTCTATAATAAATACGATTCCCATTTTTATTGTTGAAAAGAAACAACGTCTGCGAAATCGAAACAAACAATGAATCAAAATGCCAACTTTTCATATTTTTCTAAAGCAAAAATTTGATGCGGGAACCAACAACGAGGACCTATGGATGGTATGATTTTAACAACGGAAAAAAATGTAATAAAAAGAGAATTCAAGCAGTCAGTGAATGCTACAAAAAATCAGCAAAAATTGAACAAAGTAAAACAATATTATTTTTGGCAAGGAAAATTTAATTTCTTCCTCGATTTCTTCACTTCTTTTGTGAAACGATGGGGTTTATTAATTAATATCTGATATAAAATCGTGTTATACACCCACGGAAATTCTTTAATAGCCCAATTATTATTGAAAACTTTCTTTTATCCCTAGCGGGATGCTATGATATTCTTGTAACATTTCATATCGATGTGTACCAACTCAGCTGTATTTCATAAGAAAATAATTTATTTTGTATTGCTTTACATGACGAGCGTAATTTTCGTTGAATTTTAATTAAGTATTGTGCAAGAAACTCCTTATACCTGGTACAGAAACTCAATGGAAGAACCATAGACCTTGGCAGCTACTAAACACATTATTGAATGTAAAGACAAGAAATTTTCCCATCCGTTTTTCGGTCGTAATATCTTGTGAACTTTCATAACAATGATCAGAATTTCATTATACTTTCAAAATAGAAATACTTTTCCAACGAAAAGATCAAAGCCAATCCCCTTTCGATTAAAGTTCTTGCTTTTTTGTGAAAAAGCTCATAGTTTGCAGGAAGTTTGAATCTGAACTTAATGTTTAGTCTACTCTCCTTATCTAGAAAATTCCAATCAAGTATACATTTCCATTAACGAAGGTTTTCATCGCCAAAGTTTTTTTTGCGAAATTAAAGTATGCGAAACACGTTTCATTACCAACGACTTCACTTTTCAATTTCATACTTAATTAAATTCGACACTTCACGATTTATTTCCAAGAATTTTGATTTCAGTTGGCTTCACTACTTACTTTCGAGAAATTTCATGCGATTGTGAAAATTTATCTGAGTAGCCTACCGTATTTTCCTGTGAAATAAGTGGAAATTTTTTGCGTTTGACAGAGCATTTCTTAGTATGTGCAACTTCACTTGATTTTTAGATTTGTCAACTTGAGATATTCTTATCCGATTATGAAATCTTTCATCTTTGAAATCAAGGAAAATCTTCTTCTTGCGACCAGGTATCTATCTAGCCAGGTTTGCCAGATATCGAAGAGTTGTCACGGTATCACGGTGCCCGTTACATTTTCGAAGCGACAGTCACACTTAGAAGTATCTAAAAGTCGAATTTTCCGCAAAGGTTGGTCACTGACCCCTTTTCATCTGAGACCAATTCCTTTTTTTCAATTTACGGAGTAGTTCTTATGGTAGATAATTTGATGAAGATCAACGTTTTTGAAGAAAGTTTTGCGATGGTTGGAGTGAGACATATAACAACAAAAGTCGCCTGTCGAGGTTCTAGATTCTAGACCCAATTTTTTCGAAAAAATTTCTTCACAAACGTTGATCTTCATCAAATTATCTACCATAAAAACTACTCCGGAAATTGAAAAAAGGAGTTGGTGTCAGATGAAAAAGGCTTCAAGGTAAGGCCAATGAACTCCGTAAAAAGATTTCCGCCAGGGTCTTCACCCATTTCTTCGACCTTTCTCACATAACGTTTTAGAGTAGCCATAATATGCTCTTTACGAAATTAATATGACTGCCCCATATTGTTTGGGGCAAGGTATATGCTATTCGTCGGCGCCGGCGAATAGACACGACATATGAAAATGGCTATTCGCAGGCACCGGTGACATTTCGTGAAAGGAAAAGTTCCTTACTTTCTTTAGCCACCTAGTTTTTTTGACATTTCGTAAAAGGAAAAATTCCTTAGTTTTGTTAGCCACCTAGTTTTTTGTGGCATTTCATTAAAGCGCAAATTCCCTAGTTTTGTTACCCACCTAGGTTTCCTGAAAGGACAAATTCCCTAGACCTTCGTGACGTTTCCTGAAATCGCAAGTTCACTAGTGACTAGTTACTATATTTTCGTTACAAAATCACATGATCTCTTCACGATTTTAGCAATATTTTTAGTGTTTTTTATTGTGACGTTTCATAAAAGCATAACTTCTCTAATTTCGTTAATAAGGAGTATCGTAACATTTTGTGAAGTGCGCCGGCGAATAGCCATTTTCATATTTTCTGACTATTCACCGGCGCTGGCGAATAGTCACTTCGTTGGGGCAATCATATTATTTTTGTAAAGAGCCTATTACGATTCGTAAAATAATATTTGGTCCAAAAATGAGTTCGTGAAACAATATTTGGTCCAAAAATGAGTTCGTGAAATAATATTTGGTCCAGAAATGAGGTTTTGTAAGGGTAAATATGATATCATTACGGCAAACGTAAGACATTAGGTTTTTAATTATAACATCATGTTTATTACAAGTATATGATGATTGCTCCAAAGTAGAGGAAAATATTTTAAAAATTTGTAAAAACGACAATTTTTCTCAGTGTGTTCATCAAAACATTTTTCAAGGGTTTTTTTTTGTGGCCCCTTGTCCTTAGCTCGTCTAACCTTTTAACCCCATCTCCGTAATTTGTAACGTTAATGTTCCACGAAGCGACAATTGAATTTGTTTTGTGTGAAACTGAAATTCAGTGAAATAAAATTCCTAAAATAAATACCTTGAACACAATGGCCCGCAAGGATATTGTGGTCACAACCACAATTTCAATTATTGGCATGGAAATTATGTTGTTGAAAAATATTTACGGTGCATGCGTTGGAGCTATTGCTGGATTCAAAAAATAAATAAATTAATTTATAAAAGGAGTCAACCGAATTAACGACTTTGAATATAACAGTCAAATTATAGGAATTACCATACAAATGTGAATTAATGTGTTGCGCTGTACGTGACTGATAATTTCTATTTGTTTGAAAAGCATTTCACTTTTCTAATAATTGCCAGCAACAGGTTCATATAAATGAAAAACCTCATTGAAAAATAAACATGAAATATGTCTGTGATTTTATTAATTAGCAAAAAAACGTGCGAATATTTGCTCTATTAGAAGTTTGCATTGCTAAAAATAGCTGTTGCGTCGTCGGTTTTGTTATCGATAGAACCGGAAACTATTATTCCGGTTGAGGGTTCATTATTGTCGCTTATTTGTTTTGCAACATAAATAATATTTGTATTTAACCTAACCACGAGAATGGCTTCCATAGTAGTTTAAACGCCGCGTGTTTCACACCTATTAAAATATTAAAAGCTTGGCGTGAGCAGAAGTAGCATGTACCTACGAAAAGAACATAGAAAAACTTGTTTCAGGATAGAAAACTGTTAATTTAATCGGAAGATCTAAAATCTTAGCCTTTGGATGTAAAACCGAGTAAATTCACACCTCTTTATTAAGTAGCGATAGCTACTTTATGTTTTCACCCTTCCTGTACGTCTGTCTGTGCACGTCCACTCATCGATGATTCACTGTGAAATCACCAATAAATCACTGTGGAATCACCGATGACTCATTGGGGAATCACCGATGATTCACAGATTAATCACCGATGATACACCGCGTAATCACCGAAGATTCACAGAGGAATCACCGATGATTCACAGAGGAATCACCGATGATTCACAGAAGAATCACCGAAGATTCACAGAGGAATCACCGATGATTCACAGAGGAATCAACGATGATTCGCAGAGGAATCACCGATGATTCATCGGGGAATCACCTATCATACACAGAGGAATCACCGATGATTCACAGAGTAATCACCGATGATTCACAGAGTAATCACCGATGATTCACAGAGTAATCACCGATGATTCACAGAGGAATCACCGATGATTCACAGATTAATCACCGATGATTCACAGATTAATCACCGATGATTCACCGGGGAATTAACGATGATTCACCGTATAATCACCGATCATTCACCGGGAAATCACCTATGATGTATCGAACACTCAGCCATGATTCGGTCAGCAGTTATTTTTCATCTGCTATTGGAATTTGCGTACACTCTAACGTTCATTGTACATTGCGTACATTATTTAGGCAATTTTTAGGCAATTATGGTAATTTTCACATAAAATTTAATGAAAATTCCAAAAAATTTAAAAATCACAATCACAACAAATCTTGAATTTTGTCACACAATTTTAGTGTCGCTACTTTCCTATCACAACGAAAACCTTTTTAAAGGTAGAGTGTGACGCAGTCCGTAAGTCCGCTTCCAAAATTAATGATATCGCTTGAGGTGACGCTATCGCAGATAATACGCAGAATTTCGTTTGAATGGAACCTTGTGTTAAAAGTTTTGATTTCCTGAAAAAATTAGAGCGCTTTCTTTGAAACAAAATTACGTTTTGTTAAAAAAAATTGCGTCACAAATGCCGGACCCAACGACGAAATAGTTTTTCTGTACTTTCAGTTTTTGCGCTGCAAAAATTTGACTTTTGTTTCTTATTGCGTGGATTTTTTTGAGTAAATTTAAATTTTTGCGTGTAAAAACTGAAAGTATAATGTTCTTAGAAAAAAAATTTCTCCGAAAAAAAATTTTC
>CM055405.1:17687537-17785970 GCA_029228625.1 Pseudolycoriella hygida | reverse complement strand
AACGACGAAATCAGCACTTTTAGTTTTTCGATTTTTGTTTAACAATTGGAAGTAGGATGAAGAATTGTGAGTGGCTTTTAAATGTTGATTCAAGCGGGTGGACTTTAATCTGCCGAAGGTACAGCAGCCATAGTAAAATATCACTTCTATGGGTGTAATTGTACCAAAACGAGAATTTTCTCAATTTTTACCTATTTTACGCATATACCGTACGTAATTACGCATATATCGTACGAAATTCGATTGTTACGCATTGGAAAATTCTTCTGAACCGCGCTAAAAGCGTCTACTGAACTTTAATCACATACTATTTGTTATTGAAATTGTTCTATTCTGTGCAATTTTTTATCATACAGTCTCATAATTTCTGCAACTCAGTATCGTAAAGTGCGAAATCGCCTTTGTTGCATAAAATATTGTGTGCCACTCGGTTCAAAATGCTTTATTAGGCTCGACCTGTGGCCTCGACTCATAATGGCACATCTAAAGCTAACGAAGTACTTTGCACATGTTTGCATAATCGTTATTTATGCACCAAGAATCATATGAAGGTATTTTACCGCACTAGGTGCATACAACATTTTACGAAATTCTATGCCGCAAATCAACTGTTTCTACGCAAAATATTAAATGGAAGTTTCAATCAGAAAGCAATATAAAATAGATCAAAGCAAACAATTGGTGTAGCATTTTTCTTCTTACTTTCAATTTTATTTCAAATCAGCTAGACGCAGGCAATATGTTCATCAAAGTATGTTTACATGGCTCCGTTGTGGTATATTTGGTATATCTGAATCCTTCCTCCAGCGAGGCATAAATAACTATTTTACACTCTGCTTTACTTGCAATTTGTTCTGAAGTAATAACTAGCGCTAGCGCACTAGCGCGAATCGCTAGTTTCGGCTTAAAAAACATCGCTACTAGCGGTAGCGCCACCACTTTTTTGATGGCAGTACCGCTAGCGCCGCTAGAAAAAATCACTAGCGCGCACAGCTCTGCAAAAAACTGTCAAGACCCTGATCTTTGCAAGTAATACTCAACGTGAAGTTAGCTGCAGTTGCGACCACAGCTAACTTCATTGCAAGCAAAATCAGCTGATTTCATTGATAAATTTATTAAAATCAGCTAAATTCATTCAAAAGTTCAAAAATCAGCTGATTTTCTAACTACGAAGTTTGCTTCGGTCGCAATTGCAGCTAACTTCACGTTGATTGTTACTTGCAATGACCAAAGCTTTGGTCCAGGGGCGTTACCGGCGTGACAGTCTTTTGTTTTGATCTTTGCAAGTAATACTCAACGTTAAGTTGGCTGCAGTTACGACCGAAACTAACTTCATTGCAAAAACAATCAGCTGATTTCTGAACTTTTCAATGAAGTAAGCTACGATCGCAACAGCAACTAACTTCACGTTGAATATTACTTGCAAAGATCAAAACAAAAGACTGTCACGCACCTGACCCGGGTGGCAGCTCTTTGTCAAATATTCAATATTTCCTATTCAACATGAAGTTGGTTGCAATTTTCAAATTTCCCTAATAAAACTAACTTTAAATTTTCTGAATGGAGTGTAAAAACTGCAATTAACTTCACAGCAAACGTAGGCAAGTTTATGAATGAAATGCAGGTGCGTGACAGTTTTTTGTTTTAATCTTTGCAACTAATATTCAACTTGAAGTTAGCTGCGGTTGCAAAAAATCAGCTGATTTTTTAACTTTTCAATGAAGTCAGCTGATTTTGGTAAATTTATGAATGAAATCAGCTGATTTTGTTGCAATGAAGTTAGTTTCGGTTGCAACTGCAGCTAACTTCACGTCGAGTATTGCTTGCAAATATCGAAATAAAAGACTGTCACGCCCCTGATGAAATGTGCAAATTGCAACTAACTTCATGTTGAATAGCAAAAATATGGAACATTTGAGAAAGAACGGTCGCAACTGTCACCCGTTTGAGGACGTGTATGTCGTTTGTTTTGATCTTTGCAAGTAATATTTTAAATGAAGTTAGTTGCATGATAAAAGTTGATTTTGGTAAATTTATGAATGAAATCAGCTGACATTCTTTGCAAATTCTTCGGTCGCAAATGCATCTAACTTCACGTTGAGTATTTACTTGTAGTGATCAAAACAAAGGATTGTGACTCTCCTGACCAAAACAAAAGACTGTCACGTCCCTGCATCAGATAGTCTATGTGATGAACCCAGCCGTATATCACTTGGTCTAAATTCGACTGAGTACAAAAGTTGTGGTAAACGCATTCTCCAATTGTTCGTAATAACAATAAAGTTACTATTGGACAGAAAACAATTTTTCTTTCGGATCGTATTTAACGTTAGTTAAAGTAACGAAGAATTTCAGATAAAGAATTTCCTATTCACGGGATTGTTCATTATCATTTTTTATCTGCCCCGTAAAACCATATGCCGAACGTAATTTGTTCACCATATCAATGAAAGTTAATTGATAAGGATTAGTGGCAAGGTTGAGAAAACCGATACTGTCACTCAAAATGCATTAATGCAGAAATTGTGTCATTATGCAACAATTAATATTTCGTACAGGTACACTAATTACCGCATGTAACGACGAATTAATAAATCGATTGAAATACAATTAGCAGTGAAGCTTGAAAATCAGATAATTCTGTGAACTAATCGGAAGTGATTAATGGCTTGATTCCAGGCAATCAAATTAATGGATTAAAAAGTTCTTCGAACCACTGACTGGGTTAAGCGTTTAAAAAAAACCTTATAAACAACATCCCCAACCGATATTTGGTGTATGTATAGCTACATCAACTTTATACCAAAGTTTATATTTATACATTTCGAATGTGAAGATTGAAGAGTTACGTTTCCTCTTTTAG
Source organism: Pseudolycoriella hygida (assembly GCA_029228625.1). Classification (NCBI taxonomy): domain Eukaryota; kingdom Metazoa; phylum Arthropoda; class Insecta; order Diptera; family Sciaridae; genus Pseudolycoriella; species Pseudolycoriella hygida. Next base: position 17,783,107 of record CM055405.1, on the reverse strand, counting down.
GTATATTTTTGGTTTAAAAGATTTTGGTTGTTGTTGTTGGGATACGTTAAACAAAGTTTTGTTGCATTTCAAATAAGGTTTTATTGAAGAAAGTTTAGTTAAATATGCGTGTATACTGTACACATTGTGGGGTAGAAAATTATTCCAACACAAAGCTGATGTTTTGTGGTTCGTATAGAATTGTAAGCAACATTAAAACAACCCCCTTGAAAGTTTAATAGTTTTATTATAGACTAAAATACACATTTCCTGTATCTATCATTCAAAAACTGTATTCATATCTTTCTTCTTCTTTATTTTTATCATTCGATTGAAATACCTTTTTGGTATGAATAAATCATTCGTTTCCTCTTAAGAACATAACCGGCATAAAACTCCGTATATGAAGTCCTTTACTTTGTTGCAAATAAATGCGAATATTTCGATGAAAAACAGAATTTTTCTATTGAGGAAAAAGCTCTTTTGCCTACACATATATACGTCGGTTTTGTGCTTCCTATGTGTAACAGTGTAGCTCATATAAACGTATCTTTATACGATTATTGTATACTTCATATCCATGTATTTTACATGTAAAGCTTTTGAGATATAAATCCTCTCAATCAGTCTTTTTCATAAAAAGGATATGGGTAGATAAAGATAAACTTTCAGGTTATTTCTATGTCGTTTAAAGTCAGAGTGATATTAAACAGAATAATAATACGAACATGAATTGTGTGTATACCATTTAGTCCAGGGAAATGCTTTTCATTCAATTATTATGCTATCTTTTTCAATCAGTCGACGGAAACATTGAAACACTACTCTACTACTACTACCACCCCATGAACAATGAACTTTATTTAGTTTTGAAATTTCTACAAAAATGTGGAAAGATAAATGATTTTCATCAATTTTTTCAAAGGCAACCTGCTGGAGTTTTTTGCCCCTGAACAGAAAAACTTTAATTCTGACACATGAAAGAGTTTTTGGTGAAAATTTGCGTATTCCTATAGATACGAGGTGAAAGACGATGCAAGGAAATTAGGATGGAATACAAATAAAATAAAATTCACCAATTTTTATAGGCATTAGGGAAAACCAAAGACCGTTGGCGAGTGTTTTTATGTGTGCGTGTGTAACGAAATTTCACGGATTGCATTAAGATAAACAAGAAAAATCAAACCTGAACCCAACTGTGCCGCAACCAATGACATTATAAATAAAGACTGGATTTACGTAACCATAAGCTGGAGCAAAAATGAAAATACGTAATTTGTGTGCATCATGCACATCGCACACCAACACAAACATAATTCACTCTGATTTTGTAAAATTATTTACTAACAACGACATCATCGCACACTTTTTCAACCATTTTCTCGGAACCAAAGCCGAGGTTAGAAGATATTGAACTATCGGTACATATATTTTTAGGGATGTATATGTCTTTGGTACCTAAAGCTTAATATTTTCTACAGCCCTGCTCCGAACAGCTTAGTCGGTTTTCATCTCTAAGCGACAATCGATTTGGAGAATAAGAAATTTTCCGTTGAACGTTTATAGAGAAGCTATGACCTTATGTCAAGACGGAGGATACACTTTTCGATCAACTTTGTCCAGCTACCTAACTCAAACTTAATCGCAAAAATGTGTATAACAGCCAGGACTATGACTTTTCCCCTGACATCATTTCTCTAATATTTCCAACTTTCAATGAAATATTGTCACATTTAAAATAGAGACATGTTATGACTCCTAAAGGGCGAAAAGTATTTGTGTGCAGTTTGTTCTTGTACTTATGAGTGATGATAGCGTTAAAGGATTTCAAGATTTGTTTTTCTGTTTGGGTAGTCTAACGCAACTCCGATTCCACTTCAAAAATTCGAATTTTTGTCACTACCTTCTGGAAAACAATTCTTTGAGAAAAGGTAGCAGTGAGCTACTCTATGTGTTGTTATGCTTTCACTGCACGTGCAGATCCTTAACCACAACCACAAATATTTTTGCTAAATTTCAAGTTTTAACACTGAAGCTTCTTACGAAAAGTTTATAGTTACAGAAATGTTAACATAACGAGAAGCTTTAGGGAGTAAAAAGAAAATAAATAGATTTGTCGTTATAAGGAAGTCAACCGCTCCAAAATATTTTAGTTGAATCGAAGAATTGCGAGTTGATCTCCGAATGCGATCAAAAGTTCTTTTCGCGTAGAAAACAGCTCTATTGTCCCCATACGATAAAAAATTAAGAATTTTTTTTCGTAGACGGCGGAACCATATACAACTAAGTTTTGATTTTGTTCCCTTGCGTCCGTCGTACCCCCTTGAGACCTAGTTTTTCGAATTCTACTATTGAAATCGAAATTTTACTCATTAAAATCGGTCCAGTGGATCCGAAGATATGACCTTTAGAAAATCGTCATTTTCCATACAAAATGTGCTATTTCATAGAAGCCAAAGAAAATGAATATATCCTACGTAAGTTAGTTGGGTTAGTTAGTTCCAGAGCCATTTGCATGAAAACCGACTTTTTTGGCTCGTGCTCGAAATTTCTTGAAATTTTGCAGGGACCTTTGGGTGGGCATTCTACGCCATATGAGATTTTAAAAAAGGGGGGTACCGTCCTCGTTTGGGATCGAGGGCCCTTAGAAGGCACCATATAAAGGCCATATAAATTAATGTTTTGTATGTGTGCGTGCGTGTGTGCGTGTAATCAAAGTATGGGACAAATATGAGCAAAATTTTTGGACTGTGTTAGGATGAAGATAGATGTTTGGTGTCAAAGGAAAAGTTATTGGGTTGAGTGTGTAGTGTGTCAGGGTGACCAACAAAATGGTCGACGGTGCAATGGGACGGTATTAGTGGCAAAATTGATTTTTTTTTTAATTTTTTTTGTTGAAGATAGATGTTTCGTGTCAAAGGAAATTTTTTTTCGACGAAAATTTTTTTTCGACGAAATTTTTTTTTTGTCTGAATTTTTTTTTTTCGCCGTAAATTTTGTTTCGACGAAAAGACTGACCAAAGGAATTTTCTTGCTTCGTCACCTACGAAACTACGGCTTGAACTAATTTTATATGAAAGTGGATAGTAGGGCCGAGCTGGTAATGAATTCTTAAGTTGATGCTCGTGCTACTTCCCCCCCTCCTCCTTCCAGAAGTTTCCGGTGCAGGCATTACTTCGACTATTTATTGAGCGGATACCATTTAACCGATTTCTTAGATGTGGTGCTCTAATGAAAGGCGAAAGTCCGAAATTTTTTTTACAGTACTAAGATTTTCCGAATTTTCCATTTTCCTAACAGTTTTTCCTGTGTTTCCGAAATTTCTTTTACCTTCTTTAAACTCAAAAAACTTTTAAACTTTTATTTTTAGAAGAAAGTTTTCTTCTAGAGATTGTTCTACATTCAATTCTCCACAAAGTTGCAGAAGACGCGGATTTTTGTCTTGTGGAGTGAAGGAGGTAATAAGGAATTCGAACATCTTTTGATAAATGTTTGAACATCTATACAACTAAATGCTGTAAATTTTTTTTAGCTGGAAATTTTTTTCGCCTTATATTTTTTCTCGCGGGGAATTTTTTTCGTCGGAAATTTTTCTCCAAAATTTGTTTCCTCTTTTCTTCCAAAACTACTGATATCACAGCAAAAAAACCTTTTTAAAAGTGAAACGTGACGCGAGTTCTCGTCCCTTCTTCCAAAACAACTGATATCAATTGGGGTGACGCTTACAGCTTTGAAACGCAAAAAATTTTTTTGCAATGTTTTCAATTTTGGTTAAAAAATAGCGTCACAAATGCCGGACCCCCAGTGTAATAGTTTTTCTGTTCTTTCAGCTTTCACAACGCAAAAGTTTGACTTTATGTATGGCGTATTTTTGTACAGGAAATCAAATTTTTGCGTATGAAAGCTGAAAGCGTATCAGACCGAGGAACGTCACGTTTTCTTTTTAAAAAGGGTTTTTGCTGTGATATCAGTTGTTTTGGAAGAAAAGATTATTGTTACATCAAAAATATAATTTTCCAATTTCCCCGATTTGTCTGTTCGCAATGAAGGGAAACGTTAACAAATTGTATGGTAATAAAGATGCTTAATTAGTTAATGACATTCATCAATCACCAACATTCATTATTCATATCAAATCGATCCACATATTTGGAATTTTTTACTTTGAATATAGACTTTTCCAGTCCTTTATTTCTTTTAGTGAAGTTCAATCTAACCTCAGTATTGATAAGTGTATTTGAAGGAAGGTTGATTTGTATCCCTTCTTGTCGTAAATATGGTCTAAACTTAATTTTCTGAAAAGGTTTTTTTCAATGTTAGCAACAAATATCATCTACCGATAAAACGATTTTTGAGCACTCCGGGATGGAGATATGGATATGTGAGTTTTCAGTCACTCTGTCTAACAATATTATTTCCCAACTGATATGTGGTTGCTACGCCCTTGTATTAAAATACAATATTCGGTACATGCTTCATAAGCCGTTAACTGAAAGTAGGTCTCCGTGTAAAAAATTCTGAAATAACTTCATACATTATGCATGGACCCATATCTGATTATGAGAGTAGATCCCATTCAATAACTTTTTGGGAGAAATATGGGAGAACAAAATATGAAAAAAAAATAAATAAAGAATTTGTATATTGGCCGACCATCCAACGGTCCATTTCAGTAACACATAATGTTGTCTACGGATATAGGAATAGAAAAGAACATACACGCATTCGATAGAATGCCGCACATGTTTTCCTTTCTTTTTGCCTTTTTTGAAAAGGGTAAAATGTTTGAATAAATTTTGGCATTTTGGCTACAAAGTTTCAGGTGTGTACCCTTACTGAAATAACGTTACACCTACGCGACTTCGGTGTAGGTTTTGATTCCTGAAGACACACATTCGTTGGATTTTTAACAGAAAACACATTGCCTTATATATCATTTTCTCATTAGTTATATGCATACATTATCAAATCACAGAGAATGTGTTGTCTTATTTGTTGAATACGATAAAGCTTTTCGTAGCTCTCTGACTGTTTACTACGGATTTCATTTATATACCACATCTGGAGCATCAACTTTGAACTGTTAATTTAATGGGGAAAATTGTTGAATTAAATTATAAATTTCAACAATGACTCAGGGAACGGTAAAGTTAAAAATTTATTGTTTGCGAAGTACCTGCGATGATATAATTAATTTTCTTGTTGGAACCCATTAAAAAACACACTCTAAAAGCCATTTCGTGTATGTTCTTAAACGACTCGCTCATATGCACAGCATTAAATTTGGCAAAGGAAAAAGTTTACAAATAAACAAAATTATTTGAACGGAAATTAATAAGATTTGTGTGTTACACGCAGAAAAATTTGGAAAAGTCATCGTATACGAATTTATATGTCGCGCACGTATTAGTTGTGTATACCGTATATATACGCTGCACAAGTATAAATGTACCAACACCCGTTTTGTCTACGAAACTGACCAGCTGAGGAAGGGAATATCAACTAATGTCATAAATAGGGATAAAAAATGGTAGATGCTGTTTGCCCATTGTGCAAATAGTCTCTTCTATATATTATTCGTTAATAGCTGAAGAGACGTGAATAGCTGAGCTGAATAGAGAGAAGAGACTATTTGCACAATGTGCAAATATCCAATACTATGTAGAAGAGATTATTTGCACGAGGAACGACGTAACATTCAAGCAAAACTCTTACAAACGATTTTGCTTTTGCGAAATGTCACGAAAACTACTTAACGGAGGAAACTGGTATTCAAATGACTAAAAAAGAGGAGGGATCGCCGCCATTTTCTATTTAAAGCGCTCGATTTGCTTAATGTGGGATTTGCAAAGCGCCAAATTTGTTAATGTGTGCTCTTCAAAGCGCCCAATATATTTTCATTGCAATCTCCGCTTTTCCATCACTCTTCCACCACTCATCTAGCCCTACCCAACCATTCACAGTGCAAATAGCCAACAATATATAGAAAAGACTATTTGCACAATGTGCAAATAACCTACAATATATAGAAGAGACTATTTGCACAATGTGCAAGGAGTCTTTTCGATAAAAAATTCCCTATTCTATAAATAAAAATTTAACTAGAAGCAAGAGGATAATGTACTTGTATCGTGCACGCGCTAGCCGATGCTAAGGAATAGTTTCTGTTGCTTATGAAGACCGTTCGCTGGTTAATACGGAATAATATTTCGCTTGCTATGACAACTTTTGGTGTCCTGCTAGAACTAGGATATCTACATTTGAAGGGAATAATCGGTAAACCTCTTCTCATATTTAAATAATCTGCTAAGACCATCTAATACATTATTTATCTACGCATCTAAATCCACAAGGAAAAAATAACATCAATTTTATGCACAAATTCACGTATTTGCACATAAAGCCTTTTCCCTTTAGAACATTATTTCTTGTCTATTGAATTTATAAATCCTTTTTCGTTTTTTTTTTACAATTTTTGAATTTCAATTTAGAGGATTCAGTTCACTGAGTGATAGTAATTGTTTCCTTCATATGGTACGAAAAACTTAAGAGCGTGCGGTATAGTCGTTTTTGAAATCGTGTGAATAGGCAAAATGTTTTTTAGCTCTCGATTTCAACGCCTAAAGCAGGATATTTCTTTTTTTCCACAAAACACGGATAAGAATGTTTTTTCAATCGAACTGTGAAAACTTTGTTTGGTATGCCATGTGCCACAAACACGATAAAAAGACTTGACCTTTCGATGAAGAAAAACAAAAAAAAAGAATGGGATGTGTGCCTTTGGCACTGCGACTTACACGTGCTATGTGTGTAATTTTCAAGAATACCATTCGAAACCTTTTATTTCGTATAGGCAATTTTTCTCCTCCCCTTTCAAGAAAATATGGAACTAGCTAATGTTAATGATTTTGTCATCACAACGAGGGGTTGTTCATGTTCATAGAGTATGTCATATTCTTCTCTGTCACACTTGTGTTGTCACATGAGTCTGTTACCTCCACGAATTTGTGACACACAAACACAAACCCTTCACCTGTCCTGTCACATGCTGTTACGCACCCGCACCCCAGTGTCAAGAAGAATCAATCCCCACAAAAAAGTTGATTGAGGGGTAAATGGCTTGATGTGAATGTAAGCTCTAAAGGCCCAAGTCACCTCAATCCCGAAAGAAAAATATAGTCTCACGTCTCAAATTTAACTGATTTAAGAGGGATTTTTGAACCTGTGAGGGTGGGTGAGGAAGATGCTAGTAAGAGGCTTGGAGCTTGAGTCCATAGACCATACGCCGCTCACATTATTTATTATTTGTATGTCCATTTTCACTTATTCTGTTGTTTTCCTGTTGGCTTGAACTTGGTTTCACTCAAACTCAATATCTAACTATTGAGGAGAGGGTACTAAGATACCATCTCTATTTTGGCAGCTTCAGATCATCATGATCATCATCATCATTTATTTATAACTTTATGCAAAAGCTATAACCTTGTATATTTTTCATTGTACAATTGGTCATCAAGACACATTCAACGAAAATAGACACGAAAGATGGCGCCCAGATCACACAATGGGTTCGTGAGGTCCCAGCAGACAAAAGAGTCATCACTCGGTCGTCGGAACTGTTGGCTAGCCAATCTCCCCGGCAATAGCATCGAAAAACAAACCAACTACGAATGAAAAAGTGTGAAAAAATAGAAATGTATTAAAATCTAATGTGCAATTGAGATAACATAACCGAACCTGTCGTAATAACCTCTCGGTCACTCACAATTGTAATAGAATAGAATAAAAAAATATATAATTGTAATAGATGTAAGAAACCATACGCTAAATAAATAAATAATTGTACATAAATTAGTCACATGAAAGGCAACAAAGAACTAACATTATCATTTCTATAATAAAACAAGGAAGAAACATAAAACAGCAGAAACGAAGGAACGAAGTTCATTCGTATCTAAGCTCTCCAAACAATAAAACAACTAAAAGTCACTATTCAATTCATGCACGAAACAGAGTGCGAAAAATACATTCTGCGGAAAATCCCAGCCGTTCCAGCATACCTGACGCCAACAGGAAGAGAGTTCCAGTCTCTAAAACCCTCAGCAAATATAGACCGCCTACACCGCCTTCTATCGAAGCGCAAGAGTCTAAGTCCAGTTGCCACGTCAACGCTAACAAGATCATAGAGATAACAGGGTTTTCAGAATGAATAAGCCTGTAGATAAAAGCCATCGCACGAAACTTGTGATGCTCTTCCCACGAACAGCCGAGAGACTTATTAAGGGTCGCCGATATGCCTCTCCTTCGCAAGCCATAAACGTACCTCACAATGGATTTGAAAGCCCTATCAAGAAGCCCTCTCGACGTTGCGTCAATATCATAATAAAATATTTCACAATATTTATCGAAATGTCGCATCAGCAGAGCTTTCGCCAGCATCAGCCTTGTCCTGAACGGTGTCATCCCCGATAGAGGCCACAGACTTCTAAGGCTAGCATAAATCTTTTGGATGATTATGTTCACATGATCACGCCACGAAAACTCAGAATTCATAACTAGTTCTAGATTTATAACTTTGGTAGTGACACCGCCAAGGGAAACTGAAGGAAACGTCGCACCCCCTTCAAGGCCAAATGCAATTGCCTGAGACTTACCTGCATTAAACGTAAGCTTATTCAAAGCCGACCATTCAGCAACCCTCCTCAAGTCATCATTGATTCTGGCGTAAGAGTCGTCCAAATCAGCAGCCTCAAAAAATTTATAGAGCTGCGCGTCAGCGGCATAAAGATGAGGGATAAATAAAACGAATAGAGTCGGGCAGGTCATTTATATAGAAAGACAACAAAAGAGGCCCCAGTTTGGAACCCTGTGGGACTCCCATCGAAATTGGGAGAAAGTCAGATAAAGTTCCACTAATACAAACAGCTTGTGACCTGCCAGACAGATAATTTTCAACCAAAGAAATTGCGGTCGAGCAAAAAAAAAAAATTGATTTCGAAGCTTGGCACAAAGAGCATCGTTGTTGCACCTTCTACATTATCATTCTTCTACATTCTCTACCACGGTGATGACTTTTATGTGGTAGTAAAAACGAAAAACAAAGAAGAAATGGTTGGAGGCGAATGAATCGATAAAACGATTAACTGTCTTAATCTGAATGTTTTCGGGAAATGATCTCTTAAATCTCTTAGCCGATTTTTTGTCTCACTTGTTGACAGCAACGATTGGCATAAAATCGAGATTATGTGTACAGTCAATAGGCGACACTATGACTTATTATGCTCTTTAAATAAACAAAAAGCGTGTCTGTATGGCGAGTTAGATATACACAAACACAACATGAACTAAAAGCGATTCGAAACACTGCCACGCGCATTCTAGTATAAAGAAGTGTTGCACGAATTTGTTAGAGCGATGTAATGATTTAGCAATGCATGCTCTATAATTAAACGAAAATTGAATACAGATATTTCATTCTCGTTAGCTCTTCAACTCTTCAGTATAATTAAAGAAAAATAAAGAAAATAACAGAAATTAACAATTCAGAGAATTAAATTCATATTTCAAATTCCAAATAAAAAACATAGAAAATCTTCTGACAACTTCCGCATAAACGAAGTAAAACCTGACACATTATATTCATATATCTGGAATTATACACATCCACCTACAATTTTCAACATAAAATCCTAATTCATTTCATCTTTTCGCCAATTAATCTTTATTACTTTGTACACCAAATGTACGCTTGTATTAGCTAGACATTCAAACTGCAGACAATATAATTATTGATTAACTAGAAATATTATAATTTTTTGTTTACATTAACATTTTCGTTTCTATTTTTGTTCCAAACAAGCAGATTTTTTGTTTATTTTTCTGTTTAACGAAGAAGAAACACCAAACACAATTTATTCCTGGGTAGGCGCATGAAAGGTAATTTTATGTCAGGTCAATACAAAAAAAAGTTCTTTTTAATAAAAAAAAATTTCCCCCTCATGAAATGTGAATATCTTGCATGGTATCTCAGACAGTGACACCAAAAAAAAATATTTTGGAGAACAATGTTCGTAGTCGAGATTGTTTTAAAGAGAACACGCGTCTTCGGAAAAAAGGGACCATTCATAAATCACATATACATTTAAGTGGGAGGAAGATTTTGCAAAGCGTAACGCGAAATATTAATTTCTCAGTCTGCAAATTCAGAGATCATAAATAATGAATGAAGCAAATTGTCATATGGAGAAATTTTTCACTGGAGAACTCAGCTCTCTGGTTTTATGTTGAGGCCACTGCAACCTGAGTTTGGCTGCCAAAATGCTGTCATAGTCTACGCAATATTTACGATGAAATTACGCACGAAATCGCCTGTAATGGCGGCATTTTGGCACGTAAACTCAGGTGGCGCCTCCGTCAACATAAAACAACTTACACGATTAATTGACTTGATTCACGCGACAAACACGGTTTATCTACATAGAGCATAACTTTCAAAACTGCGTTAATAGTGACACCACTTTTGTTTCGATCTTTAAACACGTAGGGGTACTATGTATTATAAGCAGAGCCTATTATTTGGGAACAAATTCTTAAAATTAATTAAATTTTCCCAAAAATTCCCGAAATTTCCCAAAAATTCCCAAAAAAAATATAAAAAATTTTCAAATAATAATTTAATAGCAAACTTTATGATGAAGGGCATCTCTTTCCACACAAGTTGAAAATTCGAAATTTTGGATTGTCTGCTTCGCAAAATTTGTATTTTTAAATTTCAATCTTTATTAGGCTCCAATACCTTCATTTTGGCACTAATTTGTATTTTTTGCGAAGTGTGATGGCTGAGATATGCACTAGGGCTACCCTCGTAAAGGCCCTCCTAGCGCTCAACAAGAAAGGGGTAGACAAATGTTTTTCGTATGGGATAATGTAATACAATGGCATTTGTATAAGGTGTACCTTTTTGTTCTAGTTATAATAAATTTGAATTTGAATTTGAATTTGTTTTCAACCGGTTATGAGCGTTGTGAGCTACTGAAATCAAAATTTTCCAACATTTCCCAAAAAAGTATAAAAAAATTCCCAAATAATAGGCTCTGATTATAAGTAAATGAGATGAGATAATCCAATTTCCGGCCATTTTACAACACACACATTTTCGGTTGTATGAACATGAGAGAAACTTTTCTGAGTTATTACTTTCGTACCGCACTTTTGAGTACCGCACAACCAAATGAAATTCGTCCAAATTTGTTTTATGTGAAAAATCAAAACTTCGTAAGATATGCGATACACAAAAGTGGTCGGAAACACAAACTAATAACGCAGTAAAGTTTCTCTCATGTTCCTACAACCGAAAACGTGGGTGTTGTAAAATGGTCCAAAATCGACCCAACCTATTATCCATCACTTCGATATAAATTATAAAGAGACTTGAACCATATACTAAATTTTGATATCCAATAACGAAATTTCTTGTTCTCTACTTGCAATGAAATGAGATTTTTTTCGCACGATGTGTTAGGATACTCGGCTTTGGCTCTTTCTCACATCAAGTGCAGAAACCAGCGTGAATATGAAAATCCTTTTCCACATTCAAGCGCTTTACGAATTACAGGAGAAGAATCGTAAGATTGATTGTGCAACGTTTCGTTTTAGCTCGTTTCACCGAAAAACCGAGTTTTACATGCACAAAATGCAAGCGAATGCGTGAAAAAAGAGATAAAAGAGAAATAAGAAAGATGCACAAGCTTGTGATTCTCTTCCTGTATTTATTCTGAAGGATAGAGGTCCGGGAAGTTAACACTGTGCAAAAATGTCGCACGTAATTTGTGGATGCTTCCAAACGTAATTTGTGAATGCTTCCTAAGTGAATTTTTTTTCGAAAAATAAATATCCTTTTTATAAAATGTAATGAATGAAAAACACCAAATCATATAATTGAATTCACAAGATCGACAAACATACCTGATCCGCATCATTAAGGAAATAATAATGAAAAAACGCTTCTTCGACAACTGTGGGGTATTTCTATAATACTATAGTCATCACAAATTTCTTTACCAAATTTTTATTTTGTGGAAAATGTTGATTCTTCCCAAAAAATATTTGGATGTTTGGGAAAAGACGATGTCTTATAAAAACCATATGAAATTGTGTATATGTTTTGCTATCAGTAAATAAGATATTTTTACACATTTCTCGCTGTTGTGTGATGTGAATGCAAGGAGGTTAATAGACTATCTGAATCAATGCGATACTAAAACAATGAATAAAGGAGAGAGAAAGAGATAGGAAAAAAAAAAGAAAAGAAAAATCGTTAAATGAATCGTTTTTCTTTCATACGATATTAAAATGGCTTGATGGGTAATATCATTTGGAAATTAAAATTTAATTGAACCATTAAAAGTACTGAGATTTGGCGTTGAAATTGGTGTAACATAATTTTACTACTTGTTAGTCCCGTCCGAGCATAAGTGGTTTGAGATTTTCTGGCCTCAACCATTTTCTACAGCAAACACTCGTTTACAGAACAAATCCTACATCATTGATGGGACGAATGGTCCAGTGGTGAACGCACTGGACTATCACCAAGAAGGCCCGGGTTCGAGCCCAGGAACAAGATCATTTTTCTATTAGAAATTATAGACTGTACAACGTCCCTAAGTTGACCACACGAGGGTGTCATTTACTATAATAATTTATATCGAATTTAGAGCTTTTGAATTTCGTCTACATTTTATAGATGCCGTTTTTTAATTTCGACAAATTTGCGTTGCATGGCCGAATCGAGTTACAAATCGATTGTTTCTTCTTCGGCAATTTTGAATTACGAATGAATGGGCGATTCCATTGGTAGGTTGCGAGGGAACCATGTGTTCTTGCTAAACCGTGCACATACGAGATTTGTGTTGTATTAAGAAAATTCCTCTATAGGTTCAATGCACAACTCATTCATGCGAAAGAAGTCCAACCTTTGCATTCTTAGCCAGAAGACGGTTCCCTCGTAACACATTTTCCAACTTTTCAATGGAATGGCCCATTGGATGAATAAGTGACATCCCCGTGGTTGACCCAATTCGTAACGAAAAAGTGTACTCATCACACATGACGTCACTCATATGTTGCCAAGCGCTGGTACACGTAAAAAGAACAAAGGACAGAGAAACGTGGTTGGCATTCTTTCCTCACTTCTGATGCTACATCATATATGGAGCCAATGGCAGAATGAGAACTGTGAATGAGGATAGCCCAGCAAGTGGTTCACAGCGGCAAGTCCATCGTCCGAAAAAATGTCATCACCTGATGGCCGAACTGTTGGTATCAAGACCTTCCTCCCGGCCGATTACTTGGACACTAAGGCTACTAGATGTAATGTTCAAATAGGATAAAAATGTTAAGTGTAACGAGCTGTAGAATGAAAATGTCAAAAAAACTGAAATGTAGACCAAACGTAATAATAATCGATCCAGCGGATCAGTGGAAATATTTTCTGAAAATGCGGGTTTTCAAAAATTCAAAATTTCTTGCTATTTCGTCCTTCCACGTGTGCAGTTGAATAATTGGTTGATTTGTATTCATGTCGCATATAACGAAATTGTCCAAAAAAGGCACACAATCATTTCGCACAATTCGTAATGCAAAAATTCTTATTTTCTATCGTTCAGCGAGTGGATAAAATCGCTCATTTTATACCAGGCGTAATCCAATCCAATCCAATGCTTTACGTCACTAGAGGGAGGGAAAATTTGTCGCTTGAAATGAAGTGGTGAAAATGGGAAATATAGAAATTTCGAACTAAAACGAAGTCTGTGATCAACTTAGAAAGAATTGTTACTCTACTGATGTTTTTGGCTCTCGTCGATACGCTCCCTTTGCAAACTCCACTGCAATTTCAATATAACTGGGCAGACTGTAGTAGACTCAAATGGGAGATAAATGAAATCGTACGGGTCTTGCGTAACATTGTTATTTAATTAGAAACTATGGAAGAAATTTGAGAAAAAGTGTTCAACCGTTTTTTTATTCTCAATGGAAATGATGTTTCCCTGCCGTTTTCTCGTATTTTATACAATAAACAACAGATGATTCACGCTAAACAAATAGCAAATATTGTTTTATTTCAATTGACTATGAAGTTGATGTATTACGAACATTAAATTGATAAATAAATTTCCAGGAGGTGGCCACCATCAGAATCCGGTCTTCATGAATTAATTGATTTGAAAATTATTAGTTAATTCGTTGCTCTAGGCATTGGATAAGAGAAAAGATAAATAAAGTATTTTGTGTAAGAAGTTAATCTTTGAAGTATATTGACTTAATGTTTATGAGAACAAGGGACCCTTTATTCTCGTGATAGTGTGAAACAATTTTAACTTTACACCAGCTGCCGGGTTTCCGCTGAGCTCAAGAAGATTGGTCATCAAAGCAATCCTCACTTCAGCATTAAGCGATTTTTCACACCAGTCGACCTACTGAAGTTTCAGCAATGGAAAGCACGTATACGTTAAACAAAAAGAGACCATCAAATTCTAAGCAACGATACTTCGGCTTTAACTCAAAATGTTAGTACAAAAACATTTTAAGTTCCTTTGAACAAAGTTCCAATAAAATTTCCAAAAAGCCTATGAAAAAGATGTTTCAATGAAGTGTGAGTTTGAGTTTATAAAAAATCACATGAAAAATAGTTCAAAGCGTTCATTTCACGCTGTAAATGAAAAAGAATTGAACAAACAACATCAAAACGTTCATCGCTTTCGTGGATACGAATTTTTAGCTTGGATTGGAGTTATTTAAATTTTCATATATGTTTTGATAGATTGAATAAGTGAAAAAAATTGGAAATCGAGTAAATTTTTCTGAAAAACATGGTTTCAGATATCCATTGATTTCAAAATTTAGGTCCTTTCAGATAAGACTTGAATAATATAAAATAAAGAAACGATGTAACGAAGTGCCTCTAGCTGTCATCCAAAGAGCGAAGGACACAAACCAATGCACATTAAATTTTCTAATGGATTGATCGTGCTGTTTTTCGGATATTCACACGTTACCTCTTACGCTTTTGCACATTCCCCATTAAATTGCGCGCAATTTTCAAAAACCTCAACCGAAAAAATAATTACTAGAACGGAATAGAGTAGCTGATGTTGAATGAGTAAATCTACTCGTCTGAAATCTAGTTGGTTGACTGTTTGTACGGATCAGTTGTTATGAGAGCGAGTCCCAGCCAATAAAATCGACTTTGTTGTAGGCACTGTCAAACTTTCGTATGGAAATTTTGACATTTGACATTAACATAAATGTATTACAATGAAGAAATCTATACACTTGACTCTTTTTTTATTTTTCTCTTTTTAGCTGTTCTGCTATTGTTATGACAAAACAGCTGAAAGTGATGAAACGTGTGAATGTGTAGAATGTGGAAATTATAAATTTTTTCATTGTAGTCACGAGTGTGTTTGATGCTATGAATCAGTTTAAAGATTTTCTAAAATGTAAATCAAATATTGTGAGACTAATGTGAGTTTGTGAAATACGTAAAATATTGCAATTTTCAATGACGAACAACTCTATTCATAAAACAGAATTCAAGTTTAACAAACTTCTTTAGGTAATATTTTAACCATACATCATCAACGTCGAACAAAGAACTTTGCTACAATGTCTGAGTTTAAATGTGCAACACATTGTGTGGCGAGCAAAAAAAAAAACGTGCATCCTTAACAGCTTCAGAATATGGTTTACTTTAAATTCAATTTGTTTTTCAATCATCCTCTCAGTAAATTTATTACATTAAATTAATATGGTTTTAATTGGACTCCGCATATTACAAGCCATAAATCAATTCCAGTTATTTTAGTGTTTGTGAAATGAGATGAATTTAAAGTATAGAATACAAATATTTAAACATTTTAAACAAATGTATGAAATTATTGTTTTTTTTTAATTTGTTAAAATTATAAATTGCATCATTAATATTTTGTAAATTTGTGGAACATAAAGAAATTCAGATTAAAAATATATTATCAGAGCTCATTATCCACTCACGCGTTTAGTAGTGTGACATCGTGATAAGATATAAAAACTCCTTATTAGTAAAATATGCAGACAGTTTTTGTAGATATTCCATTACGAAAGATTTGTTCAAAAAAAGTTGAAAAGCTGAAAAATTTTGAAAAGTTGATATAAAATGATCTTTGGTTGAGCTACTAGATGAACTATTTTTTTAGACTCCTCATTGGCTATTCTCCACGAAAAGTGCGACATCTATTATCCTCTTAACGTCGATATCATGAACTTAAGACAATGTTTTCCAAATGTCAAAGTTCTCAAATAAGTTAGTCTGCTTCAAATGTCAAGTCAAAAGGTTTTTTTAGTACTATTGCGCTTGAAGAAAATTTCTCTTCAACAACTGCGGTACTTACTGTGGCTTAAAGTCCACCCTTGTATCAACATTACAGTACCCTGATGCAGGCGCGCCGACTTTAGTTTGGGCCGTGGGGGGCAAAACCCGCCCATCTGTTCCAACCCCCCTCCCAATAATAAAAAGTATAAAATTAAATTTTACTTTATTAGCAATCCGAGAACTGACCCGACCCGAACCCGAAAGAAAACATCGGGTCGGGACCCGCAGCCCGAAAAAATATATAATTCAACCCCGACCCGCCGAACCCGAAAGTGAACAACGAGGCGGGCCCCACAGCCCGAAAAATAGTGTAACGGAAGCCCGACCCGACCCGAACTGATTTAAAATTTCGATTCTTTTGTTTTATGAAACCTCAAACCGACCCGAACCCGATCGCAAGCGATATAAAATTTTGTAGTGTTATGCCTGTATATTTATTTGAACTTTTACTTTCGAAAATTTATAACTACTCGTATTAACATACGCTAAGGCTTTAAATGAGTGAGTTCCGAAACTACTTCCACTAAAATATAATTCTCTAAACTTTGCCTTTAGAAGAACTTCCTAACTGCTATACTTGTAGAGATATGAGACATCCTTCCCGATTCCCGAAGAGGCTAAATCTTAGGATTGGGACGTCTATCGGGGAACCCCTGAAACAGCTTTTCGCTAAAATTCGATTCTCTACAACTTTTCTTTAAAAGTAGGTCTCTATGTCCTATACTTTACTAAATATTGACGAATATTGACAATGAAACCCCTTCTATCGTATGTGGACAAGTTGACTGAATTTCGTCCACTTCAATGGCGCTTGTACCTCAACCACTGAACCGATTTTCGCAGAAAGGGTTTCAAATGTTTCGTGACATCGAATATTTTAATTAGACACCGACAAGAACAATTTCCATGAAATACTTGTCCAGATGCATGCGAAAAAGTTTCACTGACCTTCAAAAAACCACGTTTTTGGTCACTTATTCGATGATATCTCAGGAACTACTCGACGGATTTTGCTCATCTTCGAACTTGAATCATGGGCTACATACCTTTTAGCGAAAAAAAGTTTGGGGTGATCAGTAGACATAGACTACCGGACGATCATATATGACCTGATGGTTTGTTTTGTAGTTCATTAAGGTGGTTAACAACCTGACGCGACCAAGCTTTAATCGGGTCTGATCCGTGACCCGACACGATCAAAGTAAACCCCGACCCGACCCGACTAGATGAAATCTCAACTCGACTCGTCAAATTAATTCGGCTCGGTTTCGGGCTCGGATCAGGTCGGGGTTTTTAGGATTTTCGGGCGGCCGGCTCACCTCTATCACCTAGTTTTTCATCGCAAGTGTGTTACGCCGTGTTACATTTCGTGAAATATCATCAAATTAGCAATTGGCTCTTTCCAAAAACAAAAAGAGAGAAGCTAGCAGTGTGCCCTTTCAAACTGAAACATGGTAGAAGAGAAGTCGTCTCGAAAATACATAAAATAAACTTTGAAGTTGATAACAGTGGGCTATCGAAAGAAGTCAGCTTGTGGCAGTGGACTACACGAAGATAAGGAAACGATGTACAACGAATTTGTAAAACGAGTAGTGAAGTTACTGTGTAACTGAGGGGGTACACATTGTACGTGTGTTAACTTATCAATTTGGGGTGGTCATAGTCGCCAACTAAGAACTAGAATCTAATGTAGTGATCAAGTTGTATGAGGATTCTTCCTAAATTAAATTGTCCTTTTGTTAAGATGTGTTTGTCCCTAAATTATTGTCTTAGTTATTTCTTGAAGTCTTCAAGAGTCCTACAAAACTAACGACTTTCGCGGGTAAATGTTTCCATTGGTCGTGGGGGGCGTTGCCCACCACGGATTTGCCCTTGGGGAGCAGTGGCCCCCCTCGCCCCCCCATAGTCGGGGCGCCTGCCCTGATGACCCAAAGACCCATCAGGCTAAATTTTGGTAAGGCCCACGAAATGAGTTTTATGAGGCTCGAATCGGAGCATGGTTTTTGATCGGGTCCACGTTTGAAAGTCATGAAGTCTTGTAGTGGAAGAAAAATAACAATTTTTAAAAATTCTACTGTCAAACAAAACCGTACATAGAAAACCTGGGGCCTGTGGGCCTGGGCGATATTTTTTTGTTATACTTCTTAATTGTATAGTCGTAAGATCGCGAGCGGAGCGAGCGAAACTTTTATACGCTTTATTTACAAATTTCGTATTTTTAAAAGCGTTTTTCGAAGCTGATGATATTACACATTCTAAGAAAAGTACAAGATGTTTAAAGACATCAAGTGAAAGTACGAATAAAATCAATTAAATACACAGGGCACAATTTCAATCACTCTCACTGTCGACGTTTATACAAAACAAAGTTACATGTCTGGGCTCTCACTTGAAATGGCCGAACAGGCAAAAAAAAAGCTTTAATTCGAATCGGAAAAATTTATTCTAATTACATAAGTCTAATTTTCTGCTCTCAAAAAGTTGGTTTTAGCGCAAATGGATCGCTGTCGCAGAAGATTGACGAAGCCGGTCAAATTCCTACGTGGCTAACATAAATATCTTTAGGTTGCCTTATCGTATCGGCTACCATCAGGCACCTCATAGTTTTCGCAAAACGACGGTTGATGTTCAACTTTTTAATAACTGTCTCCTTCAAGGGATCCCACGACCCAAGTGAACCAACTATGAACGCTTCCACTTCGCAACCGTAACCCTGACCTCGGAAGTCGTGTACCAAAAAAATGTACTAAATCAAGGTTGGAAGAATCGGAAACGCGATGTATGAGATTCATACAAATCGTTCGAAAATTTCATGAAATCACTCTTTAAGTTTTCTGTTTGCATTCTAAGAAATGTTGCAAGAATTAAAAAAGGGCCATCTGCCCGAACGAAATTTTGACTGGTCGAAAAATGCAAAATGCCCATCGGGGAATACCCCGACCGTCCATTAGGATCAGTCCGGGTCTGGTACACTTCATAATTCCTTTATGACAAACCAAGCGTCTTCGTAAGATTTAACAAACTAAAGTACTGATTTCCTCGTTTACTACTCATCAGTACACTCGGTCCAGAATGATGACTTCTATGAACAGCGCCCTTTCTTATATACCACCTAAATCGAAACGAACGACTAGTGAAGTAGTGTTTTGAACGCTTTGAAGTACAGGAATTATGAATTCGTTTGGTTATTTTGCATTTGCTTTCGGAATTATTTCTGCTACGCAGATTACCCAATTTAGCGACTTGAATTCGGAATCGCACACCAATATTTCTCAAACCGACCTAAGTGCCTTGCTTTTTGGTCACACTCTGTCCTCCTTCACCAAACCTACCTAAATATCCTAAAATAAGACCTCCCTTTTCAGTATTTGATTTGAATTGAAAAGCTCAAAACACAACTGGACTCGACCGGCACATCAAGCCATTATTGTTGCAGAAAATGTTATCTTGACTAACTTTTTATGAAGGTAAAGATAATTCAAATCTAGAAAAGCTTATATCCAAGGACTAAGTCATTTTCCCCTGAAACCCTGAAACACGTGTTCTCTAAAATTTTATTCTCTACAACTTTTTCTTTGGAAGCAACTTTCTATCTCTCATAGTTCTGTAGATTCGGGTCATCTTTCCCAATTATGGAAGTGGCCATATGCCAGAATTGGGCCATATTTTCCCAAAACCCTGAAACATGTATTCGCTCAAATTTAATTCTCTACAACTTCCCCATTGAAACCCACTTTCTAACTCTCATAGTTCTGGAGATCTGGGTCATCCTGCCCAATTATGGAAGAGACCATATACCAGTACTGGGCCATATTTTCCCAAAACCCTGAAACACGCGTTCGCTTATATTTAGTTCTCTACAACTTCGCCATTGAAACCCACTTCCTAACTCTCATAGTTCTGGAGATCTGGGTCATCCTGCCCAATTATGGAAGAGACCATATACCAGTATTGGGCCATATTTCCCCAAAACCCTGAAACACGTTTTCGCTTAAATTTAATTCTCTACAACTTTGCCTTTGACAGTAAATCTTCATATTGCATAGTTAAGGAAATATAGACGAAAAACTGTTTTCATATATGGCCAAGAATCTCAATTTCGTCCATTCCATTGGTCCCAGTGCCCAGACCCCTGTACCGATTCCCACAAAAATTTTTTCCCAGTATTGTGATATCAAATACTTTCATTTGACACCAAAATGAGGAATTTCCACGCTATACTTGCTGAGATATTTGCAAAAAAGCTTCACCGACCTTCGAAAAACCATGTTTTTGGTCACTTCCTCAACCATGTCTCCGGAACCACCTAATCGATTTTGCTCATCTTCGAACTTGGATCATGGGAGGCATGTACCTTTCAGGGAAAAAAAAGTTTAGGCTGATCGGTTGAGCCGTTTGGAAAAAAAAGTGGAGACGGACAGACGGACGGACAGACGGACATTTTTTTTATTGCTGATTCGTCATCTCTAAACGATAATAGACATCCCATCAACTCCCACCTCGATCTACCCCATGTTACAATAAAATTGTTTGTAGTAAACGTATAGGACCTTTGTACTTCGTACGGGTCCAAAAATTGCCTTTGAAAAAGTTTAAAACTCTGTACCGGCTAGAACAGAGAGTGGCATCAGACGTGCTCCTAATATCGCTTTTTAGAGAAAATTCAGAACAAAATGCAAATATTCGAGAAAACCATGACAAATCAAAATTTGCATTGTGATGACTAAGAGTGGCTCGGAATGTGCTGTTTCCCGTTAGACTGCAGATTCGATTTTTTATGAAAAATGTTGAGTATATTCTAATGTAGAGAAAACCGTTCTCTGGCATCGATTCGCTTAACTTTTAAACATTACTGTTCGCTGGTAGTAATCACCTATACCCGAACTGTCTAATAATAATGCTGTTTGCCAGGAATTAAGTCAAAATTTCCCAGAAACCAATACTTCACTACAGTCATTAATTTCCCAGTTACAAAAAGTCGATCTTCCTGGAACTAAAATTTTCTCTAAAAACTTCCCGAAAATATCGTTTCAATTTTTCCACATAATTACTATGTCCGTGTTCAAATGCTGGGTGCACTTGCGTTTGAAGTAAGGATCCACTCATCTCCTATTGCGTCCGGCATAAGTAGACCCACATTTTCTAAATTCGGCGTCATTTACGAATTACTCCTATAGTTACGTACACATAAATTCACTCTGTAAAATGGAAAATCAAGTAATAATTTTTCAGCCAGTCACGTGCATTCATTAAACTTCGGAACAACGTACATGATAACCATAATTTCATCGTGTTGTTTGTCGTAATTTCGATATTCCCAAGTCAATTATTTTTATTCGGAAATGGTTTTCACCTTACAAACAAACAAATGTCGGTGGGGACAAAGAAAACAACAATTTCCAAAATTATACCCTTCCACAATTAACCTCTCGATACTTCTAAGTGAAAACATTTCCGTCTGTAATGAACGTTTCATTTCCATATTAAAATTACAAAAAAAAATCGGATTAAATAGGAAATTCGCACGATACACATACATAACTGAAGTGAAAACAACGCAGGATATAGTAAACAACGTAACTTAATATTAGGCACATCAAACATGAATAATAAATTTATTGATTTTCACGTAAACAATTTTATTTGAAAAATTTAATGATGAAACAAAAGCCGAGTAATTCTCTATAATTTATTTGTTTTTCTGGTGTGGTTTCATGACCCACATAAGCGGCTATTTTACATCCCCACGTACAGCATAAATACGTAGAAAGATATTATCATACGAATTCAAATGAATAAATAGACTTTAATTTGGTTGGTTTACATATTCAATGAAAAGACCAAATATACATATTTACCATTTTCTGAATAAATATAATAGATGAATTCCATTAATATCATTCGTTCCACACACTGACACACTACAACTACATTGACATTGTGTCTTATAGTTGAAGCTAAAAGACTATTTTCTCTTCCTTTCTCCAATTGGAGGTAGAAGGATTTTAGAAATGAGGTGAGGCAGGTAGAAGAATGTACCACGTGACTTATGAGCGCGTTTTTATAGCAAGAACCGCAACTTTCCTTCATTCATTCCAATGATGTTTTGGAAAAATCCTTTCCTTTCTTATTCAATTTGCCGGATTTCGACGTCGTAATTAACATCTGTACCAACAAAGGTGGTTCGGTACAATCGATTTGCATAAGATTTCCTAAATTAGTGCTGAAGAGTCACGACTTTATCGCATATTTTCCTATTATATGGCTTGAAACTTCATTTTCGCTCCAAAAACCTGTTCGCATGTGTTCAGAAAATATCAATTTCTTCACGAAAATATAAATCGGTGACCTGGAATTGGATACTATGCACATATTGAGCACACGTAGAAAAAATCGATGCCACGCGTGGAGTTGCATTTGTTTCTCCTTCCATTACAAACCAATTTCATTTACACGAACTGTTCACTTCAGCCATTTTCATCAATTCCATCTACTCCACATTCCATCATTTTCAGATTGTTTTTTGTTTCGTCCTTTATGTACATAAGCGATATTTCCGTATCGAGAGTTCATATGTAATGTACATACTTTCTCGTAAATATGCCAATTATTTTTATGAATAACAAATATAAAAACACTGTTTATTTATACCCTTGTTGGACAAATAAATCGATCGATATCAGACAAATTGAAAGATTAAGGTGTAGGCATTATTCGATTGTTCAAAATAAATGGAAAAAAGGGAAAAATGGAGTGTGCTATATTTGTGCCGTTATGTATATCCTCAATGCTTGAAGATTTGGTTTTGTTCTATTTTAGAAATAATCGTAGATCTTTTTTCGTGTCATTTCGTGTGAGGGTTGACGATTTCATCTGATTACTAGTTTTGAGGAAGGACAGAAATTTATTTGAGCATAAAAATAAAATGTAATTTTTAATGTGTTTTGGTTTTGTGCTAAAACTGAGTGAAGTTTGATTTTAACAAAAAGTTTAGAGTTCCAGAAGTACGTCTGAGACCATTGATTTTGATGGCCTAAATGTTCTTTCCAGCACCATATCAAAAAGAGGACCAACGTAGTTTCTTCAAGAAATCCTAAAACTATTTTCTCTAAAATGTAATTCCTACAAACTTTGCCTCAAGAAGCAAACTTCAAACTGCCGTAATTTTATAGATTTGTGTCATATCTCACAATTCTAGAAGTTGCTTTATCCCGATATTTGATAATTTTTCCATAAAAACCTGGAACACGTGTTTTCTAAAATTTTATTTTCTACAACTTTGCCTTTGACAGTGAAGTAAATATTGCATAGTTTTGCAGACCACTGACCCGATTTCTACAAAAAAAAAATTATTTCCCAGTTTTGTGAGATCAAATGCTTTCATTTGACATCAAAATGAACAATTTCGGTGCTATACTTGCTGAGATACTTGCGACCTTCGAAAAACCACGTTTTTGGTCACTTTTTCGACCATATCTCCGGAGACACTTGTCCGATTTTGCTCATCTTTGAACTCGAATCATGGGACATATGTACCTTTCAGGGGAAAAAAAGATCAGTGTGATCGGTTGAGCCGTTTGGAAAGAAGTGGAACGGACATTTTTTTATTGCTGACGATAATAAATGTATCCCCACGTCTGTCTGTTTAACGTCCTGAGCACTGAGGCCATCTTTATTGGGCTTATTGTGCTGCACCTAATTTCCTATTAAGTTTTATGCTCCCCTTTCAGGTTCCATCAGCCTCCGGTTCCTTGTGTTAAAGGAAAGCACGTTGACTAATTTCAGTTTCAGCTGCTCTTCGGGGGTCAGATAGAAGTTTCCTAAGAGCCGGACAAGTGCATATGAAATGCCTCACCGTTTCTGGTTCTAGTCCGCAGCCCCTGCACGTCGGGTCTGCAATGATTCCCATCTTGCTGAGATGCTAATTCAAACAGTTGTGACCTGTTAAGATTCCCGCAAGTTTGCTTAATTCTCTCCTGTGAGGCTCAACAGAAATTTTGTGTTTTCGGCATTACATCCGATCAAAAACTCTTCAGATTTCCTGCAGGTTGGGAGCATTTCCCATCTATCCTGGTGCATGTCTACTAACAGCAGGTTATGGCTTACCCCTCTGGCCAACTGATCAGCTTTTTCGTTCCTCCTGAGTGACTTGGTACCATAGCCTATTATTTGGGAACAAATTCCCAAAATTCACTAAACTTTCCCAAAATTTTCTAAAAAAATATAAAAAATTTCCAAATAATGATTTAATAGTAAACTTTATGATGAAGGGCATCTCTTTATAGACAAGCTGAAAATTCGAAATTTCGGATTGTCTGCTCAGCAAAATTTTTGGACCCGTACGAAGTACGAAGGTCCTATACGTTTACTACAAACAATTTTAATGTTACATGGTGAAGATCGAGGTGGCAGTTGGGGGCATTTATTATCGTCTAAATATGACGAATCAACAATAAAAAAAATGTCCGTCCGCCCGTCCTTCTCCACTTTTTTTCCAAACGGCTCAACCGATCACCCTAAATTTTTTTCCCTGAAATATCCATAATTCAAGTTCGAAGATGAGCAAAATCGATCAAGTGGTTCCGAGGATATGGTCGAGGAAGTGATCGAAAACATGGTTTTTCGAGGGTCGGTGAAGCTTTTTCGCAAATATCTCAGCAAGTATAGCACGGAAATGGCTCATGTTGTTGTCAAATAAAAGGATTTGATGTCAGAAAATTGGGAAAAAATTTTTGTGGGAATAGGGTCAGGGGTTGGGGCACCGGGACCAATGGAATTGACGAAATTGAGTCTCTTGGCCATATACGAAAACAGTTTTTCGTGTTTATTTCCTTAACTATGCAATATGGAGATTCACTGTCAAATGCAAAGTTGTGGAGAATGAAATTTTAGGGTACACGTGTTTAAGGGTTTTGGGTAAAAATGCAACAATCCTGGGATATGACCACTTCTAGAATTGGGAGGGATGATCGATATCTCTAGAACTGTAAGAGGTAGAAGGTTGCTTCCAAAGGCCTTTGACATTACCTTGGGTAATTTCAATGAAATTCTTATAGTTATAAAAGAACATAAAACGTTGGAATGTTTGCTGATTACTGTATTAAGATACGTTCGAGTCTTTTTGCAAGATTTGTCATATATATTCTGATACGTACGGGTCTTTGGTTATGTTTTTTTTTTAAATTTTAATCTTTATTAGGCTCCAATACCTTCATTTTGGAACTAATTTGTATTTTCTGGGAAGTGTTATGGCTGAGATATGCACTAGGACTACCCTCGTAAAAGCCCTCCTAGCGCTCAACAAGAAAGGGGTAGAACGAATGTTTTTCGTATCGGATAATGTAACTCAATGGCATTGTTTCATGCGCGTTGTGAGGGATTGAAATCAAAATTTTCCAAAAAGTATAAAAAAATTCCCAAATAAGAGGCTCTGCTTGGTACCCATGTCAATGTGACTTTATTGTCTCTTGACAGAGTCTCGATGCACTGATCAACCAGCTTCGATGAAATCTTGACCGACGGCAGCGCCTTTATGGACGATACACTGTCTGAACAGATCAAGCTTTTCTTATTTCTGATGCCATTTCGCTGCATCATATCTGAACTTTCACAGCGGCGATTATCTTCGACTGAAAAACGGAGCCATGGGTACATCGTATTCCAAGCACACTGCGTCCGTTCCCTCATCTGTCTTCGATCCATGTGTAAACCACGACATCCGCCTCTTTGGCAGGTGCGTTTCTAAACTCTTTCGAAGCAAAAACGCGCTCTCATAGAGTATCCCCCCAGCAAGCACACAAAAGCAATGTAAGTGCATATAGACATTGTTGAAACAAGTTAAAGCTTTTCTGCCGTGCCGCCTGGCAGGATGTCAAATTTAGTACAAAATTGCTTTTAAATCGTCGTTTTGATTTGTGTGAAAAACGCCTTATGCTTTTCTCTAAAAGTTTCGCAAGCAAAAATGTAATTTCATCAATAATAATGTGCATTCAGCAAACACTTTTGTACATAATGAACGCCATATCTTTTCCGGTTCCTTCCGCTTAGACATTTCCTCAAATAACGCGTTAATTCACCTCAAAATTAGTTATTAGGCTAAAAATAAACAGTCTATCAACAAATAAAATTAAATCAATTTATAAAAGTGTGGAAAACATAAAATAATCAATTTTATTTGAGTTTATTGAATCAATTACTCACATGCCGAATTTATTCCATTCGTAAAAAAATAAACGAGGCGATTAATTTAAATAAAACTGTGCACAATTGCATCTTTGATGCTTTTTCTTTTCCATATTTAGGAAGGTTGATATTCTTGTAAGGAAAATTTTTGGTTTTATTACGATTTACTGTTCCCTTGTAAAATTTTGTCGCTGGACAAAGAAGTGTTGTTAGGATCGACGATCCCTTCTTTTTGCTGTTTCAATGGACGAGTCATGTTTGAAGTAGTTGTTTTTGCTACTATTACACATTAGAAAGGAGCTTCTGTTGAACGTTGCAAAATTTGTGTAGAACGAAACAGGTCTTTCCTTGAGTTAAGACTTTTTTTAAGTAACACGGTTGCTGTGGGCGTACACTTCTATGACTATTGACATCAATGACAAAAAGGTTAAAATGGAAATACTCTTTGTTGTCGTGGAACATCATTCACTCTCACAAATGGTAAACGTTTCCCATTGTCGTAAATTTTCATGCATGAATTGTAACGATAACTAGCTTTGTGCTCTTTTAAAGTCAACACATTAAATACTGTCATTCAGATTTGAGTTCGTTGTGAGTTGAAAGTGCGTTGTTTATAATATTTATCATAGAGACTAATCTAATGTTTCTAAAGGTGTTCTAATCTATTTACATTTTCGGTTTGTGTGTGTGGGTTTTACCACCAAATTAAATACTATAGCTCATCGACAGATGATGATTCACTAATAGTCCTGGAAACCCACGAAACAGAAATTTTGGCACTTGTAATATTCCTTGGGCTGTAACATGCGGTAAAATAGAGTTGAGAAGTCAACAAAGTACGGAGAGGAATATACGATTACTCTGTCTATTGCAACAATGAATATTAAATATTTATAAGATGTTGTTGAAGATGTTTTTATGTGATTGTTGCTCAGACAGTTCATCAAAACGAAATTGTCTTACTTCGTTATATTGGCTTGTCTCAGTGAAATTCCATAGTAAATCCAATTTGAACAAACGTCCCATTTATACAGAGAAAGCATAAAACTTTCCACGGATTCTTTTTGTGGGTTTTTTAAGACAATGTAATGATACATCGATCGCATCGGTAGGCTGCGTACAAGAATAGTGACTTTTAGCATAGAAGAAAGAGCAAAAAATCGAAAGACTGTTGGTTGCGATTGTTAGAATGCCTGGTGGCTTCATTTAAATGTCAGAACCGGCATATTTTTGTATTCCGAACATTATCTAAACTCTTTTCAACATTTTGATGGACTTTTTCTTTCTGCGCAGGTTATTAACACCGCAAAAACCTGCGCAGAAGTAAAAAGTTCATGAAAATATTGAAACGAGTTTAAGATTTAATTCGTAATTTATTTTTTGCAATTTACCGACAAAAAACTCGCTTTTTCGTGCGTTTGTTCGGTGTCGCATGAGGTCACTTTTCCAATAGTTATTTATGCAACTAGTTGCGAAATAGAGTTGTTTTTGTCACTAGATGTGAAGTTAGCAAACGAGCGAAGCGAGTTGGGTAACCACATCGTATGACAAAAACAACCAATTTCGCAACGTGTTTCATACAAGACTTTATGCAACAACTTGTGAAACGTGAACAAAGGCGTTGCATAAAACTTTTTTAACGCACTAATGCGATAAATTTTTTTGAACTAGCACGTGAATACCGCTTCTCACATCTAGTGCGTTACACTCGCACGATTTTAACTTTGGATGTCTCTTTTGTTTTTAACAAAAAAAATTTCCAAAGTTAAAATCGTGCGGATGTAACGTAGCTTGTATCAAAAACTGCTATTTTATGTTTGCAGCTACCATATACTTCTTCAGATAATTATTTATGTTTGTTATCAGCATAATATGGTTGTTGAAAACATAATACGTTCGATGTAATCATAATATGTCTGGAAAAATTTGGCCTCTCATGCACGTGGTTTTGGACATAACATCATTAGTGCTATCATATATTGTTTATAACAGTTATGTTATGTTTGTAATCATTATAAGTACAAAAACCCTTTTTAAAAGGGAAACGTGTTATAGTTTGGTATAGTAAAATGTTAAAGTTTTTCTGTTCTTTCAGATTTGATACGAAAAAAATTAAGTATTGCGTGATGTGTGGAGTACGGGTAGCCAAATTTTCGGCGTGCGAAATCTGAAAGCGCAGAAAAATTATTACGTTGGGAGGGTCCGGCATTTGTGACGCATTTCTTTAATCAAAAATTAAAATATTTCAAAAGAATTTTTTGCGTTCCAAAGCTTGATATCAGTTGTTTTGGAAGAAGAGACGAGGACTTGCGTTTCCCTTTAAAAAAATGTTTTTTTTATGATATCAGTAGTTTTAGAAGAAAAGAAAAAACAAATTTAGCGAAAAAAATTTCTGTCGAAAAAAAAATTTTCAGAGAAAAAAAATTCGGCGAAAAAAAAATTTTCAGCGAAAAAAAATTTTTCACCGTAAAATAATTTTGTGCGAAAAAAATTTTTCACTGGAAAAAAATTTCGTCATAGAAAAAATTATCGTAAAACTTCCGGTAAAAAAAATTTAAGCGAAAAAAAATTTTCTGCGAAAAAAGCTTTCAGCGAAAAAAAAGTTCGGCGAAAAAAAATTTCAACGAAAAAAATTTCCTTTGGCACGGAACATCTATCTTCAACAAAACAAAAATTAGAAAAAAAAAATCAATTTTGTACCTAAATCCGTCCCAAACCACCGTAGGCCATTTTGTTGGTCTCCCTAAAACACTACACATCCAACCCAACAACTTTTTCAACACCAAACATCGATCTCCAACTCGAAAAAAAATTAATTTTCCCCCTAAGTCTGTCCCATACCACCGTCGGCCATTGTGTTGGTCACCCTGAAACACTGCACAACTAACACATCAACTTTTCCTTTGACACCAAACATCTATCTCCAGTCCAAGGATTTTGCTCATATTTGACCCATACTTTGAATACACTCACACACAGACACAAAACATTCTTTTATATAGGCTTTATATTGCGCCTTCTATGAGCCCTGGCCGGTACGAGGCCGGTACCCCCCCCCCCTTTTTTTTAAATCTCATATCGCGTAGAATGCCCACCCGAAGGTCCCTGCAAAATTTCAAGGAAAGTTATCGAGCCGTTTTCGAGCACGAACCAAAAAAGTCGGTTTTAATAAAAATGGCTCTGGAACTAACTAACCCACTAACTAACGGTGTTTCCATGATGTTTCCATTAACTTTGGCTTCTGAAATAACACATTTTGTATGGAAAATGACGATTTTCTAAAGGTCATATCTTCGGATCCACTGGACCGATTTTAATGAGTAAAATGTCGATTTCAATCAAAATGTTACGTAGAATCCGAAAAACTAAGTCAACAAAGTCGCTACCGCGCGCCCATGATATTGAAAGTGAGATTAATTTTTCGATTTGGCGATCTATGAGGTAGAGAAACATGCCTTCTCTTAGCTGGCTATTAATGTAGCAAATTATATTGACACCAGTCACAGTGAAAAATGATTTTCTTTTGTCAATCCAAATTACAAATGTTGTCAAATAATTAAACTTGAATGTTCTAACTACGAATAAGTCTTCAATTAAGGTTTTGTACTGACATTGTTCTATTTTGCCGCGGAAAATGCAACATCATTAACGAAAAATTACCCTAACAAGGCAGATGATGTGAGATTTTCTTATGTGACTTGAAAACATCTAATTATCATTTAATGAATGTAGAAGAAACGAAGCAATTTTTTAGCTTAAAATTTAATGTGACATCTTCCACTTTTGCATTTGAATAAGTAATTTCAAAGAAGTTGCAAACTTGCTTACATCTACGAATTACTACGAATTTTATTTATAACTTTGCCAACGTTATCCTATTTGTTTCTTGTATAATTTAAAGTTTTGTTAACAGAAAAAATTAATTAAACTTTTGCATTTACGTTTACGCTGTGATCCTATTCACATAAGAAAAACAGTTTACGACAAAGTCATATTTCTTACAATTTTGCCATCATTTCACGTGTGGTTGACATTTACGAAGTACCATACATTGAACAATTTCAAATATTATGCCACTCCATGTTACATGAACTGTTTGAATTGAACCATCTTTAACATTTCTGGTGAAACCACCGAAACATTGCGACGATTCAAAAATGTGGTGAATAACTAAGGAAACGTCTCTTGTTCATGATATTTGCAACCATTA
Organism: Pseudolycoriella hygida; assembly: GCA_029228625.1. Classification (NCBI taxonomy): domain Eukaryota; kingdom Metazoa; phylum Arthropoda; class Insecta; order Diptera; family Sciaridae; genus Pseudolycoriella; species Pseudolycoriella hygida. The sequence goes on along the minus strand of CM055405.1, from coordinate 17,752,328 downwards.
CCGAAAATAACGACCTTCGCACTAAAACTTTATCAGTGTCTTTGTTCTCATTCTAAAAGGCTTCCATCGCGAGATTTTCCTCTTGAAGTAATCACATTTCGTAAATAAATTCGGTATCAAATGTAGGCGTAGGTTTGACGTTTTATACGACAATATTTAAAAATTTTCCAGGACTCGTCTCCGGCTCACAATGACAACAACCTTTTAGTCTCTGAAAAGTTTTTCTCTCATTTCTTAATAAAACTACAACAAAGCTCGACTGTTTTACTCACATGGATGTGAGTTTTCAATAAACAACACGTGCGTAAGTGTTGTAAAAGAAAATCGTTCGAATGAAAGATTAATTTGGGTAAATGTACCAGTTACCAGCCATGTAGTAGTCTCCGGCCAGCACCAGTAACCGGCCATATTTCAATGCGAAATGTGGCCGGTCACTAGTGAAACTATGGTTTGGCCGGAGACAACTACATGGCCGATAACTGGTGCATTTACCGTACAATGAGTATTCCCGAATAAAACTCCAGATTAAATCTATTCATTTGAGAAAATCACAATACTCGTAAAGGATTCTTACACCCAATACAATTTCGAATGTTACGTGGAAATTCGTGTAGTTTTTGCTAATATGGTTCGAAACATAGATAAGGGGCCATCCATAAATGACGCCCGGTTTTTTCAGTGCTGCCAGCACATTTAAATCCTTAATAAAACGATAAATATCCATTCTGGCGAGTCAAATGTGTGTTCTACCCCCCTAAATACCCCCTCTGATTGGGGGGCAGGACACACGTTTGACTCGGCAGAATGCATATTTATCGAGTTATTAACAATTCAAATGTGCTGGCAGCACTGAAAAAAACGGACGTCATTTATGAATTAAAATTCAAAATTCCCACCATTTTTACCGTTATTTAACGGTAGAATAGAAATGGGCGTTATTTAGCTTTCTTTCTTATTTTGAAATGGCATATGTTTAACTGATCACCAAGAAATTCATTTTTGATCACCAGAAAATTCAATTTTGATTACCAGAAAAATAAAACACTCTTTTTTAGGGCCAGGGGTGTGTCCGACCGTTTCGTAAAAAGAGGAATGTATCTTTAAAGCGGCTAACTCAGCGTAGGTGTAACTTGCCCTAATTAAGTTTTATTGGTGATCAAAATTGTATTTTCAGGTGATCAAAAATTATTTTCGGGTGATCGATTATAAAACTACCCTTTTCAAATTAGTTCATTTTAGTAACAAATCGATGTATTTAGTACAACATTGGCTTCTGTCGAAGCATAGCGCAATTAGTGACTGACAGTTCGGTATACTTTGACAGAAGCCGATGTCACACTAATCGCTTCAACGATGAACTAGATCCATTAAAAATTTCTAAATTTTACCTGCGGATTTTTTATATACTCTATAGCAATGACAAATTTTACGCTAAAGCCCGACTCGTTTCTTTATAAAATTCGCATTTGACGGGACAAGAAACATGCCCCGAATGTGATTTGGTTAAACAGCTTCAATTCTTTGGGGGTATCTGTTTTTTGTAGGGAATATAGAGTTTTTTAAACGCTACGTTAATATAAAATTAATCAAATTTTACAGAGGCACGTGATTTGAACCATTCTTGCGTTGATATCACAAGTGATTTACCGAAACACATTATTAGCCTAATTCCGTCAAAATTCATTTACTTCATTTGAACCCTGCTATTGATGCAAACTCCAATGTCGCAGTATTACAAAATGCTGATCGACTTTCTTAAAGAGATATTAATTTCACTACGAGGAAATCATTAGATGCTGTTAACAGAAAATGTTATAGGACGATGAGAATGCTTTGTAACTGCCAATTTAATGATGAAGGTAAAGTAAGAAATTTTTAAGGAATTTCTTTTAATTGCCGTTGAGGAATTTTTTGAAAAATATTTCATGGAATAAATTTATGGCGCAGCGGTTAAGAATAAGTTGATTTGAATTACGGACACGTTTCGCAACGTGCCGATCAAGGACCAACATTTTCATAGATTTGTTTTACTTCCCACTGAGATTTCAACAGTTACATCACAGATAATTCGATAGATGAATGCGAAAGAGATGGCGCTGACTAAAATAAAAAAAAAAACAGAAGATAAAAATTCGTTTCATGTTCAGTGATTTTTTACATTACCAAATAAAAAATCCTTCCACAAAGGGGCAACTATCTTATTACATCGTGTGTGTACATTGTCTAAAGGGAAATCTTTGCATGTTTCAATCTGTATATAATTTTAAATTGAGATTTATGACTCAACTTTGCCACGAACTTGTAATATGAAGACATAAAAATTTCAATATTCTCGTATACGTTGATACAGCGTATTACAAACACAATGTTCAGTTGCTTGTGATTGAAAAGCTTACTGTAAAAACTTGCAAATAATTGCAAAAGAATATTTTAATTGAATTTTTCATAGCCTCGTCTACAGAATAGGGTGAAAATTACTAATTAGTAAAAGATGGTGCTTTAAAGATTAGATTTTTCTGTAGATTTTGTCTACCAATGCAAGGTCTATAATAACAATTTTATGAACCACTAAACCTATTACACACTGGCCCGCCTTACTCCTTAAAGTACGCACGAAATGGTTGAGTGTAACTATGTACCAGTACCAGTCTCTGGAAATGTGGAAGCATTCAGAAAACGATTGTGCTTTCATTCATGAAATAACAATAGGTGTCCAGTTACTCATACCTTTTCAGCGACTACCGACTAATCCATTCGCCATGTGGATCAAAGCGAAGTCAACAACACAACATGCTTGTGGAATGCAGACACGAGAATCACATCCAACATAGCATTCAAAAAGCAAGTTAGTGAGTAACGAATTACAAATTCAATAAAACTGGCGGCATACCGTTTGTGGAGTAACAGGAAAAAACAACTTTCCTTGTATATCTCCACATCACGCTAAGTAACTTTTCCAGACATTCTTGTAACTCTTCAAGTGTGTTCCCCCTGGGTGTAAAAAATTGAAGAAGATTTTTTGTCAACCGCTTTAACTATTAACACAAAAAGTAAATTCAATTAAGCGCCTGTAAGGCTTCGAGTGATTTTCTCTACAAAGTATTTTTTGGTAATTCTGTCATCCGTTTTATTTGTTCTATTTGAGTACTTGAAAATGAAAACAACTGAAAAAATCATTTAATTTTGTGCCATGAACATTGCATTTTATTGAAATGAAATGAAAAAAAAAACTTTTGGAGAGCTGTGAAACAACACAACGGCCTTTTTTCAGAAACAGAATTTTTTTTTGAAATAATGACGAAATGAAACTAAAAAGTTGTACTCGTAAGTTTTGTTTGGAGTTTTTGATTAATTTTATGTTGTTAAATGTAGGCGTTAAATGGTGAGTATTTCGGATTGGAACTGTTGATGCAAATGTACAAATAGTTCTGAAAGCAAAATTAATCTAAAGTTGTTGTCCGTCCATAGTGTCATTGTCAGTTGAATGCGAAAATGGATTTTTATATAGTTTTTCCATGCTTCATCTGACAATTGCCAAATAGGCACTAGTTACGAAGACTACAATTTTACAGCAAAAGAAAAACGAAATTTTTATTTTCGTCGATTGTTTAACTTTGTTCATTCAGTCAAATGTTAGAAGGAAGTCTTTACTGCCCTACGACGCATAAAAAACCTAGCGACGTTATCAGATGAGAGATTTTCATATTATTTTCTCTCACAAAATCTCGTCGCTAGGTTTTTTATGCGTTGTACGGCAGCATATGTTTCGTGCATATAAAACGCGCTTTATTTGAGCGAAAAACTCGATATAAAAAAGGCTTTGTAATTCGTTTATAAAGATCACCACAATCACGAATATGAAAACTTTATACTCGAAATTGAAAAGCATATGAGCTTTACAATAAAACTGCAAAGATACATAGATGACGCGTTTATATGAGTGTTAGTTTTCGATCGTACGAATTGTTAAAAAGCGTATAATGATCCCGAAAAATCAACGAACAAGCGGTACGAAGAGCTGTGTACGTTATTGGAAAGCCAACTCACAAAAACGGTGATCATTTTCCGAGAGCGAAAACTATTTTTCTTAGTCGAAAAGAAAAGTACGGAAAGCATGGCAGCATAGTACATACGCTAGAGTAAATAAATTGGCCCTCAAGTGTAAATGTGGCGCAAATTTGGAGGCGTTATGACTTTGCGAAAAAGATGAAAGTTTAACATTGTCCCAAACATGCTAAATGGCATTGGTCCTGGAGGCAAAGATTCTCCTTAAAGAAGAATCCATGAAGGAATCGTTAGGCGAAGTAAATTTCATCAAGAATAACAAACCACATGGTGTGAGAGACCTAATACATTGCCGGAAATAACAAATCCGGTATTGCAAAATTATTGCTGGAAGTAACGAATCTAGCATACAAAATTATCGAAAGTGAAGTCTAGTCCTTCAACTAAAGTAACCGTTTAGAAACGAATGTATTTTGCTCGTTCTGTCTTTATGACTGCTGATATACACATAATCACGACCGACATGACATAGGTATACTGATGAAATCACATACCCTGGTATGTGAGGGGGTGATACGCCGAAATCAGCATTTTGTTACTGTCCATTGTTTCGTCCCTTATATAGTGCCCTTCATAAAAGATGGAAAGTAAAAAATCCCTTTTATTTAGTTCGTGCACTCTAATATTTTTAGTCAAAAATCCAAGCTATACAAAGCTATCAAAGATTTAATAAAATTGACCAGCTATGCAACAATATAACAAGAATATTGGAGGAATGACCTTCAAGAACAATGGCAACGGTACAGATGGAACAAAGAAGCCATCTGCTCATTGTGGTTGGAAGAATCATCAATCAAAAACGTGCCGATTCAAGGGAACTAGTTGTAGGAACTGTAATAAAACGGGACATTTACCAGCAATTTGTCGAAATTAAGATAAGAACGTTAATTTTATTAACAATGATTTAGATTGTGAGTCGAATAATTTCAATAATGTTGATTTTTCTGTTTTCACAATAGAAGTCAAGGAGGAGCAGTACCCCATTCAATCGGGTCTCGTGAATGAGACTAGGAAAGTTTATAAGTTACCAATTTTATTGGATGGGGTTGAATTGGAGGTCATGTGTGACACAGGAGCTCCACTCTCATTGCTATCAATTGAATTTTTACATGTTTAGACCCGTACGAAGAACGAAGTTCTTCGAAAAGGAGTCTTAAGCGTTTACCACCCCAAATTTGACCCGGGAGTTGGTTACTTTTTCGTTTTGGGATCTAAATAATAGAAAAATGCAATAAAAATGTTGTCCTTCCGTCCGTCCGTCTGTCAACTCTCTATCTTGAGTAAAACTTGACCGATTTTGAAAAACTTTTTGTCCCTAAAAGGTAATCGAAAAAGCTTTTATTGGATTGAATCTGGGCACTGTCGGCCCCAAGGACCGCTGAGCTAGGGCCGTTTAAGTGATTTTTGGTCTTTTGTACATAACTCGCGTAAATCTTATCCGAGTTTATGAAAAACTTTTTTTTTTGTTTGAAAGGTTGAGGCATATCCATCATTTCATGGAAGAAAATTTTTTGATTTTGAGTCTGTGGACTCAGCCACGACCCTAAAACTGAGTTTCTACTAGGGCTAAACGTGTTTTTTCTACATAAATCGGGTAAATTTTATCCGATTTTCAAAATATTTTTTTTTCCTGAAAAAAAGTGGTCAAAAACTTGGTTTTTTGAAGGTCGGTGGATTCTTTTGCCTCGTATCTCCGCGAAATTAGAACGGAAATCACTCTTGAAGGTTTTAAATAATAAATAAAAGATATGAAAATCAAAAAACCAAAAAAATTAAACTGGTGAAAATCTGTTAAGTGGTTCGAACTGTGGAGCTTTTAGTGGGGGCCCAATTCACGCTACGTGACACCACAAGATATTTAGTGGTTTTTCGTGAATATTCCTTTAATGTTGAGGTTTTTTTGTGCAGTGTTGCAGATAAAAAGACGCGAACATTTCTATTCATGGTAGTATGGATCAGAGGCCTCTCCTAAGTGCTCTAGGTAGGTTCTTAGATCTGCACATTTTTTAAATTTTGAGATTTTTTTAGGGATTCAAAGAGATTTTAGTGCCGTTTCTTCGGACGAGTTTTTCAATATTACCCTTTCGGCAATTTCCAATCCGATGTAATGGCTACGTAATTTCATACACGTAAGACTTAAGGCAATATTTACTGAAATACGTTCGAGGTTCGAGTCTTTTCGGAACATCACATCTGTTTGCCACATCTATTCTGATACGTACGGGTCCCTTGCATATGTTTAAATATGAAATCTACACGTCGGCTTATGTGAAAAAATACGAAATTTCATGATGATAACAAGCATACAGCATATCATCGTTTGACGTACTACGAAATTTTGTATATTTTGACATAAGCCGACGCCGCATTAAAAGTGTAGATTATTCAAACGATACTTCTCCGTATAGGTAAGTTTTTCTATCGTTTCAGTTTACTTAAAGCATTTCCTATCAATCGATCGACTATCTCGTAATGTACGAAAAACCAGCAACTTTTCCTGAACGAATATTTTGTCAAAAAGGAAAATATTACAAGGTCGCATTTACTAATAAATGGGTATTCGAAAACTCAAACTTAAGATAAAAACAAATGAAACGTAAAAAAGGTAGAGCTTATCAAGAAAATGTCTTACATGATATAACGTTGGGGGAGATTGTTTTTAATAACATTCGACCGAACAAAAATGTTTAACATGGAAACTGGGATGTGATTTCAAACATCAGAAATCCTATTTTTAATTTCTGAGCATTTCTGCTAAGAATTAAAAATTGAATCCGCAAAGAACAATGTAGGAAAGTGGAATTATTATGAAATATTTATGTAGAAAAAAACGAAATTTCTATGGATACAATAAATAATGGAACCAGAGTATAATTCCTTGAAAAATGTATCAACTTCTTCACGTAAGTACTTGATGTTCTTCTGCTTATTCCTATAATCTTAACAATAGTATAGACAGAAGAGCGAATATTTCGATTATAAGCAAACTGTACCTACAGTGAATTTATGCAACTTTAACTATATCTAAAACTTTGACCGTTTTCCCAGGAACATTAATTTTCAAAATTGGTTTAGAACATGAAATTCAATTTTCAATTATTTGCTTTTCATTCCTTTGGATGTCACTATAAATTATAGTTGCGTAACGATGTTACACCGGGTAAATCTTTGAAATACTTCACTTTCGTCAATGCTGAGTTAAGCGAAATGAATCAAACAATATAATTTATATCAAAGCTGTCAAAATACGTTACATGTACATGTCACAGCACATTCAGTGAATGTCATTCACATCCGGTGAAAGTAGTGCACCACAAATTTATGCTGAAATTATGATACATTCGTCTTTCCTCGGTATCATTAATTTCTGACAACGCACTCCGACGTAAGGTAAAATGTCACACAAAGTCAAATTTGAAAAAAAAATTCCGCAATTTTTGGGCATTGTGGTGAAATTGATGATATGAGTCACATGACTTCCAATTTAGTTGATAAACTCTCCTTTTCAATTAGAAAAATTTCATCTCACAGCATTGTCTCACGACTGTCGAAAATTTTAACAACTGAGGCCTCACTTTTTGGTTGTTATTCTCTTTGTTTCAAAATTCTGGACAAAAAAATCACCCTTCTGGATAAAAATGGTATTTTGCGCGCCAATCTTTAGTTCATATCCACCCATCCATCTACGACCACCTGGGTCAGAACAATTTCCACATTTACCACAGTATAAAGTAAGGAGTTTATTAATGGCAGATTCCAGCAGTCACATTATTTTCAAATATTAGGAGAAATATGTGGGAAATATTATCGCTAACAAAAAAAGAAATGAGTGGAAAGCGGTCAAAATAGGATAAATCCACGGTATAAAAACCTTTATGTTTAAAACATTTCCATTGTCTAAAAAGCTTATGTAATACTAAGTCTACCCACATAAAATAACAAATGGAAGTCTTGAAATGAATTCATCACAAGCATATACGAGAGCTATGCAATCAGAATTCATTTCAGATTCCATAATAGCCTATAAAGTGCATCACAAAATTGTTTTAATTGAATGGAATTACCTGAATTTTCATTGACGATTTGCTCAATTCCATAAACGATCATTTCAAATTGTCTGCATAACAATGTCCGAAAAATGATTATCTGACGTCTTTTAACACTTTTTTTAAACTCAATAATAAGTTTTACAACGAACTTTAGTTTTATAGTTAAATTCCTACAACATTAGCAACAACAACCCAATCTTCGTTTGTTATTCAATTTTTAATAATCGAATCAATTCCAATTGCAGAGCAATGACAATTTACAATGCAAACATACAACACACAAAAAATTATATGAATTGTGATATTTTGGGTGATATATTTTATTCTGAATAAATAATTTCCCCAACAATTTCAATGCCACTGCCACGATTTTTTGTAACGCTCCAAAGAAAAACTCACGACTAACTGACTCATCGAAAAAAATGTTCATGTAAAAGATGAAAATTGTGTTTTTCGTTTGGAGCTTTTTCTATTTTGCTCATAATTTTTCCAGTTAATCGAAGTGATTTTACTCTCATCAGCTCAATTGAATGTTACAAAAATTTCTCTTTTGCCCACATCTGATACACGTTGCTCGAAATGGTTGCATTTGAATGGTTTCGTCGTTTACCCGAATTGTACAATTCAAAAATTTTCGACAAACACAAATATATTTGAATTAAATGTGCTCTTTGGAAGATGTAGGCATGACAAGAAATCGTTCTGCTTCAATTTCAAACCAAAAATCTCTTTATGTCAATTTGGAATTTTACTTAAAAATTCTCTTATCAGTTCAACGTTTATTTACTTTTGCTGTGTTCCACAAATTATTTTCGAAACATCTTTTTCAATGGAAGTTCACGTGTATACTGTCCATTTCAACAGAACACTGATAACTTTTTGGATATTCTCCCCTCTCGAAAAAGAAAGTCTATATGCAAAAACCATTTTCACAAGGAAAATTCGACGCATGTGCAATCGATTTTTTTTTCTTTATTTTGTTCCGTCTTTCACTCTACACTTTCCGCCAGAATCATAACAAACAGTTCGTCAGTAAATTTTGAAATTTAAGTTTTAAAATTGGATGTGAATCATTTCATTTCAGTTGTTTGCACATTTTCGAACAATGTTAGTTCAATGCTAACGGACGGTTATCGATATCGATAGCTCTACAAATGAAAATGTATAGTACAAAGGTTCTGTAAAGGTCTTATCTCTTTGCATTACTCTTTTGAAGCATGTTGAAGATCTGGTGTCATCGAGTGAGTTGAAAGCGTACAGGAGCGAGTAAGAGGGTTAACTAAAAGAATGAGCCGTGGTGTGTCAGGATTTTTTAAAATCAAAGATTTCTTAGCGTAGGTGCTATTTGAAAAACACTTTGTCTTGGGAGTCACACAAAGGGTATGGAGAGCACCACTGAGGAAAATGTCTGCAAGCGACGTAGGAATTGTGTTTATAATATACGCCGCCGACGTGCTATATACGCGGTGAATGTATTATCAAGCTTATTTAAGTATTGTTCTCGTCCTCGTCCTTTACAAATTGTATTCAGATATCGATGAAGAAAATAAAAATTTCATAAAAAACCCAAGAATGTGGAGAATGATCGTCACCGATAGGGTGGGCTCACTACATCGTAGAACAAGTAACCTGAAAACTGTACTGTGACAATTATTAAGTAGCGAAAGCTACTTTATGCTTTCCTCCTTCCTGTCCCTCCGTCTGTGCCCTTCACCGGGCAATCACCGTTGATTCACAGGGAAATCTCCGATAATTCACCGTGTGATCACCTAAGATTCACAGAGGAATCAACGATGATTCATTGGTGAATGCACGGTGATTCATTGATGAGTGATCGGTGAATCATCGAAGATTCTCCGGTAAATCTTTGGTGATTAATATGTGAATCATCGGCGATTTCTCTATTAATCATCGGTGTTTCCCCTGTGAGTCATGGGTTATTCCACGGTGATTCCATGGTGAATCATCGATGATTCCACTGTGAATCATCGGTGATTCAACAACGAATCACCGATGATTTAGTTTCAAAATTACCTTCTTTGGCGACACTCTATCGCTACTTCCTATACCTATGACAATGGTTTATTACTTGTATCGGAACATCATCTTTTGCCGGGTGTTGAAATAGTGTAGTATCTAAGATAACGGGAAGTATCGGATACCGGGAAATCCACTTGAAACCAGGAAAAAAATTACAATTGAAAGGAAAGAATTTGCTTACAAACGGGAAATGGCTGAAAAATTGGAAATAGCTACGGTCGCGCTTTTTTACTTCTACACACTGACTTAACTTCAAAATCGCATATTCATGCACATGTTCCATGAGTATTATGCATTAAGTGTATTCCGATATATAGGGAGTGTGGTAATTTTTAAATATTCACCGGGAAATTTCGCTCGATTTTTTCTATAATGGAAAATTTTGGGAAATTGACTCAAAGCAAGTTGTTGCTACATTTTATACAAAGGAGGAGAGGCGATTCCACCGTGCTGATTTGGACTTGTATAAGAAATGCGATTTTGTTAAAAGAAGCGAAACAAGAGTATGAAGTGAAGAGTGTCTCATGTTTTAATAAATTCACGCCTTTTGGTCTTGAAAATTACGCCCTTTCTGTGAAAGTGCTCCCCAGTGGAAATTGCTTACATTAGGCTCTGGTATGCATATGTAACGAACGTGCAAGGTAGATAAAATGCGTCCGCGGCGTATATTATAAACACAATTCCTACGTCGCGTCTAGATATTTTCCTCAGTGAAAATCAGTGAATAAGTTTTTCTACCTAACATCTCCGAAAAGTTGGTGATACATGTACATTTTGCCCCCACGAAAAGTGAACATTTCATTCCCAAACTAGGGCCGAAAAGTCTTTCCTTCCTTAGTGGGGAAAAATAATTCATCTTAAATATTGTTTTGAAAATCTTTAACGTGGTAACAACATTTCGTTGTCCACTTTTGAAAAACAATTTTAAAACACAGATTGAAAGTGTCAGCCATGCTTGTTCTAGCACGATTTATGAAAGGGATGAACACAAACAGCTAATCACTTTTATTTTGTGTATTTTTCAACTATTTTCTAAAACATTTGACACTATTGCTTACGTTAATAATAATTCATATCGCTTCACTGCAAAATTTGCTGTAATTGGTAGTACATCAATAAAATTAACAAAATTATTGATTATGAAAAATAATTTCAAAATCATTGACGTTGACATATCTCATATTCTGACATTGATGTGATCACTTTTTGTGATGAATCGGGATCAATATTGCGGTAGAAGTGTGAGCCAACATATAATCAAAAAATTTGAATTTTATAAGAAATTACATTCCAAAGTACGATCTGTTGTTTTTTATGATTAAGCAAGTGATTAAGGTTTAACCAAGGTTTAGCTTGAAAAAACAAGTAAGATTCGATCGAAATGAAGTAAAATGTGAAAATTTTCAGCGTTTTGATAACAATTATCATTTTTATTTTCATTTTAATCGAATCTGGGCGACTTTTTTCAGTTTCATATTTTCGTCGTTCTTCTTTTTGTTGCAAAAAATGGAGATTTTGGAGATTTTTGAATACATTCGAGTACTGTATGTCCACTACTTTAGAAAAATACTACATGAAATACCCTGCAAAATGACGTAACGAACGGTCACATTGTCATTGACTCTCAAAAGTTATGATTGTTGAAAGCTATAATTTTTGTCGAAAAAAAGCGACAATTTTGACACTCCATAAAAAATTTTTTTTGCCCAGTTTGCATCCTAAATTCATATTTCCCAATTTTTCTCAATTAAGGAAATGTGGAATGTTGAAAAAAATTTTAGGTGCTCAATAATATGTCAACCATTTATTTTGGTAGAGCTCCGATGCACAAAAACGCGACCTTTTGACTTCACCCATTTTGTGCTAGTTGAAGTAAAACATCTAAATATTTTGAGGGGACCTTCCCTTAGCTGCCCCGAAAAAAGGGAAAATCGATCCGCCTAGTTTGCATCTTTCAGCGTGGATTATCAAAAGGCAAACTCAATATTGTAAAAAGGATAAAATTTTCTGATTCGATCACATCGCCGCATAATGTATTTGGTAGAAGCTAATGTCGCACTAGAAACATAAATTAAAGTTTTGTGTCACGTTTTTCGTTAGGGGCCAAATGTACTTGTAACACCAACTTTTCGGAGGGGATAGGCAAAAAAATAACTTACGTTGGATGCGTCGAAAAGCATTCATTTATTCGAAATCAATTTTGTGTACTCGCGAAATCACTCGCTTTGAAAAACACTGTTATTTTGACACGTGTAGTTGCATACCTCGCCTTCGACTCTACATTTGTCAAAATAACAGTTTTTCCAAAGCTTGTTGCTTAAAAACCTTAAAAACATACTCGTGAGTTCGGCTCGTATCACAAAATTGATACCTCATGAAATGAATGCTTTTCGACGCATCCACCGTAATATACTATTTGTTTAACTGCTTTTCACAACATTCATTGTCAACCATAAATTTTCCTTGGCAAATTAGGAGAATTTACAGACGTTCATAGTGATGGTAACTTTTTCCTTACTATTGTTGAAATAGCGTGACGTTTTGACGCATTTCCGACGTTATGTGGATTGACGTTTAGCTCTTCTGATTGCAGATGTTGCCTCCAACTCATAAACTAGCTAATTTGATCTTTAGAATACTTTAAACACAACGTTGTGTGTACTCTCTTTCAATTTCAGAACATTTGTCAAGCAACCAAAGGTTACACATTGTAAGATAACGGGGCATTTGGAAAAATCAATGAACTCTTAAAGAAAGCTAAAATTTCTTCGAAAATTCATTGTTTGCTCGAGAAGATAAGATAGAGAACTTGTAAGCAACTTACAGTAAAAATTTAATTTTGTATCAAAACATATCACACGTTCGCAAATCTTACCAATTTAAATAAAATAATTGAAAAAAACCGCAAATCGACCGAAAATCTATCTTCGGGCACCGCCATATATTTAACAACGTTCGTTGCTAAAAACTGTTAAAATGGAACAATGTAAAGTCAGAGTTGAAAATGATTAACTTTGAACGTGACGAAAATGTATCACACTCAGAGTTAATCATTCTGTGGCTTTACAAATAAAATTATTCTATTTTCTAATCAAACAACGGAGCGATTTATTACGATCCTTACAAATGAATGAGTTAGCTATCGGTTTACATTCCGTGCGTTTCTGTTATACATAGGTATATGGGATGAAGCTCTTGTTTATTACGGAATTAGTGCTATAATCGAAATGAGAAAGACCAACAAATATCATTTAGGTTGTATCGGTTGCTACACAGATTATCCGAATTATACTACCGACACCAAAACATACACTCATCACATTACGACTTTAAACAAAACCGTGTTTTATGAGAAAACTTAATTACTACTATACGTAAATAATTTAACACGATGATGGTTCTCGATTGTAATTTGTAATCTTAATTTGATAAGGCGTATACATTGAATACGCACGGGTGAGATGATATTATAAATAATTAATTTCATCGTCCGTGCGATAGTCAACTGACAGTTAAATAGTCTTTCAGTTAATCATACCATACCGCTTTCTTCCTCGATGCAAGCCGATCATGCGCGAAAGGGATAGTTTGATCGTCTGGTGGTCTTCAATCTTCTAAATTTCGTACGATCAACTTTTACTTTTCTCCTTCATTTTCTTTACTTTATTCCCCTGATACCCTTACCTAACTGCCTACCTAAATTTGGTATTTTCGTATTCTCTCAGCACTCTCTCAATTTTATTGCGACGTGCATTGTTTGACAGATAATGAGATCAAATTGAGAGAACTGAGAGCTGGCGCAATTTCATTACAATTCTCAATCGCAAAAATAATTTTCTCAAAGCTGCAATTTTCTGCGACCACAATCATACCTCGTAAATTAAACGTTGATTTTTCCACTTATTTTAATCTCTTTTGCATCCAATCAAAATACATTCCTTTTGAAGAAATGAGAGTGATTATTTGCAAGCTGCTGTACTGTGCACTGTTATTGGACCCATACGAAGTACAAAGGTCCCATACGTTTACTACAACACATTTTATTGTATCATGGGATAGATCGAGGCGAGAGTGAGAGGGATGGGCTTAATACCGTCTAATTAGATGACGAATAACAGAAAAAAATGTCTGTCAGTTTGTTCGTCTCGTCGTTTTTTTTTTTCTAAATGGCTGCATCGATCACCTGATTTGTCCCAAGGTTCAAGTTCAAAGATGAGCAAAAACGGTCAAGTGGTTCCGGAGATATGGTCGAAAAAGTGACCAAAAACATGGTTCTTCGAGGGTCGGTGAAGCTTTTTCGCAAATATCTCAGCAAGTATAGCACTAAGGTGTCAAATGAAAGCATTTGATCTCAAAAAAGTGGAATTTTTTTTGTGGAAATCGGATCAGTGGTCTGGACACTGGGAACGATCGCATGGACGAAATTGAGTTTCTTGGTCATATACGAAAACAGATGGTTTTGGAGATTTAGTGTCAAAGGCAAAGTTGTAGAGAATAAAATTTTAAGGAACATGTGTTTCAGGGTTTTCGGGAAAAATTACCAAATCCCGGGATAAACCGACTTCCAGAATTGTGAGGGATGACGCATATCTAAAAATTTACGGCAGTTAGAAATTTTCTCCTTTAGGCAAAGTGCTGAGAATTACATATTATTATAATTTCAGGATTTCTTAAAGAAACTATGTTGGTCCTCTTTTTGATATGGTGCAGGGGAGAACATTTCGGCCGTCAAAATCAAAACGTACTTCGGCAGGGCCTTTGGGATTACGAGGGGCACTAAGAAAGATTTTTGACAGAGTTGTTAGATGAAAATCTTCATGTCAGTCAAAAAGTTTGAAATTTTTCAGGAAGTTTGAGACGATCTGTTTGTATAAAGTTTGACCACCCACGCCACGACAGGCTTGAAAATAGGGCAACCTCAGGATTCCCATACAAAATGACATTTTCGAATCAGCCAAACTGTGGAGTTCGACGAAGCAAGGCAGTCTCCTCTGATGACTACTGAATTCCAGCGTAGAAGTTGATAGCGCTCCTAACGTAGTGTGGAAGAGCATCGAAAGTTTTGCCCCATTCTGAGATTTTCCGAGATTCCACACCAAGTATAACTGTGCAAACATGATTGGACGATTTTTTGCGAACGGTTTGTGTAGAATTTATTAAAAATTCATAAATTTTCCGAAGAACAATACTTATTGGGCTTGGTCAACTCAGAAAGTCACGATCAGACATAAACTTTTTGTAAATTCAAGAAAATGAAGGGCGTGACTTGGATGGGTAAAATTTGTACAAACAGATTGTCTCAAACTTCCTAGGAAATATTGTTTTCTGTTATACCTGCTGTACGGCATTGTTCTAAAATTATTCTTCTACCTGTTGTGTATACAGACACCAATCACTGCGACTACACGATTTATATTCAATGAGCACGTCGCAAAAATGAGAACTGTCAAATTTGCGATGTTTTTAGAACAGAATGATGCATAAATAATACATTCTTCAAAATTATAGCTCATGTACTGTGAAAGGATGACACAAATAATAGAAGAATCAGAATTTAAAAAATTTGAGTATGAATTTACAAATTTGCTCTGAAATAACATCGCAAACGAACTTGGAATAATTTTTCAGAGCATCTTTCGACATTCATGCTCAAACTTTTTGAATTCTGATTCATTTATTATTTGCGGAAGAGTCATCTTCTCACAGTACATGAGCTATAATTTTGAATAATTTGTTGTGTACTCAGGACTCTGCTCTAAAAAAACATCGCAAATTTGACAGTTCACATATTTGCGACGTGCTCTTAAGAGCGATGTTTTTCCAGAACAGAATCCTGCGTAAATAAAGAGCTATTCAAAATTATAGTACTTAAGAGCGTGTCAGATATTTTGACAGTTCTATATTTTGCGATGTTTTTTCATTGTAGTGCAGTGATCATCAATTTTAAGTTCCAAAACATCTACTGTTTGTATAACACACCTTTTTATAGATTCTATGAATCAGAATATATAATTATTGAGTGTAAGTGTCAAAATTTGATCTGAAAAAACATCGCAAAGTAATCGGCTATGCGATGTTTTTTCAGATCAAATTTTGACACTTACACTCAATAATTATATATTCTGATTCATAGAATCTATAAAAAGGTGTGTTATACAAACAGTAGATGTTTTGGAATTTAAAATTAATAATCATTGCCTTAGAAATATGCAATGAAGAAACATCGCAAAATATAGAACTGTCAAGATATCTGACACGCTTTTAAGTACTTGAAGTATGAAGGTACAAATTTGCTCTGAAATAACATCGCAAATCCCGTAGCTGATTGCCTTGTTTTTTCAGAGCAACTTTCGACCTTCGTAGTCATACTTTTTGAATTCTGATTCATTTATTATTCGTGTAAGAGCCATCCTCTGACAGTACATGAGCTATAATTTTGAATCATTTGTTATTTACGCAGGATTTTCTTCTAAAAAAGCATCGCAAATTTGGCAGCTCACATTTTTGTGGCTTGCTCTTAAATCAGAACATTTCGATTTTTTTCTCTGCAATTTTTCGCATATGTTGCCGTACAACAGGTAACAACACAAAAGTTATGCTCCTATCTGACAAAACACTTAACTGATATGTAATCTCACTCATATGTGCTATAAACTCGATTAATGTCATATTTTATATCACAATAGAATTAATCTATCATTCTTTGTATAGAGATGATTAGAAAATACAACAAAGATAATGAGCGAAAGATATAATATATGTTTGTTATCTCTGCCAATTTTATTGCTACAAAGTTTCGATCATCGATATCATGACCGACTTTTTCGAACTTAATTATTCCAGCCGATGGAATTCAACTATACAGTGTGTATCGTTCAATAACTACTGGCATATATGTTGAAGATTTAAAGCGACTACTTCCTTTTGAAGTAAAGGATTTTACATTTCAGAATTTCCATTTCCATTGCACGAAACCATTAACACGAACCGAAAGCAAGTGGATGAAAAATTTATGAAAATATAGAGAGTTCAAAGTGAATAGTTTTTATATGACATCAATCGAAAGCCACTTACTGTACAAATCCGACGTTATTAGAAAAAATTCGTTTTATTGGTGGGGGTAAGACGTATGTAGGACTCATGCCAAAGTTTCTGGCATTCGGTGGTATCTATAAACTATTACTTATTTGATACAATCATTGAAACACAGAACATTGCAAAAATATGAACTGTCAAATTTGCGATGTTTTTTAAAACACAATCCTGCATAAATAACTAATTAATCAAAATTATGGCTCATGTATTGTGGATATTTGGGTATGAAGGTCGAAAGTTGCTTTGAAAAATCATCGCATTCCAAGTTAGGTTGCGATGTTATTTCACATCAGATTTGTACCTTTATACTTAAACTTATTGAATTCTGACTCATCTATTATTCGTGTAAGAGTCATCCTCTCACAGTACATGAATCATAATTTTGAAGAATTTGTTATTTACGCAGGATTCTCTTCTAAAAAAACATCGCAAATTTGACAGTTCACATTTTTGCGGAGTACTCTAAAACAAACAAGCAATAAGCCTTACTGTTGCCTCCAAGAATCTGTCTAAGATGACAGGTCCATATTTAACAACACATAATCTAGGAGTAGTGTCAGCTGAAAGAACTTGAGCAAATATATATAAATCAAACTTTAAGGGTTAAAACATCAAACTATCAAACATTATTGCGGCATGTAATAAGACTAAATGGAGGGAAGTGTGTCAGCAAATGACTACAATCACTGAAAATTCTCGGATTTTAACGTTAGCGATGTGCTGCATTATTTGGTTGCAAGTTGTATACGACTGAGGGCAATAATCGCTATTGGAAAAACGACTAGCTTCCGCGAGCAGAAAAATTCCAAAAAATTGTCTATAAATTCATCATTTCCCGATCATTTTTGATACCAACATGTTTCTAAATTAGATTAGATTAGAAATTCTAAAGAAGTCTAAGGTTCCTTTAAAAAGCCTAAGTAAAATCGCCCCCCCCCAGAAATATTAGTCGGATCTGGGTCAAATGGTAGTGGCTCCATACGAGTCAGCTTCGTCTTTGCATCAGTCCCTAGGGGTTGTGGGGTGTTTCGAAAAAACTCGAAGAAAAATTTGTGAACCATTGTGTCAATGGGAAATAGCGAGCGAAGCGAGCGAGTCTTTTTCACATGTTCTTTAAGTATGTGGGCAATTCCATGCAATGAATTTTGTATATAACTTGGGAACCGTGTCAATCTCCTGAAGCGTACAAAGGTGTGAGAGTTGCGATGTATGAAACATTTTTCAGGAAAAACCTTATCTATAAGTCTATCATACAAAAAAACATTGTCAGACGAACGGTTTAACCGGAAAGCGTGGTTCCCAGGTCATCCACTTTTTTATTTTCAACTTTTGAGTGGAATGGCCCATGTAATGTTAGTCATGGCATTTTCTAAATATTATTTTGTTAGTGACATTAGCGTAGAGTTTCAGTTAAAGCGCCGTAAACAATTTTTTTTGTAATAAGTCGATTTTTCCACCAGCGGCAATAATATGCTTCGTGTGGGTATAATACACAACTTGCAATTTAGTTACAGCAAATCGCTCAAGTTAAAATCCAAAAATGTTCAGTGACACAAAGAATTTACACGGAAATCAAAAGATTTTTGGTATCCATCTCAAAAAATGCCGAATTTTTCGCAAAACTCGTCAAAGTATAGAAAATTTCATTGCGAGTTTCTGTATTTCACAGATTTCACAATGTTTGCTATACTTTGACAGAGGCCTATGTGTCACTAAACACGTCGCACTTTTGATATTTTTGTATTCAAATGATGAAATAGAAATATTATCACAAATCGACTGTGTATTCGACTATTTGAAGGGCACTTCACAACCGGTTTTACGATATAAATTCAAATTTGGAAAACAGGTCCGGTGCTTCAAACCCCAATCAATTCAAAGTTTGTTCTAACTCAAACTGAAAAAAGTCTTTGCCCAACTGGTGTGGATGCTCTTAACGATTTATATTTTATTTAACGATTTATTTACATTATTACCAATAGAATGACAACATTGACACATTTTAATATTGTACAAATTGAAAATAAAAAAGACGACAAAAGTGTGTAGCGAAAGAACAGAGCCGTACCTAGAGCGTTCAACGTGCGTGGTGAGACTCCACAATAAATAATCGAAGTACCAAATTTTTAGCGGTGTTACTATCAGCTGAAGTCAACGTATTTTTCATTGAAATTTTCTCTTTCCTAAGATTTTTTTCAAAAAAGAAAAGACCGAGGCGATTGACGGAAAAATTTTTTTCATCGGGGCACAATGAGGTAGACAATTTTAAAAAGCAAATGGTATTTGATGTTCCATCATCTAAGGCACGTGAACGAAGCGAGTGATAGATTTTCAGTTGACGTTTTAAATTTCACTGATTTTTAGCTGTCAACTGTCAGCGCTCACCTCCTTCAATACCTAGATACGACCCTGTGAGACAAAGACGAGACCCGTTTGCGTCTTATAACATTTTAGTACAGAAATAAAACAATAACTTTCATTTTGCGACAATGATATACGGTACCTACCTATATAGTGATAATTATCGGGTCTGAGTAGTATTCAAATATGTGCTTTCGAACCGAATTCTGTTAGTCGAATAATAAATTATGAACATTGCCGACTTTCTGTTGGGACCTATCCCCATTTTGATTCAATTTTACGCAAATTTAGACCGTGAAGCCGATTATAAAAATACATTAAACGAGTTGAAAAATGAACACAACGTTCCGAAAGTTAAAGTTTATGATTTTGTTGTTGGTGAGTTTTCCTTCTATTGCTTTGTTTCTGCAGCAGAATCCATAACTTTTTCACTAAGTTATCGACAATTAAAGACTTGTGGTGACATTTAATTAATGACTTTTACAGTCGGTGGTGGATCTGCTGGTTGTGTTATAGCTGGAAGATTATCCACTCGTTTCAATGTGCTACTGCTGGAAGCAGGTGGCGATCCACCTCCAGCAACAAATGTCCCATTCTATGTTGGTGACGTCGGACAAGCTCCAACGATCAACTACTCTTTCGAATCGGTGCCTCAAACCAATGCATCCCTCTATTACAATGGAGTATTGAACTTACTTTGACATAAAGTTATTGTTGCTGACGATTTTCTCTTACGTTCAGATTTCAAAATCGAAAACTGGGAAGATGCTTGGAGGATCTGGTTCGCATAATGACATGATACATTCGCGAGGTAGCCCACACGATTACGATAACTGGGCATCTCTATTAAAAGACGACAGTTTCAAGTACTCGAATGTTCTCAAGTATTTTAAGCGCATGGAAACGTTCATTGGACCGAAATATGGGGTAGAAGGCGATGGTAACTGTGAATTCGGTGTGTTGTCAGTCCTTTTGTTCAGATGAGTCGTTAGGTGCAGATTCAATTGAAATACTTTTCAAAAATTTTATTCATTTCTTTCAAACGTAATGAAATTAAAGAAAATCGGCGAAGATTTTCTCTAAGGCAAAAAATAATCGTTATGACGATAGTATAAAAAACAGCTGTGAGACGAGCAGCTCTTCCATCATAAGGAAAAAAACTTAGAGAAAGTAAACGAAGATTTTCAACGAATTTCGGCGAAAAATCAAATCAGCGATAAAATCAAACAAAAGATTCCCAGCGATTGTTTCGTCTATCTCGTGACAAAGAGGCACATTCCCAGAATGAATAATTTCGTGGGCCAGTCCCTTCGTATCCTCTCAATTAATTCAAACAAAATTGACTGCCGAAATTCTGAAGATATTGATGGAGCGAAATCAGAGTTATAGGCCTTTGAAAACTCGTTTGCATGGGAATGTGGTGTTTTGTCGCTAACTTGATTTTTTTTCGGCGAAATTTGTTGAAAGTCTTTGCTAATTTTCTCTAAATTTTTGCTCCTTAATACGGCAGCGCTGCTGTCAATCATTTCGGTAGTCCATGGAAAATAACAACTTAGCGAAAATCAGCGTAGATTTTCAACGAAATTCGCCGAAAAAAATCAAGTTAGCGACAAAATTACACATATGATTCTCGGCGATCGTTTGGTTTAATTTTGTCCGTAATGTGATTTTTTCAGGCGAAATTTGTTGAAAATCTTCACTAATTTTCTCTAAATTTTCCTCATGACGACAGTACTGCTGTCAAACATTCATGTCGTATATGGAAAATAAAAGAGAGAAAATCAGCGTAGATTTTCAACGAAATTCGCCGAAAAAAAAACATAATAGCGACAACATTCTACAAGATTCTCGGAGATTATTTTGTTTAATTTTGTCGCTAATGTGATTTTTTCCGGCGAAATTCGTTGAAAATCTTCGCTGATTATCTCTAAGTTTTTTTTTTTTTTTGTTATGACGGCAGAAGTGAAGTCATGCAATTTTTCGCTGAGTTACTCTTTTCTAGCGCTGGAACCTTCGAAAATTTGTGACGAATCCGGTAAAAATGTGCAGCGCTTGAGCTATCTCTATTTTCAAAAATTTGCGGCGCTCGAAATCCGAATTCTCAAATTCAAACACAAGTTTTATCGTTATTTTATAAAAGCCCGGCGGCGAACAATGAGACTGACAGCAAAGCCTCGTTAAAAGGTTTGAGACTCCTTTATTGATTTTGTATAACTGTGTAGAGTATTACGGAAACGATGGACCGATTATGGTAAGCGCTAGCTCTTCTCCTGTCCTTGACCTTTGGTTAGAAGCTGGTGTTGAATTGGGCTACGAAATTGGCGATCCAAATGGATTTCAGCATGAGAGTAAGCGCCGTTTTCAAGTTAAAATTTTTGCACTTTAAATTCAAATTTGTTACAGGCTTTGCCCCATTGAATGTAGCTATGCGTAAGGGTAAGCGATCGAGTTCTTACATTGAATATATCAAACATTTTGAAGGAAAAAGAAAAACCCTAACGGTTATTCGCTACGCAAACGTTTCGGAGGTACCTTCGAGTAAATACTAATTGAAATCAGAAACGATCACTAGAACTACTTTTAGATTTTACTGGATGAGAATAAAAAAGCTTACGGAGTTGCGTACAGCCGACATGGCATTCCACAAATTGCACACGCAAGCAAAGAAATAATTTTGAGCGCAGGAACTTACTCCTCGCCGATGTTGCTAATGAAATCTGGAATTGGTCCAGTCAGCACATTAAATGCTGCGGAGGTAAGAAACGTTCTCCTTACTTTTCTTTCAAAGAGTCAATCTTCGATTCCACTTTAAGATTCCCGTCAAAGTTCCACTGGAAGCGGTTGGCAAGAACCTAATAGAACATACGTTGTTCGTTTTGTCCGGTTTATCAGTGAACGATTCTTCAATATTTTTGGATTTGAATTCCTCCGAAATAGAAACAGTTACTCAACAATTTCACAGTGGAGATGGCATTTTAACGGTAAACACAGAAGCTCAATGTTTCTTCACATCGTCTAAATCCTCCAAAAAAGGATGGCCAGACGTATGGATAGCTATTCATCCTCGTACAGGAAGCGATGGAACAAAAAATCTCAATTTTTACCCCATTATTGCTCGACCCAAAAGCAGGGGCATTCTCTCGATGGATTCATTGAAATATAAGGCCGGTGTTAGAGATGATCAACAATTAGCATTAATCGATTACAAATTTTTGACGCATCCCGATGATATCGAAGCTTTATTGGACGGTAACAAAAAAGTTTATCTTCAAATCTTTGAAACATTTACACAATTATTTTAGGAATTAAATTAATTTTTAAAATCATTGACACGAAGGCCTTCCAAAGTGTCAATATGACTTACATCTCCAAACCAGATCCTGTGTGCAAAGCCCATGCGTTTTTATCGGATGACTATTGGAGATGCCAATTTACCCAATACACGATGCCTTGCGTTCATATGGTCGGTACATGCGGCATGGGACCTGATTCTGGGGACTCATCCACATCTGTGGTTGACACCAAATTTAGGTTTGTGCATTTTGAAAATGGAAAAACAAAATTTCTCACAATACAATCGACAGAGTGCGAGGTGTGTCCAATTTGAGAGTTGTCGACGCTTCTGTGATGCCTGAAATTACAAATGCTAACATAAATGCAGCGGTGTTGATGTTGGCGGAAAAGGCATCCGATGATATCATCGGGTTTTACAGCAGAATATCGAATTCTGAAACAAATCCCTCCGAACTGCAAGGAATGAAAAATTATCTTAATCTGCTAGACTAAATCTCGGAGTCTCAATGACTACAAAATTGTAATAAAAAATATAATTGAAAGGTGAAATCGTATTAAGTGGAAAGTATATCAGGGACGCCACTGAAAATTGATGTCTTTTAAGGTTTTGGTAAATCTTCGCATAATCCTTGTCTTATCATTCATTTCCAGTACGAAAGTACTTTCTAGTCACCAACATCACCAAAATTAGCTGATGGCTGATAGTTGTTTATTAAGTTGATTTATTCTGATGGAGATATTCATCAACAGCTACCTTTTCTCAACAATTGAATGTTAGCTGCAGTTATCAACCGTCTAAAACCGTGAAGATCTTTGGCCAACAAACAATCAAAGAAAAACGGAAAAAATAATGTAATGGTCACATCGTATACGGCGAAAATAATCCATGACGTAAGGATCAATTTTGTGGAATGAGCTGAAGCAGCACAGCGTTTACGAAATAGCATTTTGACACTTTTTCGACCAGATCGAGGTGGCAGTTGGGGGGATGCATTTATTATCGTCTAAATATGACGAATCAACAATCATGCTCGCAGCGGTAGCGGAGAGCGTGACGCAGTCCCCACACCCCAAAAAAAACGTCCACAAACCCAAAAACCTCCATACAAAAACCTTTGGGACAAGACACGATGTATAGGCGAAGTTTTGAGTTTTTTCCCCTCGCCCCCTTTCCCCTCCAAATTATTTAAAAAAAAAACTACGTCGCAGCAGCTTTCCAACAAGCACTCACTCATCGAAATCGGTTGAAAATTGGCTGAGATGTGGAGGTTTGAAGATGGTACTTTTCCATACATCTTACCAAAATCCATTGTTCTCATTATTATGAAAACTTTTTCCTGATCTGTCGGTTTCTATCTATCTATCTATATATTAATGATATCAGTGGAGGTGACGCTTGCGCTGAAAATACGCATTCATTTCCTTGACGACAACGTTACCCTGTGTTCAAAAAATCGCGTCACAAATGCCAGACCCAACGACGAAATAATTTTTCTGTACTTTCAGTTTTTACGCTGCAAAAATTTAACATTCGTGTCTTTTTGCGAAGATTGTTTTGAGTTTTAAATTTTTGCGTGTGAAAACTGAGTGTTGAAAAATTATTACGCTGGTGGGTCTGGCATTTGTGACGCGATTTTTTGAACACAGGGTAATGCTGTCGTCAAGGAAATGTATGCGTATTTTCAGCGCAAGCGTCACCTCCACTGATATCATTAATTTTGGAAGTAGACATTAGGGACTGCGTCACACTTTACCTTTTAAAATGTTTTTGTTGGTATAAAAAAAATGTCCGTCCGTCCGTCTGTCTCCACTTTTTTTTCCAAACGGCTCAACCGATCACCCTAAACTTATTTTCCCTGAAATATCCATAATTCAAGTTCGAAGATGAGCAAAATCGATCAGGTGGTTCCGAAGATATGGTCGAGGAAGTGATCGAAAACATGGTTTTTCGAGGGTCGGTGGCCATATAGGAAAATAGTTTTTCGTGTTTATTTCCTTAACTATGCAATATGCAGATTCACTGTCAAAAACAAAGTTGTAGGGAGTGAAATTTTAGGGTACATGTGTTTCAGGGTTTTGGGTAAAAATGCCACAATCCTGGGATATGACCACTTCTAGAATTGGGAGGGATGATCCATATCTCTAGAACTATAAGAGTTAGAAAGCTGCTTCCAAAGGCAAAGCTGAAGAGAATAACATTTTAGCGAACACGTGTCTCTGGATTTTGGGTAAAAATGCCACAATCCTGGGATATGACCACTTCTAGAATTGGGAGGAATGACCCATATCTCTAGAACTGTAACAGGTAGAAGGTTGCTTCCAAAGGCAAAGTTGTATAGAACAAAATTTTAGACAACATTTGTTTCAGAGTTTTAGGGGCAAATGCCCAATCCTTGGATATAACCATTTCTGGATTTGAATGGTCTGAGATGTACTTCGGTAGGGCCTTTGACATTACCTTGGGTAATTCCTATGGATCTTTGAAATTCTTATAGCAGGGCGCCCACTCTAAATTCGGCCTCCATATTATGGAATACAGGAGATTTTTACTTTAAAATATGGAGAAATTCAGGAATTTTTAAAAAAAAAATAAAGAGAATTCAGGACATTTTAGAACGAAAATTAACTTTATTTATCGTGAAAGTTACAAAAACGTCATTTCTTCAAAATGTTTTTCATTTTTAGCTTTAAATTTTTAATATTTGAATTTATTGTCTTAGACTTTTCGACTCCAGCACTAATTAACATTTGCGCTTTCATCACCGAAGATTTGTTTAGTGCACCATTAGTTAGAAGTAAAGACGACAAGCTTCCAGTTCCCTCCTCAATCAAATTGTCAGCCACAGCCAACTTCAGTGTTTCTTCCTCAATTTGGTTTTCCAATGACTGCACCTCAGATAGTTTTTCCTTTATTTGCTTTTAAGCCGCTGCGTTCTCTATTTCCTTCTGTTTTTGTCGTTCGGAAAATTCGCGTTGCTTGACTTCCAAATGAAGAAAATATTTTTGACCTGAAGATGCGCAGAGGTCCAATAGTCGACGAGTTATTGCGAAATCTTCTACTTTACCGTAATGTAATATTGCATCCTTTACTACTCGAATGGCTATTATTGTATCTTCCTTCGTTTCTTCCCGATTTTGCAACATTGTACCATTGAAACTGAAGCCTCTTTCTGGTGCTGCATTACCATGACATAAGGTTAAGCATGCTCGTGCTAATTTTGAAAGGTCATCAAATTTCAGGTGATTTTGTTGGTCTTTCATACCACCAATCATCCGCCAGAAGCTATAACTGTCCAATTCCTCATCGAGATTAATGTCTTCAGTTTGATACAATTTAAATTGTCGGACGATTTCATCTGCGTATCTGAAAGGAACAAAGTAGATAGCAAGATAGAGTTGATCTTTTCGCACATAAATTCAGGTGGGTTACCTGTCTTTGTTTAGATCTGTTAAATTTGTACCGTGCAACACTTCAGCAACTTTCGTAGCCACACGGCGAACAGCAAGCACTGACACCTCTTTCAAACGATTTGTTTTGTGAAAGCATTGCAGATCTCTCAATATGCTGAGATTGTACGGCAAATTTTTCTGCAAGTAAAGGGTGACATCCTGGTAACATAATTTGATCTCAGTTTTCACAGCGTCCAAGTTGGTTTTCGACTCCAAACTTCCAATTTCACGTAGTCAATTTTGTGGATCGATAACAAGTTTTGAGTCTCTTCCACATTGACAGCTCCCAACGCTTGCGCATCCTTTCGAACTTTCCTAGTGTCGGTGGTCAGACACGTTAATTTCACGAAACTGGACATAATACTGAACAGCAAATCTCCAATGGCGGAATATATGATGTGAATCACAGGCTTCGACGATTGGAGCAATATTAAGTATCCTTCAAACAAATCCGCAAGGTGAATGGCAAAATTCATGTACAGCAGACTTAAGTTCGACGACAAATATTTTCGGATATTCTGGTAACGCTTCGTTCCTTCTACGTCTTTGGCAAAGTTTTTTTGTTTTGCCAAAAAAACCAAAAAGTAATTTTTCAGATTTGGCCATTGGTCAACGATTCGTATGAGAGCTTTCTTTAAGCTTAGCCATCGTGACGATACGTGCTTAATAAGAAATTGTGTTTCCACTTCAGTAACAAGCTCCACCATTTTGAAATCTTCTCTTCTGGCACTGCTCCGCTTGAAGAAAAAAACAAGATCACAGATAAAGCCATCGAAGTCAAAATTTAATTTTCTCAATCCTCGTTCGAAAGCGTTGTGAACAGTGTGCAGGGAACAAGTGCCAGCATCAATGAGACTTGTATTGTATTCGTCGTGTAAAACCTTCTTTAACAACTTCTCAAATAGTTTGTTCGTGTTAGGGCCATCCATCATTACCTGCAGTAGATAGCTGACATTTAACGACATTTTCTTTCTGAATTCGAAGAAATTTTTTATGAGCTGCTCTGCATCGCAATGGCCGTGAAATGTGCTTCCACAATACCGAGTTACCATCTTGTCGAACTTGCTGGAATCATATTGAACGTATGCATCGTACTGCTTCTTGATTTGAGCAGTTGTCGTTTCGTCGAATGAAAAGGAAAACGATTTTCCTTTTAGGTCCTTTATCATCTCTTCCATTATCCACTCACATATACCGAATTGGACGATGTATTTACATTTAGTGTATGACATTTTGTACGATGCAGCTACAGCCAAATCGGGAAACATTGTACGAAATATGCTACCATTATCTTCGTTACTGTTAAACGAAAAATTTGATTTCACACATTTGAGTGCCCAAATGATTTCAGCTTTTAAAATTTTGTCCTCATCCGAAATCGGACGACCTGAAATTTAAAAATAAATAATTAAGAAGGAAACATTTTGGTTGAAATTTTTTGTTTATCAATTGCTTCCACGAGCATGGAATTCAATGTGACTTGAGACGACGTGCCTAATTTGATGCCTTCAGCATGACGATGTTTTTGAGTTTTTGAATGTGCTCGACAATCACTTATTCCTCCATTTGAAACCTTGAATGTGCACTTACATATCGTGCACTTCGCCATGGATGCATTTTTTGGGCACTCTTCAACCCAATTGTATGTTTTCACCCAATCAATTGAAAATTTGGTGCTATATTTGCCCATTTTAAAACGACTAGGAACAAAAAAATCTCACTCGTGGTTAACTAAATGTCAACATTTCTTATTGTTTGCACTAAAACAGCTTACATATCAAAGATCATTCGAGAGCTATGCCACGTAGACACGTGTGGTCATTTAGAATTTTAATTTCTTAGGAAAAATGCTACGAGAAAATTAAATTGATAAAACAATTACCTTTGAATATGTAGACACAGACTACATATATTTATCAACGTACTACTCGTCACTTTCGTCTAGATATTTTAGATTTGGAATTTTTTCCAATTTTTTTGAAGAAACACCACTCTGGCGCTTAAATCTTTTTTCAATTTATTACACAATGCCAGCACGTTTTTGTCTTCTTTAGTTAAAATTATTTCGTCAACAATTTCAATATCCCGTAAGTATTCATTTATTGCTTGGGAAATATATTTGTAAGGGATAATGTTATCACTGAACGCGTTCTTGTATTTATTATTAATTTCTAGAATTTTTTCCATTTGAAGATTTCGACTTTACACAGCACACGAACGACGAATAAATGATAAATTTCCCTCCACTCCACAAACGCTTGAAACAATACAAAAAATTAACAATAGAACAACTAGATTTACTTTCACCAGCATGTGCTAGTTCTATGGTGATATTTTAAATTTGTGTGTTCAATTGTAGTGTCAATTTTTTTGATGAAAATAGAAATTTGATGATTTTGGTTGTTTATTATTTAGAAAAAGGAATTCAAAATCAGGAGGTTCAGGAGCTTCAGGAGAAATATGGAGAATTTTTTTTAATCAGGAGAAATTCAGGAAATCAGGAGTAGTGGGCGCCCTGTTATAGTTATAAAAGAACATAAAACGTTGGATTGTTTGCTTATTACTATATTAAGATACGTTCGAGTCTTTTGCAAGATTTGTTCTATTCGCCACATCTATTCTGTTTGTCACATCTATTCTGATACGTACGGGTCTTAGGTTATGTTTTCATATAAAATCTGTCAGAAACTTTATTCTGCGAACGATTCTCAACGAAAAGTGCGTCAACTATTGGGAGCTTGAATTAATTCGTGCGGTTTTTTTTTCAAAATTTGATGTTTAACTATGAGAAAACGGTTACATATTCTATTTCAAAAGTATTTTTTTCGGAAGCTACAACATTTAACTATCTTTCTGCCAGCTTTTGAATTCCTTCCAAAATTAACTCGGCCGGCTTGGCAGCCAAAACAGAATCAAACCATTTTTTGGCTTCGTTGCAAAAACAGAACTGCTGCTTAGCCAAGGTGTGCCTGATCGATTGGAGGAAGTGCTAATTAGAAGCAGCAATGTCTGTTGGTACTAGCGGGGGCCAAAAGAAGTTTCCATCAATCTTGTGTATGTTTCATTTTTAACCGAGTTTGAAAAATGTCCCCGAATTTTTTATGTTTTTTCAACTAACATTTTCACTATTTTCCCCTTTTTTGTAATTTCGTTCATTGTTTCGATTTATGGCTATGCAAAGCCTAATATTCCTAATATTCCCAATATTCTGGCATAGTTTTAAGACAGTCTTTGGGATTACATCTTTTTTTTATCACAAAAATATAGAATTTTGGCCATTTCGGGAAGAGTCTATGACAGAGAAGGAAATACTGATTTGTGGTCTGGGTCAAAGTTTTTGTTTTTGGCTCTAAAATCATCAGAAGAGATTCCTCTTTAACCTCTGATGGGAGTTCAATGCAAGAGTAGCCCTCTCTTTAGTTTTATTGATAAAAGAAAAACGATTCCCGCGATTTGACATTTTTTTGCGCAAAAGTATATGCGATCAAAGCTCACAAAAACTATGTTATTTACATATGAGCTCAATGAGATATACTGCAATTTATAGCTTAAGGATGGACGAAAAAATGAGTATAGTCACGATGTTCTATAATGCATACAACGCGAGCTACACCATCTCTTCTAAAACCGCACGAATTAATTCAAGCTCCCAATATTATCATCGTAAGGCCGATATCATAAACTAAACATAATCTCCTCCAAATGTGAGAATTCTGAAATAAGTTTGTCTGCTTCAAATGTCAAGAGTATAGAATTTGCTGCCATCTATTTTGCTTAAACTTACATATGTTTTCGTTCAGTTTATCTAGTTCGATAAGATTCACTGGTGACGATTTTGACAGATTTTATATGGAAGAATTTTCACTAGTCAAACTTTTCGAACCAAAGCTGTACGCGCTCCTTCAGTGAAGCAGAAAACAAATTATGAATTGCTGGGATGAGCAATTTCGTTGTATTTCGATCAATGTTCAGAATCGACAACTGTCAACACCGATTTCTAAAATTAGAAAGTTTTCTAACTAGCGTCAATTAATTGCAATTCTCCTGTTAAAGCACACACGTATTTTCATCAAAATTGCAAATGCGTCGTATTTCGATGATATTCTTATGTCTTATGTCTGAAACTTGACAGCTTTCACCAAGCGATTGTACGCGCTCTTCGTGAGAACTGTCACTGGTGAATCTTACCGAACTAGAGCTGTTGCCTGTCTATAAGGCAATTCTTAACGAAAACTGATGGCAGCACATTCTATACACTTGGCATTTGCACCAGACTAACTTAATTGAGAATGCTGGCATTTTAGCAGATTATCTTTAGTTCATGATGTCGACGTTACGAGGATAATAGATTTCGCCCTTTTCGTTGAGAATTTCCGCAACGACAGAATTTTTTTTTCTAAAATCAATGACATTTAGATATGTTTGACCTTTGAAATGTCATTTTCACAATAATTGCAAAAGACCGACTCAGATGGATTTATTTCTTTGTGCCTGGTATACACTTTGCAAGGAAATGAGCTTTTATAATTTTACAGCCACTTTATATTTTCTGTCAAAATCTCACTTCCCTACCAAGCATACCAGGTCTTTGGGAGAACTCAATAGCTCCGCATCTACATCAGCATCAAAAAAAGCTAAGTATCTACATTGTAATGTTGGCTAACTACTTGCCATCGTCAATTTTTAAGAAGTGAGTCGCTCTTATCTACTGCCACTGATGGGTCAGAGCCGTCAGAGCACGACATCAAACAAATTTTCTTACTTTTGTGTAAATTAGGGAAATTCGGCGTCATTATGGATAATGTTTTGGCTTAATACAGAGACTCAATTTCTCAACACATTTCAGTGAAACGAAATGTACGAAATAAAAGTGAAAGTGAAAATTCTGTTATTTAAATCATAAAACTAACTACTTAACTGAGCGAATAAAATGGTGTCATAATGAACAAAAAAATCCGTTTATAACATTAAACGAAAAAGATTATCTTGTTACCGTGTCAATAAAATCCCTCACACCCTCCATCTTTTATCAATTCACTTCTTGGTTCGTATAACTGTGCTATGTCCATTTCACTCGGTAAATTTGCGGTTACATTCGCTTAATTAGACCTTTTTCAGTCATGCAAAACCCGACCGTATTTAACGCTTAGTCTATTTGCTCATGTCCGTGTAAATAAAATGTATTTCACCACGTACACGTGTACTATTAAAAGAATTCCTAACTTTGAAGTAACCCTTACGCTTGCAGGCCTCATTAAACACTTTGTGCATTACACACAATTAACGTGTGTATGTGAGATATACACATTAAAAAAAAAGTAAATCTAAGTCCATCAAAAGACTCGCTTATTTAAAATCTAAACATCGCATCCCATAATAGCATTCCACATAATGTTTGCAAGGTAATTTCTATGCAAAAATGAGAAAATAATTCTTTGATCATAAACACATCGATGCTAATCATGAATGAATGAGCACGTCCTTTTTAGATGAATGGAAAGATACCAACAACGGTGAGTAGAACCAAATTAGAATTGAGTGTGCGGATATAAAAGGGGAAAAAGGTCGAATCTTTTCACTGTTATGTTTTATTGGTTATTTTAAACGAAAGGGTCACTTAATGAATCTAATTGACCGTGGACAATATTTTGCAGCTCATTGAACTGATTTCGTATTAGTTCGGTTCAAATGAAGTTCTTTCCTTTTTTTTAAATATTTCATTCTTACAACGACACATTCAGTACTGTTTGAATAGAAAAGTCAATAGTTTTTCTTGTGTATACGTTGAAGAACGACATGGTTTTATAGTTAAAATCTATAACAGAAAATAGAAAAGCTGGTGCGCCTTAGAGCACTTCGGTTACACCTTGATGAAATGCTTGGCGGCTTCAGTTGAAACCATGTAAGAGAAGTGAATCGTCAGCTCGCGTCGCGTCGTCGGCTATATTCAGACTATTATTAAGCGGCGGGCCATGACGTTTAAACTATTCATCAAGGGTATCAATCACTCGTGGTGCTCCTGATTTATCGATGACGGATAAGGATTTGCCAGGGGCAGATATTTACAAACGTTGACAACGAATTTTCAGTCAGAGGATGCTTTTATCGTTTTCAACGAATTTTTAAACTTTTTTTCCCTGAAAGGAAATCGAAAAATCTTTGTTGGGATTAAATCTGGGCACTGTTGTCCCAAGGGCCAATGAGCTAGGACAGTTTAAGTGGTTTTTGGTCTTTTGTACATAACTTGAGTAAATCTTCTCCGATTTTCATATTTTTTTTTGTTTGAAAGGTCTGGGCATGCCCAACAACTTATGGAAGAAACTTTTTTAATCTTGAGTTTTTGGACTCAGCTAGGGTCCTAAAACTAAGTCTCTACTAAGGCCCTACGTGTTTTTTCGACATACATCGGGTAAATCTTATTCGATTTTCAAAATCTTTTTTTCTGAAAGATAATAAGAAAATTGATTACGGAATTGAGTTTGGGCAAATTTGGTTGAAAACTTTCGAAGTTGCGGTCGAAAAAGTGGTGGAAAACGTGGTTTTTTGAAGGTTGGTGGAACTTTTTCACTTATACCACTGCGAAATTAGAACAAAAATTGGTTTTCAATGAAAGATCTGGATATCAGAAAATCATGAAAATTAAATTAGTGAAGATCTGTCGAGTGGTTCGGGCTATAGAGTCGTTAGTGTGGGCCCAACTCACGCTACGCGACTCAACAAGATATTTAGTTTTTTTTCCATGAATATTCTTTTGATAATGAGGTTTTTTGTGCAGTGTTGTAGAGAAAAAAGAGGCGAACTTTTTTGTCCATGGAGGTATGTGCTAAGTGCCCTAGGTTGGTTCTAAATTCTGGGCTTATTTTAAGGACTTGGAGAGATTTTTTGCGCCGTTCAACTCAATTGATATATTTGTGAAGAAACAGTTGATTGAGTTAACTAGAACTTTGAATGCAACTTCTCAAGTCATACGCTAAGAGAAACGAGTCCCCAAGCTGTACAATTTTTTAAAAATTTATAAATCAAAAATTTATAGACCTGTTTAGCATAGACCAAAACTCTTTCACATGTACTTGGCTTCTGTAAAAGAATGAATTGTTCAGGAACATCCAACATAGTGATGTTAGAACATTAATTCCCATTGACTTAAGAAAACAAAATGTTCATCCGGTTGTGAGCAAAGATTATGTGGTGTTTCACAAATTGACGGCGTACTTTGTTACAATTTTTCTGAAAATCTTCTAAACATCCTGCAATTATAGTACTTTCATGAACTAGATTGATCCTCTAGTGCATGAAACTACTGGAACTGTAATCCGAAGTACGCAGCCTTTAGAAAGTTGTAATAAGTGGAAGGATGTTATTTCGGCCGGGCAGTTGAGTATCAAAAAGTGATGTGATAGGAATCCAATAGCGAGTACTTTATTGGAAAATAATTGTCAATTTGACACCAAGATGCGTACTTTGTCATGGTTCGACGACACAAAGTAAGCAGCCTGGTGTCAAAAATTGAAACATACCACTATGCCGACATTGACGAATTCTCTACAACGTACCAATATTAATCTTGACGCCAGGGTGCATTCTTCAGCTATGTTCATTTATATGTAGATGGCAGTGGCAGTTAAAATTTAGTGAATAGATCAAGGGCCTATTTCACATATTGTCCACAAAACAGATGAGGGCGCCTCGAGTTGCAACTGTTCCGTCGGTGACAAAACATTAAATCTGTTTGGAATAAATTCGTTTTTTGTGATTTATTCATTTTGTGGTTTGTATAAAGTGTACTAAGTGAGTTATTTTAAAGTAACATTATATGAACTTCTATCGTCATTGATTTGTTCCGCTTAATTAAATACAGAAAATGATTAATTCGTAAAAACGATGTTTCTCCATACAAATTTAATGTTTTGTCCCCAACGAAATAGTTGAAACTTATGTAGTGTTGCCTGATCAGACGTGAGGCATGACTTGATCCATGGTACAGCATTCTTCGCAACGCCATAAAATTGATATCCCTACGAATTATTGACTCTGTCACTCTGACAGAATTGACATGAATTTGTCTCTTTTACTCTCATAACCCATCACGCGTGATGGATTTAGAATTTTTGTTTCATTTTATTTTCACTGGGATGTACCAATTTTTGACACATTGCATTTGGATGCATTTTTTCTCATATTAAAGGGTGCATAGAGGGCAGCTTGGTGTCAAATTGAAAAGCATAGTAACACCACCACTTAAAGGAAAGTCGTAATTTACAATCAAAGTTAATTTGGATGCCACAATACGATTCGAATTTAAGGCTGCACAAACAATAGAAGTGGATGACGAAGAATTCGTCATTGAAAATTATAATTTGAAAGGCGTGGAAGCGACTGGTCCTTACATAAAAGCGAGAGGTACGATCCCTTTTTTTTAAAGACTTAAAATTTTTAAAATGTAAAAATTGACGAAAAACTACTATGACTTTGAATTAAATAGTAACTTTTTTGCCTTCCATTTATTTCCCACAAATTCTCTTTGTCGTTGCAGTCACTAATGTCAAATTCGGTTTATTTTCCCCATGCGCTCACTTTTTTTTGTACAGCGCAATGTGGAACATGAATCGTGACAACAGGAAAATGTTCTTATTTGAACATCAGTTGCTGTCTTTACCACAATTTTTAATAAATTACTGCTAGTCTAAATTGTTAGACAGTGCTATTTATGGAAATAAATACTTACTACTCATGGTGCCAAATTTTTCGTTTGACGAATGTTTACGTTCATAGCAATCTGCTTCCACAAACTCAAGACTCTTTTATTTTGATATGCCCAAAAAATACATTTTAAAATAGACGATTCTAATCAGGAAAATTTTATACTTCAAAATTAAGTAACAAATCACAGTATTTGTTTCGTAATATGAGAAACAGTTATAGGAATTATCACGCCACTTAGCCGGTTCATCTGATTAAAAAAGATAGAAAGTTTTATGATAAGCCTGGGGAAACGTCTGTAAAGTACGTTGTTTGTGAGGGAAGGGAACCTAATCTTGTTTGAGTACGTATTATGTCATTGATAACGGAGGAAGTATCCTTGGAGAAAAAACTTTTCTGTTTGTTACGAGGGGTTCTGCACTCTTCTGAGATTTAATGCGATTAAAAGATTCAATTGATAGGATTAAAAGATTTAAGTCCCATTAAACCTCAGAGTGCGGGACCCCAACGAAAAAACTTCGCTGGAACTGCTAACAAAACAATTTTTAGATATTTTCAATTATCGGTCCCAGCACGTCCCAGCTTCGTATGATTTATGCAATGTGAACAGGGCGCTGTATACATTATTTCAATTTGTTTGTCGGTTATGAACGACTTATTTTAGCAGTTTTTCGTGTTATTAGTTGCATGTTGAAAAATTGTAAGTTTTGAAAACAAAGGATGGCGCCACCTATAAAAGTATTCTAGTTTTATATTTGGCCGTATACAACTATGACAATGAATGAATGGTGCCAGCGATTTTGGACGTCTGCACAAAAAATTGTCTGGTGTATTCGCGAAATTGGTTGGGTTTTGCATCAGGCAATACTCCCATGATCATAGCTATATAGATCAAGTCTTGCCTCACGTCTGATCATGCAATACTACATAGGTTTCAGCTGTTTCGTCGGTCCGCTTTACACAAAACACAAAATGAATAATTCACAAGAAACGAATTTCTTCCATACAAATTTGATATTTTGTCACCGACTCGGGGCGCCCTCACCTGTTTTGTGGCCAATATGTAAAATAGGCGCTTGATCCATACGACCAAACATAAAACTAGAGTACTTTCATCGGTGGCGCCATCGTTTGTTTTCAAAACTTGCAAAATTGCCCTCGATTTTGTCCCCGAAGCATGAAAACGTACTTTTTGGACGTCCACTTTCGATGAGATAAGATGATGATAGTTTTATCATTAACATTACGATTTTTGATTTTCCAAATCAGTCGTTCGAATATCTTTGAAGTGAATAGACCATTTAAAATGAAACTATTCCTTCTTGCAATCTTCATTACCCTGGTGGGCCAAATTTCTGCTGAAGTTTTTTATGCCAAACTTCGACAAAGTCCGCAAGACAACTTCCACTGTCTCATACTTGAGCAGACCGCTGTTCGGAAATTCAAGGGATTCGAAACAAATGACATAAATGAAGTGAAAGTGTTTACTAGAGCTGCACTATCTGCACCCGTTGATTCAAAGCTAGCATTTAGCGATGATTCGAAAATTATAGAAATCTATGCTAAAAGGAAATTAGTTTTAGAGTCGCACATAGACTACGGTTGTAGAACGAAAAAAACGATTTCTCGTCGGGATTCAAGGAACGTTGGAATTCTTGATGATCCAGAAATTCGAAAAATTGTTGATGGTGGCGATCAAGGTAATTAGATACTTCGATCCAATGTATTCACCAGGGGCTGATTTTTAGAATTCGAAATTCTCAAAATAGTCCCTGGTGTTCATCTTATAAAATGAATTTGAGAACGTAGAATTCATGAACTTTGAGGATGTAATGTTTTCGACATCGACTTCGAATTCTTTTTTTAAGTTTCTAAGTTAATTTTTTTGGGTTTAAACTATTCGGAATATCGTTTAAGGTAACCGAATCGACGTGGTATTCATGGGTGATGGTTACACAGCTGATGAACGAGTCAAATTCTTCGATGATATCAATCGATTAACTAACGACATGTTCAATGGAGAAACGTTCAGGTCTTATTTACCAGTTTTCAATATTTGGGCTATCCATGTGGAGAGTGTAGAGAGCGGTATTGGTTATAATGGACCTAAAGATACGCCATTCCGACTTTATAGATCACAAGGACAATTGAGAGGAATTTACACTCAGAACGCTCAGTATGCTAGAGAGATTTGTCTATTGACTGGACCCTTGGGTTGTGATTATCCGTCCCTTATTGGTAATGACGACTATTACGGTGGACTTGGCGGTGAATTTGTAATTTCAACAAAGTCCAACAACACGGGAACTGTGGTGCTGAGACATGAAATGGGTCATAATTTCGTGAGGGTTGGTGAAGAATATGATGATGGATCATCCTATTTCGGAGTCAATTCAGCACCCTCACTGGAAGAGGCTGTTAACAAGTGGGGACATTGGCTAACAGGTGATTCTATTAGAGCAGAACGAGCAGTTTACAGATTATTGGAATATCCTTGGGCGGACCTTGACTTGGGCGAACAATCTTTTACGTTCACTTCCGACGGTCTTTACTCGCGATGGCAATTAATATTGTCAGTGAGCGCTGCTGGCGAAGCTGATTCGATGGAATTTATTCTAGACGGACAAATTCTGCCATGGTCTTCCAGAGGTTCCGATGATCGTGAATTTTATAACTGGTGGGGTGACGAAGGTTTAGCTGAAGGTATCGCTATCTTGCGCATCACGAAACTATATACCGAAGTCAATTTGAATTCACAGGAGAACACACATTTGTGGTACGTTCGATAACACCTTCAACGAATCCAAACATTCCTAGAATGATTTGTCATGTCAGACTTCATGAATTTGGAAACGAAGACGAATTCCAAATGTCAAGCGATGTTGTCTCGGCTTACCGAACATGGGACGTACGAAGGCAGATAACGTATAGACCCACAAATGAAGGATGCCTTATGAGAAACATGACACACACTGAATTTTGTCCGGTGTGTCGTGAAGGAATGTGGTACCAGTTCTTGCAAAGAATTTCACTTATTGGTATGTCGTGGGACTTAATGGAGCTGTCATGTTTTACTCACCGAATATCTTTCAGATGGTGTTACCGTGAGCGATGATGTGAATGCTGACTTGACGAGAAGAGTGACTGTGCACACCCTAAATTTAGGTCAATTCAGACTACCGGGTAATGAGGTTGCGGGCGAAAGATTGGAAATTCGATGGTTTTACGGAGGAATAGAACAATCCCAGTTCAATAATCAAATTGCAATCAATGCTAGAGTTGGCTCTTGGTATGTTTCGGTACAATTTATCACACCAGAAGTGAGGTATGATCCGAACCACTTGCTACATGAAATAGAAAATTTCACGGTTGCTACTCAATGGGGCACCTAAATGTATTGTTGATGCTAAATATCATTTCAATAAAGTTGCTTATTCCTCCCTCAAATGTTTTTCGCTTATATTTATTTGAATTTTGCGGCCGCTCACATGGAACACAATTTTTCTACGGTTGCTATGCCATCTGTAGAGTAGAGTTCAACTCGAATCAACGTTTAAAAGCCATTAACAATTCTTTGAAAAATATTTCCAAAATGTTCAAGAAATCTGAAGAAAAATGTTCTTGGAGCTCCCTGAGTAAGATAAATTAGAAGAATTTTATTATTTCTCTCACTTACGAAAAAGGGTCTATTGCGTTTACCACGGAATTTGTAACCAGTCAAATCTTGACCCGGGAGTTGGTTACTTTTTCGTTTCATGGTCCGTAGATACCGAATCTGCAAAAAAGGTTTTGTCCGTCTGTCCGTCTGTAAACACGATAACTCGAGTAAAACATGACAAATTTTCAAAATATTTTTTTTCCTGAAAGGTAGTCGTAAAAGCTTTTATGGGATTAGATCTGGGCCAATGAGCTAGGGCCGTTTAAGTGGTTTTTTGGTCTTTTGTACATAACTCAAGTAAATCTTTTCCGATTTTCAAAAAAAAAAAAATTAATCGAAAGATAAAGCAATTCCCTACAATTTACGGAAAGAATTTTTTTAAATATGAGCGCCTGGACTCATCCAGGGCTCTAAAACTGAGTCTCTACAAGGGCCCTACGTGTTTTTGTGGATAACTCGAGTAAATTTTCAAAAAATTTGTTTAATCTAAAGGTCTGGGAATGCCCAATAATTTATATCCGCAAAAAACCTCTTACAGAGGAGGTGTGACGCAAGTCTTTATGTCTGCTTACAAAAGCTGTGAAATCAGAAAAATGTGACGCATTAATCATCTAAGGTAAAACTTTTTTCTTCCAGTTACAAAAGTTCTGAAATCAGAGGTGGGTGACGCATTAAGTTTCGATTCGCAACAAACATTTTTAAACAAAATTATGTTGAGTTCAAAAAATTGCGTCACAAATGCCAAACCCACCAGCGGAATAATTTTTCAACACTCAGTTTTTAGACGCAAAAATTTAAATTTACCCTAAACGATGTGATAAGAAATAAAAGTCAAATTTTCGCAGCGTAAAAACTGAAAGTATAGAAAAATTGTTTCGTCGTTGGGTCTGGCATTTGTGACGCAATTTTTTGAACTCAACATAACTTTGTTTAAAAATGTTTGTTGCGAATCGAAACTTAATGCGTCACCCACCTCTGATTTCAGAACTTTTGTAACTGGAAGAAAAAAGTTTTACCTTAGATGATTAATGCGTCACATTTATCTGATTTCACAGCTTTTGTAAGCAGACATAAAGACTTGCGTCACACCTCCTCTGTAAGAGGTTTTTTTGCGGATATCAGTGTCACACCTCCTCTGTAAGAGGTTTTTTTGCGGATATCAGTACTTTTGTAAGTTTGTAAGCAACTTTCTAGCTGCCATAGTTCTAGAGGTAAGAATCATCCCTCTGGAATCTGGAAGTGGCGTTATCCCGGGATTAGGCCATATTTTCCCAAAACCATGAAACACAAGTACGCTAAAATTTATTTCTCTACAACTTCGCCTTTTGAACAAACTTTCTAACTCTCATAGTTCTGGAGATTTGGGTCATCCTGCCTAATTATGGAAGTGGCCATATACCAGGATTGGGCCATATTTCCCCAAAACCCTGAAACACGTGTTCGCTTAAATTTAATTCTCTACAACTTCGCCTTTGGAACCAACTTTCTAACTCTCATAGTTCTAGAGATACGGAATACATTTCATGAAACTTTCAAAACCTTACAACGTCAAAAAAAAAAAATTGCCACAAAGAAAGAAAGAAAGAAAAGAAAGAAAGAAAGAAAGGTTTACCAAATTGACTAGTTAAAAATATTCGATTTGAGTCCATTTCCATACAAAATAGCAAAATTGTTTAATTCATATCTTCGGAACGACTGAACCGATTTTAATGAGTGAAAAGGCACTTCGGCCTAAAATTTTCCGCAGAGTCCGGGAAAAATATTTTCCGGGGGGTACGTCGCTCGGGGGGGGGGGGAAGTCAAAAAGTTCCTGTATATATGTTCCTTAGTCTACAAAAAAATTTCTTGTGAATTGCGCGGGTGGCGCATTGCTACCGCGCGCCCATGATTATTCAAAAAATTTGTAATCACAAAAAAAAAAAACAAAATCTTGTTAAAGAAATTATTCATCGGTTCATCAGACTCATAAACAAAATGCGCAAACATTTTAAGTTAGGAAGTGATTGAATTTAAAAAAAAAAAAATCGTGCGAATTAAATGAAAATTCGACATACATTTAGATGGAGTCAAAAACAGTAATACCAAAATTGATTGTGTGTGTGGCTTTTAAACCTCGCAAACTTCAAGAAATGTAGAGATCGGATGGATTGTATTTCAAATAATTCCTATTTATTTCCAATAATACAATTTTATTTCCAATATTTCCATTTTATTTCCAAAAATTCCAATAATTTCCAATTTATTTCCAAAAATTCGAATTATTTCCACTAATTCCATTTTATTTATAATATTTCCACTTTATTTCCGTCAATTCCACTACACTGTCCCAACAATTTCACTAGTGGTTTACCCCTCGCTCAAAATTCACTAGTTCGGTTACATAAAATTCCCGTGAATTTTATGCCGACACAAACACACTGGGGGACTCTTCAGGGACGACAGTGTTGAGAATTTTATGACTGTAAGTTTCAAACAAAAAAAGAAAAGAAGAAATATAAAATGGGCAACACTTCGAAAAACATCACGAAAAAAGTCAAAAAGGTTTTATTAAAGTATTTATTGAAAATATGATCAACTAATGAACACAATGAAAATTGACCTTTCTGTACGTTCTCGTCCCTTCATTTCAGATTGTCGTAATTTTTCTTTAAAAAACAAACAACCAAACAAAAACACTTTTCTAATTTTTACATATTACACAGAGACACTTTCACACTGACTATGAATAGTAGATTTCATAACTAGGGAAGGAAATAGAAAATTCCCTAACAAGAGTAAAGTCTGCAACCAGAGCTGAATTAATCGCAATGAGGGTGAATTTGCGCCCCGAGCGTAGCGAGGGAACGCAATTCTCCCAAATTACAATTTATTCGGCGAGGGTCAGAAGCTTTACTTAAGTTAAGTAATTTTCTATCCTTCGCCAGTTATGAATTATATTTTTCCCAACTGCTCTGAGAAAATAAGTACTTTATCTCCGAAAAAAATCTGTTTCTACAATTAATCAAGAAGTATTTTGTTTCCGAAAAAAAGTCGGGACTCGGTCTCCACAATTAATAATTTACACAATTATGATGAAGTGTTAAACTGCGCTCATATCTCTAATCTAAGTTCCTTAATCATCAGCATAACATTGCCAACGTAATTTTCAAAAATGCGTAACCGAAAAATTGTGTTTTAATCGGAAAAAAGTGTAGTGCCAGTGTACAAAAGTGAAAATTGTTGTGTACGATGTTGTTTATAAAGTAATTGTCTCTTATTTGTTTCATAAATATCGAAAAATGTGTTGAAATAAATGTTCAATAGTGAAAGCGTATATTAAACAATTTCTTTTTCACTCACTCTTCTGTCATTTTGCGGGAATGAAAAGTGTTTCACTCCCGCATCTCTTTGAAATAATCAATTTTGTCCCCCATTTGAAGGAGAGAAAGTACGCATTTTCTCAGAGTTGTGAAAAAAACATTAATGAAAAAACTGACTCTAAATTCATTCACTATTAAAAGTGTTAGCATGGCCCACAGCTCAATTCCTCGGTGTCTCCGTTTCTTGGCTGAAATGTCTGCATTTTCCATCCTTAGAAATGGCTTCCAGATAGAGGTAAAAGGTCGGTAATGATGGGATGAAGGGATGTAGGAAACTTCAACTTTAAGTGAGTTTTATTTCTTCAGAGAGGTCCATCCAACTAAGAATATTTTCTTAGTTTCTCTATTGTTCAATGACTGGTAGAAGGCCCAGCCGATGGTTTACAGTATCATTTGAACAATTCCTGAAGGCCAGTTAACGAGAAACACATATTTCAGTCATTTTTCATATTCATGAAATTAGTTATTTACGTCACCAGGAGGGAAAAGTCACACTAGCCAAAAAAAAATTTTCGTCCGAGTTACGCAGATTTTATAGTTAAAGTTTCTGTAGTAGCTGTTTTCCGTAATAGCAATGAAAAGGATATTTTCATTAATATTATCCTTTAAGAATATACGAAACTGAAAAATGCTAGCCTACATCTTCGGATCTAGTGTACCGACTTTTTCGATCAAAAAGCCGATTTCAATCAGAATAATCAGAAAAATTCCTGGCTTCGTTAGCCACCGGGTCTTCGCGACGTTTCGTTAAAGGTAAAAGTTCATGGCTTTGTTATACCAGGGCCTATTATTGGGGAAATTTTAGGGAAATTTAGAGAAATTGGTGAAATTTAGTGAAATTGGTGAAATTTAGTGAAATTTAGGGAAGTTTGTAGAAATTGAAAGAAATTTTGAAAAAATCCGTTTAGTCAAATATTTTTGTCAAGTCATAGGGGAGGCGGGGGTAATGGCGATCACATAATAAACAAAAATTTATACTTGTCCTACATAGTCTTACCTGTACTATGACTTAATTTAAATGAAAAATCAAAAGACACAAAGTACTTCTTATAAAAAATTATTTCGAGTCGAATAACACAAAAAGTTAGAAAAAAAATTTTTTTTAATGATTCATAAGAAAAATGAAAAATGTAAAATTCATGGGGTAATGGCGATCACTTTCATGGCTTCCAAATCTACTGTTGTCAGATGTCCCCAAAAAATGTCAATTTTGCTGATATTACCTTTCATTTAAATAAAAAAAAATTGTATGCTACTCAAGAGATAGAAAAACTACATCTGTCAAGTGAGTTCTTTAGTGAGGTTATATAACTGTCAATCTGAAACATAAAAATACTCCTTTGACGCTTCCATTTTAATTAGACACATGATCCTGTGCTACGAAAGGTGAAAACAGTTTCATTTATGTCACTTTACAATATGTAATAAATAGGTTCAATCAAAACAAGCGAACAAATTAAAACATGTAGTGATCGGTATTACCCACTGATCGCCATTACCCCCGCCTCCCCTAAACAATCCGGTGCGATCGTTGCGTGGCAGGATTTTAGTGCGGAATGCTCTACAGGAGTGTCATGGATCGATTACGGTTTTAGTGCCAGTTGCAACGGACTATCGAGATCGAATCTAATCGCCAAGTGCTACATCAATGCATCAATTATTTTAATCCTTACTGCTGCCGTGAAAACGCATCTTCTTTGCTTTCTTTTCTTCAATTGAACGCCTAATAGAGAATATACACTACCGATTTTGACATGGAGATCAAAAAATTGTTCTTCCCAACCTTCACGAACTCTCTCATTTTTACACTTTCCCAACCTTTGCATAAAACGATTTTTCATATGTTCAACGTCCAAAATGCTGATAGAATCGGATTGACACTTTTTTTTAAACTGACTTCAAAATTCC
This sequence comes from Pseudolycoriella hygida, assembly GCA_029228625.1. Taxonomy (NCBI): domain Eukaryota; kingdom Metazoa; phylum Arthropoda; class Insecta; order Diptera; family Sciaridae; genus Pseudolycoriella; species Pseudolycoriella hygida. The sequence goes on along the minus strand of CM055405.1, from coordinate 17,708,349 downwards.
AACACAAATTTTCTAGTTCAAAGTATTTTTGATTGTCGCTCTCCAATTTCGCAAACATATGCATTAAATAGGTTATAAGTGAACTCTCACTAACGTATGGAGAAATATGATGGATAACGCAGAGGTTTATTAAGCTGGTATTTCATTGCTGCCTTGCGTAATTTCAGTGTTTGTTTGCCAGAACAGTGGAAATAGGATGACAGATCAGCGGCCTGTTTAACTAGATTCGCAATTATTGGTATCCTACAGAGAGACTGCCATGCTAAATTAACCCGACGAGCAGCACACCAGACTGTCATGAATAGCAGCTCTGGTTTCTTTGAGCCTAATTTCACTTCCCTCACTCTTACACAAAGTCCGTTAAATCGCCCCTTGTTAGAATTCTCAACGTCAGTGCACATCGATGTCAATAATTCCAAAAATTGTTGCCAAGTCAAGATGTCTTTAGCGACAGTCATCAAAGAATTGAAATTAATGGTCTGCAGAACTATTATTTTCGGGATTACCTAAGCCCAAAAAGAATATTGAATTTGTGGCGTTCTGGCTAATAACATTTACCAATGCGCAGAAATTGTGCTCTTGAGTGCGATCACATGACCCATCAACTCTCAACGATACAGCCAATGGATCTTGTAACGTTTCTCTGAGACGTTGCAGATCACTCTCTACAATCCATGCTATAAATTCTGCATGATTTGATGGTGTAATGTACTGTAAATTCAAATCTATTGATGAAATGTCGTTCTTAAAGCTGTTAGCCATGTTTGAAGCGACTTCACGAGATGGCCATGACCATGCGCTTAAAGTGATTCGCTTCTCGTCATTGAAAACCGTGACCATAAGTGAACAAATATAATTGAAAAAATTGGCTGACACGACAATTTTTTCCGAAGTTGACTGAATGTCGTACAACTTTCTGCATGTTGCAGCCAAGATTGTAACTAATTTGTAGTGAGCGCTAACGATGACAAACTTTTGTTTATTTTTCCAAAATATTCCTAGATAGTCTTGAATACATTCATCTTTTTCGATCATATCGACGCTAAAGACGTTTCTCATAAATTCTCTCTCATAAAATTGTCTTGTAATGAAATTTAGTGAAATTGGTGAAATTGGGGAAATTTAGCGAAATTGGGGAAATTTAGTGAAATTGGTGAAATTAGAGAAATAATTTCACCAAAATAGGCCCTGCGTTTTACACCTGGGCTTTAGTGACATTTTGTAAAAGGAGAAGCTCCCTAGTGTTGTTGGCCACCTAAGTTTGATTAGCCATGTAAGTATCAATTTGAATTTAGGAGGAAAAACCTTGCAAGCATTTTTATAGTTTAAATTTTCTTCTTCATTACACATTACGACAACATTTTATTCATTATAAACAAATTCAGCAAGTACTTTTCGTTGATGTGCGAATTTATTTCACTATTCTACATTGTGCGATAAGGTTTTATTTCACTATTCGCACTATGAATTCGAAATGAATTCGAATTCGAAAATTAAATTAGTGGAAATCTGTTGAGTGGTTCCGGCTCTAGTGTCCTTAGTGTGAGCGAAGCGACCCTAAACGATTAGGTTTTCCGTGCAGTGTTGTAGAGGAAAAAGAGGAGACTTTTTTTTCTATGGAAGTATGGGTCCCCTCCTAATCGCTCTAGGTCTTTTCTGAATTGTGCGCTTATTTTAAAGAATTAGCGAAGTAGCTACTTCGTACGGGTCTTTCAATATTGCAATTTCCAGTCCAATTTAGTGAGGACTTAATTGCATATACTTAAGAGTTCAGGCAATAGATACGTTCGATAGATACGATCGATTCTTTTTGCCACATGTATTCTGATACGTACGGGTCCTTTGCATATGTTTTGATGGAAGATTAGGAAATTTTTGACATTTTCTGTTAATATTACCGATAGGAGGCTTTAGACATTTCTAGATTTTTCAGATGGGTGGTTTCTGTGGAGACCATATATAGTACAACAAACCCCACATTAAAAATTGTATCCTCTTTTAATGTAATACTTTTGTATGACTAGCACTCGAATTTTAAGATTCAGGGGGTCTAGACAGTATGAAAGTGATGAATTTACAACAATTCTGGCGAAATATCGACCAAAAACGTTAACCAAAAGTGAAATTTCGACTAAAAACAGACAACCAAATATGAAGAAACGATGAATAGTTATTTATATAACTAGGAAAAATATAATGTTTTTGACGAGTGTGAGGTTTGCAGCCATGGGCTGCAATCACACCAGTCAAAAACATATATTTTTCCGAGTTTCCTACAATATTTTTCATTCCGAGGGTTCAGAAAACTGCTTTTCTGTTTTTAAATAGAACGGAAAACTGCTGTTTTCCGTCCTAGGAATGAAAAATAGTTATGTATGCACAACGTACTACATGTCGGTCATATTGTGCGAGATTGGTGAAAAGTCCCAGGGCGGCAGCACGTGGACTTTTCACCAATAGAGCACATATGAACGACATGTACTACATGTTGGATATATAATTTTATGTATCTTTCGCACAAAAAAGCCATTTTGAGCACAAAACACGAAAATTATACAATTTTTTCGAAATGAACTTGAACATTTCATGAAGCAACCATTCGGAAACATCAACTTATGAATGAAACTCGACTAATAAAATCATATTAGTCAAGTTCGAACGTTTCGAACTGGACTAATATGGTTTTATTAGTCGACTTCGAATTTTGATCGAAAAACGTCAAATTAAGTCTAGTTTTCAGTGCGAAAAATGGAACATTTTGGGCGAAAGATACATAAACATTTTCAAATTCATCGTATAGTGTATAATATGGACCAAATTGAAAAACCGATTTGGTCGATTTTTCACGCTCAAAATACATCGTACAAAATGACCTGACCGTCGCGTCGTAATAAAACGAGTCAACGTCAAAGTCTGAGTACATAAATTGTATGATGCCATAAGTCCGTTAGCCCATATTGTGAAGTTAAATATGGACATTTGTTACATTTCCAATAGATACTTCGCTTTTTAGAAGACAATGTCGGTCCATGAGCAAAACGGTGGATTTGGTCTCAACATTCTATCAACACTCGAGTTGAATTTTGAATTCTCATTACAAAAAAAAATTATTTTATTTAGTGCACAGCACCGTTTCGCTCACAATTTAACTGAAATATTTCATACTGTTAGAGAAGTGTAGTTACAGACAGACTAGAAAATGTAATTAAATGTGACATGGCAAAGTCTGGTCAAATGTTAAATCACGTAAATGTTCAGTAAAGCACTTTAGTTCATTGCTCAGTTATCGAGTTACTAAATTATAAATGTTCGAAAAACCAGACGCAATTAAAACATTTTCGCTCGTTCATAATAAATTCATTAAAGTAACTTCCTTTTAAAACCAAAAGTAACAGTTTCACTGGAAGGAATAATAATTTTTTATTTTTAAATTGATTGTTACATCGGGCATTAACTATGAATTAATCAAGTGAATTTGAAATTCATCACTCTCTTTATGTAAAAGTAAATAAAATATGCATTGGAAACCAATGCTTTCTCATCATAAATAAGAAAAATTTCAATTATCCCAAGCACTGAGTAAAGACCACAAAGCGACAACTGGTTCAGTCGAAAATCACGATTGGTTAGTCTTTAGTCAATATGGCTGGCAGTAGATGGTCTTGTTGGGTCGTCTACAAATTATTTACATTGGGAGGAGTTTCACAGCAACGCCCAATTATTTATATAGTATATGTGATGAACAATGTTAAAGCGGTGCTGAATTTATCAGAGAGGGACGAATATAAATGTCTGACAATTTCGCAAATTTATGCATTATGTAGGTATAAGTATATAGCATAGTAGATATATAGTTAACAAGGAAAAAAAGAAAAACTTGACGACAAAATGTTTTGGAAAATTGAAATTTTCCTTGCTATACAATTTTATAGCTATACCTTGTAACAGAGTCAATAAAGCGCACAGTACATGTATATTTTATATGATTTTCGTATTATTACCTATGTATCTCTGATGTGAAAAAGCTTATATACCGTATCTTCTGAAAATTCGCTTTGTGCAATACATGATATTTTTGAAATATATATTTCACAGAGTTATACTGAATACGCAAATTCATCTTTGTTTGTTTTTTTGCGGTTCGAAAGTGTTTGTATCTAGATATAAAGATATATCTGCATCTATAACACTGCGAAGGCATTTTATATACAAAATCATATACTAAAAGACAAGTAATTTTGCATGAGGGAGTCTGAAGTTAAACACTTCTCCAAGGAATTACTCGGAAATGTTAAAGATGAAATGTGAGTGGGGGAAGTTATTTAAAATCATTAATCAAATGTGAATGTAATGTCTTACCTGGAAAATTGTTGGTTAGACATGCGGACAGAACGACGGCAAGCATATATTGCTCATCATTAGCAATATGAATTCCAATTAAGGTCTATAAATAATTTGAGGTTAGTCCTAGATAAAAGTGAAAAATTAAGTTGTCGGCAATTCATCATTCATACATAACGTTCCATAATTTTGATAATTTTTACACGCCTCACCCTCCCATTGTCGGATCCAACTGTACAATATGACCCAAATGTTATAGAAAAATTGTTGGCAACGTACAAGTTTGCGAGCTGGCAAGGTCAGCCCAGGCCCGTAGCAAAGCAGTATTAGCAGGGCGGTAAGGCTCACTATCGGGTCAGGTCAACCTGAAAATTTCAGGTCAGATCACTTTCAGGTCAGGTCAAAACTGTTTGACTGTTGACCTGAAATGATTTCAGCATGAAAATAAAAATGTAAAAAATCTTTAATATCAGTTATGGTAAAACGCATTTTGCGAGCCTTTGCCATATCCGAGCCCCCTCTTACCACAAGAAACATTGTTCCATTTACTATTACGAATTACAATTACGAACGCCGTAAACGCTTTTTTGCGGTTTTTGTATGAACCTCTTCTTCCGTTTACAGTGCAGGAGTGTAACATTTGTGGAAAGAGAGCCCCAAATTTGGGATGCCAATTTCGAGTGATCCGTTCAAAACCGAAGAAATAGGGTTAAAAGTGCAAGAAATTTTTTATTTTCTTGTTTTCTACCAAAACACTTGATTTCTTGATAACGAATTCATTTAAAAACAACACAAATATCTCTTTACTCACGAGAAATAAGGTGAAAATTTCATTCTATTCCTGCGAAAACTGACATTATATCAAGAGAAACCGAATTTTGGCACTCCTTCTACTAATGTTAGTCCTGGGATACTTTACAAAGATCGATGACAAAATTCAAATTTACTCAAAAGTTAAACTTTTGATCGTGAATTAAAGTAATTGACCAAAAACGTCGCACACCAATTAGTGCTGAAAACTGACAGCGATCACAGAATTGAAGCTTGTTTTTCATATTTGTTAAAAAAGTCATCTTAGCTTCAATTCAAACGCCTTCTATCAAGAACACTTATGATCAGTAAAGGTTTTTGTACCATTCTTTTCCTTTCACTTCAGCCATCGTCTTGTAAAGTAAATTGTAAAATAACTAACACACTAACATAACTTAAGTTGAAAAGCCGCTCTTAGGCTAAACCCTTATCCATGTAAATAATATTATTATACTCTTTTAACTTATACTCCTTATAATAAACGTCATAATCTAAATCTATCAAGAACACTTAGTTAAACATGACTTGTGGTAAGCTATAAGCGATTACCCTAAGCTAAATAATGAAAATAAGGAAAAAAAGCGAGGTCGAGGGGCGGCAGCCCCGCGTAGGGGGGTCAAGAGGGAATATACCCCCTTGCGAAGTCTAAGGGTCAAAGCCCCATGCACGGAAGACAACCTGCAGGGCGTTAGTAGCTCGCCTACATACCAAAAATAAGATTGCGACCTCCTTAGGAATTGAAAACTTTAATGTTTTTCCTGATTTATTTCCTTCCTGATTTTCGTTTTTTCTAATTTTACTGATTCCTGATTTTTGCTTGCCTAATTCAGGTGGAAATAAATGTTTATTTCCTTCATATTTTCGTTTTTCCTAATTTTGGATTTTCCTAAATTTGGTGTTTTGTGATGTATGTTCTTCCTGATTTTAGCTTTTCCTTATTTTGATTCCTAATTTTTGTTTTTCCTGATTTTTTCTTCCTTATTTTAGGCTCCTGATTTTCGATTCCTGATTTTCATTTCCTGATTTTTGGTTCCTGATTTCTTGATTTCTGATTTCTTGATTTCTGATTTCTTGATTCCTGATTTTTGCTTTGCTAATTCAGGTGAACATTCTAATTTTAGAACAAAATTCAACTTCAGGTCATCAGGTCGTATCAGGGCATTTCAGGTTATGACCTGAAAATTCAGATCAGGTCAGGTCAAACTCAATTTTATCATCAGGTCGACCTGACCTGACCTGTCGTAAGCCTTACAGGGCGGGCTCAGAAACAATTTTTGTATGGAGAAATCGAAAAAAAATCGGTTTTTTACAAAACTTAGGGCGCCCTTAAACTCTCTAGCTACGACCCTGAGTCAGCCCTTCTTCTGCACTGTTTAGCAAAATATCTCTCTGTAAAACCAACACCTTCTACTACGCAAGAGAAGCCTAAAACTGCATTCGAGTAAAACACACTGAAAAACTACTCTTAATTCTCCAAACGAGACGTCCTGACATCCTGACTGTTCCAGATTTCGTGTCAAAAATCGTTTTCATCACACACACACTTGTTGCTTTCGTTTCAAAAATCGTTTTCACCACGTATACATAGCTGTGGTGAACTCGGTGGTGAAAGCGAGGTGAAAACGTTTTTGGAACGAAAGCAACAAGTGTGTGTGTGTGATGAAATGTCTGACTCGCAGCTCTCTAAATATGCATATGAACAAGATATGACTAGGTAACAGCCCTCTGTTAAATCGATGTGGAGACATCCAATCAGTTATTTATAATGGCTCATATTATTTCATTTATTTATTTAGCGTATGGTAACAATCTCATAAAAGTCTTATATTACATTATCAATTCTTAATCTAATACTGATTTTTCTATATTGAAACCGTTCGTTATTATACTTGATGCAAACTGCCGGGAGGATGGCGATGACCAACTGATTCGGCAACCGAAATTGATGAAGGATGAATGACGAACAGAAAATTCCAAAATTCAGGCAACTTTAATCTCAAATTCATACAGTATGCTATAACCTGGTCATAGTATACTGTATGAATTGACCATTCACAAAGTTTGAATGAAATTTTGTTGTTATAATTTGTTCGGAATGTGACTTTTTGTCCGTCTCATAAAATAGTATATAACACACGGAGACCACGGTGGTGAAAGGGTCCTCGGGCTCCGATACGCACCGCCCTCTGACCTTTCGCCACTTGGGTCGAAATTAAAAACTTTTGCTCCTATGATATAATATACTATTTCATGCTTCATATGCGGTGCGAAAGTAAAAATTTCATCCCATGGGACGAAAATTTTATTTTCGCTCCTCGGACTAAAGTCCACGGGATGAAATTTTTTTTACTTTCGCACCGCATATGAAGCATGAAATAGTTATTTACGCAACAAGGGAACAGTTTGAAAGTGCTTTGCCGTGTTGCGTATTAAGTTTTTCATGCTATTTACACTACAAGGGGAGATGTACGAAAGTAACTCCAAGTGGTGTGTTATATTTTTCATGCCTCGGGGCCAAAATCGAAGGAAATTTTATAAATTTCTCTCGATTTTGGATCTCTGCATGAAAAATTTTTTGTGTATCTGTTTTGGACGACTCATTTTAGGCACTTTCGCATGTAGACCTCGCTCTGCTCGTCCAAAACAGATACACAAAAAAATTTTCATGCAGAGGTCGTAAATCGAGAGAAATTTATAAAATTTCCTTCGATTTTGGCCCCGAGGCATGAAGAATATAATACACCACTTGGAGTTACTTTCGTACCTCTCCCTTGTAGTGTAAATAACTATTTCCGCACACTTTTGATTGAAGTAGACATGCAATGGAATTTCATATATATTTTTCTACACTGGCTGCCGGTAGGCTATATAATTGATCATTCGTACAAATTTCAACTGTATCTATTTAATTAGGAGTTTGTCTATTTCGATACATATTTGCAAAAAGTATAGTGTACACCTCATTGCACAAAATCCACTTTGTGTAACACGCTGTACAATATACTATTTTTGTGACAGGATCTCTCGGTACTTTTCAGGGGAAAACTGCAAAGTAAATGGAGACAAAATCGAACTGTTTTAAATTTTTTCATAGAAGGCGAGTAAACGAATAGAAGGGTAAGCGGAGAAGTCTTTTTTCTCATCGGTTTGTTACTTTGTTCATTTTGTAAATTGAAAATTGTATGAGATTAATTGTTTTTATTATTTTTAAACTCCTGCCGTCAGAATCGATCCGGGGCACCCCACTGATCATTTTAGTAAAGAAAAAATAATTTTGAAATCAGTTTTACTATTGCCCCAAGAGCAATTTTCAAAAATTTTGTACCTACCATATTTTCCTTTTTTCTTTTTTCTTTTGTGTGATTGTGTGTCATAAAAAATTGGTATAAAATTCTAAAATATTCTAGAGAGATCAGGCATTAAGTACAAGAACAGATAAAGTGAAAAAAATTTTTTTTGTGATCACGACATTTCATCAAAGTCTCGCGATGTCGGCTAAACGCTTTTTCGCTCAACCAAAAACATGATAAAGATGAAAAAAAATGTTTTTTTTTTATTGCTTAGATCGATTGAATGGAACCAGTACTAGTTACTAGAATGTTTTTTTTGTATTATTCGTATTTGAGATCAGAAATTTGGTCTAATTTTTAGATCGAAAATTGGTCATAACAGTTATTAAAAGAAAATAACAATTATCATCAGAAATCGTAGTTTTGAGTTAAATAGATTCATTTTTGACCGAGATATCAAAGTTTATAGTCTTTTGTAGACAAATAATAGGTTTTCGATTTGTGTGGTAAATGCGTCTTCAAAAGGCTATAAACTTTGACAACTGCTTCCAATGTGAACGTTTCTGTACCTACCTTAAGTTGGCGCAATTTTTTGCAATACGAATTTTTGTGATATCACAAATTATTTGTAACACTTCGCCATCACAAATAATTTATGATATCACAAAATATTTGTGTAGCGAAATTTTGTGATGGCGAAAAAATTTGTGAAAACTGAGCCACAAATTTGTGATGCCATCACAAAATATTTGTGTCATCACAAATTTGTAACTCAGTTTTTACGAATTTTTTGTGCCGTTACAAAAATTCTTATAGCAAATATTTTGTGACAATTTTTTAATATTTAATCAGTTAATCAGTTTTTATCGTCTGTTTGAGTAGTATGATCGAATTGGTTTGGTGTCAATTGTAGAGGTTCGGTGTCAAAGGAAAAGTTGTTGGGTTGGGTGTGTCCTATGTCGTAGGGACTTACAAAATTGCGGACAATACGGGTGTTCAATTTTTGTTGCAAATTTTTTTAGTTCCACATAATGGTAGTCAATAGAATGCGTGTGTCAACTACCAAAAAGTGTATAAAAAGTACCACAACGTGTGCAGCAGTCTACTTTAGGGGTCTGGGAACATGAAAAATTGAATTTCGTGAGCCCAAAATAGAAAGCGTGCGCCAACTACCAAAAAGTGTTTACAAAGTCTACTTTAACGGTCTGGGAACACGAAAAATTGGATTTCGTGTGCCAAAAATGGAATGCGTGTGCCAACTGCTAAAAAGTGTTTACAAAGTATCAGAAAGTGTGCAGCAGTCAACTTTGAATATTCATGTAACTTCATTACATTTATTCTTCGCCCTTAAGTGCATGGGGCTCCGCCCCAAACCCCGCTAGGGGCCACAAGGAAGATACTCCCCCCTTGACCCCCTTGGCGCATTATTTTCATGGCCTGCGGAGCCTACTTTTCGATCAACGTTTATTTTGAACTTCATGATAAATTTTAACCCTCAAATTATACCAATCTCACTTTCCCACGCTTGCCACACATTTTTTAGTGATTGGTACACAGATTCTACTTTTAGGACGCTCATTCTACTTTTGGCACACAAATTCCAATTTTTCATATTCCCAGACCCCCAAAGTATACCAAACTCACAGTTTTTTGGTACAACTGATGTTTCGCCTACTCCCCCGAATTCTACACCTAACTTGTAGGTACAACAAAAGTTTGTTGTAGATGTTTTTGGTACTACATGGGGTGAAAAGTCCGCGGCCTCACATAGAGATGGCGTCATTACTTCAGAATTTTTATTAACATTCAGTGGTACCACCCTTTACTTGTCTACAGCCAAAATTTCCTGACATTTGGTGTCATAGTTTTCGAATTACTGTCAATACAGTGACGCAGGTTTTTGTTGTTCGTAAAAAATGGAAAATAATGAATTCCACGTGTTGATTAAACATTGTTTCTTAATGGGAAAAAATACGGTGCAAAGCAAAGAATGGCTGGATAAGTGTTATGGCACATCTTCTCCGTCGTATACAACGGTCAAGAAGTGGCATGCTGAATTTAAACGAGGTAATACAAGCACCGATGATGCCCCACGTTCAGGACGTCCAAGTGAAGCAGTTACTGAAGAAAACATCAAAAGAATCCATCGTATTGTTTTGGCTGATCGGAAAGTTAAAGTTAGTGAAATAGCTGGCATCCTCAAAATATCAACAGAACGGGTGCGACACATTTTACATGAGTATTTGGACATGAAAAAGCTTTCTGCGCGATGGGTGCCGCGTTTTCTAACAATTGATCAAAAGCAGCACCGTCTTGACGATTCAGAGCGTAATTTAGCTTTGTTCGAGCGTAATCCAACGGAGTTTTTGCGTAGATTTGTCACGATTGATGAAACGTGGATTCATTACTATACCCCAGAGTCCAATAGACAGTCTGCAGAGTGGTTAGAATTTGGTCAAAGCCGACCGAAGCGCCCAAAGGCACAGCGTTCTGCAGGCAAGGTTATGGCCACGATTTTTTGGGATGCGCATGGCATAATATTTATCGACTATTTGGAGAAAGGAAAAACAATAACTGGCGAGTACTATGTCACATTATTGGAACAGCTCGACAACGAGATCAAGAGAAAACGACCGCATATGCAGAAGAAAGAGGTCCTGTTTCATCATGACAATGCACCAGCGCATTCATCCATAAAAGCAACTGTGAAACTGGACTCTTTGGGCTATGAATTACTCCTCCACCCACCTTACTCTCCACATCTGGCCCCCAGCGACTACTATTTGTTCCCAAACTTAAAAAGATGGCTACAGGGAAAAGGATTTTACTCTAATGATGAGGTGATATCCGAAACAGAGGCCTATTTTGCAGGGTTGGAGAAATCCTATTATACCAAAGGTATCCAAATGTTGCAGGACCGTTGGACTAAGTGCATTTCCCTTCAGGGAGACTACGTTGAAGAATAAAATTAATTTCATATGTAAAAGTTAGTTCTTTCATTGCAAGGCCGCGGACTTTTCACCCCATGTAGTACAACTCATATTTTTCCTAATTTGTAGGTAATTCATAACACCGGACAAAATAACACTAGAGGGAATAAGTGCATATGAAACACGTTTTTCATATTAAGGGGCTCTGCCTCTTCACTCCTGCGCCTTCGGTGGGCTTTTTTTCACCTGCGGCGAGCTAAACTTCGTCCTGCAGGCGGCCATACGTACATGGAGCTCTGCCCCAAACCCCGCTAGGGGCTCCGCCCTTCGACCCCGCTTTTTCTGTGCGCAATTAAGTTCAAGGCCTGCGGTGCAAGCTTCTCAGAATTAAATTTGTGTTTGCATACTGTAACACTCCCAGCTCCTTACAAATTATGTACATAATTCGGTAGTGTAGGAGAAATATGAGTTGTGCCATACAAGTTGTACCTACAAGTTAGGTACAGATTTCGGGGGAGTAAACGAAATGGTGACCGGCAAAAAAGAAAATGTTTTTTATCTCATTATGAGAAAGTGAAATAAAAACATATGAAGGGACCCGCACGTATCAGAATAGATGCGGCAAACAAAGTTGATGTTACGAAGAGACTCGAACGTATTTACGTAAATTTTGCCTTAACTCTTTAGTGTATGAAATTCCGTCCACATTAAGTTGTATTGGAAATTGCCGATAGGGCAATATTAAAAAACCCGACCGAAGAAACGGTGTAAAAAAACCTTTCAGAAAGCACAAAATTGACCCCCAAATATAAAAATGTTCTACTCAATTCTAAGCGTTGGAGGAAAACGGTGAAGGAAAACCAAATATTATAATTTTCGTTCTACTCAATTTTCTCTACAACATAGAAAAAACCATTTTTTGAGCTAGAGTCGACCATAGTACCGACCTAGGGCCCAAAGTAGAGACCTCGGACACACAATTCCACAGCCAACAATGTTTCCCTCAATTACCTCCACAACATAGCAAAAAAAATTTGTTTTTTGGTTAGGGCCGACCTTAGGACCGACATGACCCACTTGAGCCGTAAGCACAGGCAAAACTTTCTTTTAAGAACTGTCGGTCATGCCTAGATCTTTCAAACAAAAAAAAATTATGAAAATCGGAAAAGATTTGCCCGAGTTATGGACAAAAAACACATAGAGCCCTAGCAGACACTCGATTTTATTGTTCGTTCTTGGTACGGGTCTAAAAAATGATTTCAAACTTATTTTGTTTTGAAAATTACACCGCAATTTTGTGAGTTTGCAGCGTGATCGGATGAAAGATTTTTCGTAGATATTCGGCGGCTATCGGCGCAGCTGGCGTTGCCGGCGTACACCTCTATCAGCAAATGTTCTTATAACTTCGAAAAAAAGCTTAGCGTAAGGTGTCGTAATTTACTTTGATATTGTTGAGTGGAGTGGACAGGTAATTGCGAGCACATACATTTTATCATTTCATTCACAAGTGTTTGTGTTAATGGAACGCAGGGTAAAAAAAACACCAATCTTTTTCGAGGGAAGTAGTTAGCTGGGAAGTAGAACTGAAATCTTTCAACTAATTATTTCCATCTTAAAATAAGTCGATCATACTACTCAAACAGATGATAAAAACCGATTAGCTGATTAAAAATCAAAAAACTGTCACAAAATATTTGTTATACGAATTTTTGTAATGGCACAAAAAATTTGTAAAAACTGAGTAACAAATTTGTGATGGCACACATATTTTGTGATGGCATCACAAATTTGTGGCTCAGTTTTCACAAATTTTTTTCGCCATCACAAAATTTCACCACACAAATATTTTGTGATATAAATTATTTGTTTCGCCATCACAATGTTACAAATAATTTGTGATATCACAAAAATTCGTATTGTAATAAATTGCGCCATAGAAACTGTAACTAGCAAACCCCTCCGTCCTTCTTCCAGTTTCTCCTGAATATTTTACAATGACTTAATGACAATGTTTTCAAATTGACTGAGCCATATGACATTCAACAGTTCCGAGTCGTCTTTTCTATCTTCTGACTGGTTCAATCGAATCCGAATCCCCCAAGTTTTCTACATATTTTTAGACTCTTCTCATTACAAAATCTGCTTTTCAACGATAGCTCGGATGTTATTTATTATAAAAAGAGCGTTCATTTATGAAACATGAAATAACCTCTCCATTTGTTTAGTGCGAAAAAAGTCTTTGTATAATAAAAGTTATGAGTGCTACAAATATCATTCTCGACGGTTTGTGTGTCGATGGATCAAATCCGCATTAGAAGTTTAAATTACCTCATACATAAAACTCATCATATTCCACTCATTAATAACTATTACTGTATTGGTGACTGCAGATCTTTTCATAACTGACTGTGCAAGTTAGCCACATCATTATTAACGATAATCGTTTACCATAACTACTTATCTCACATTAATGTCTGTATTATTGATTTTAATTGTTTACTGTTGTTTAAAGTTTATCGAAAAGGAATTTTGAATGGAATGTGTCACTGCCATTAGGGATCGTTCATAAAGTATGTCACGCGTGCGAAAGAGATGCAAGATATGCATAGAAAGAGACGCGAATAGTCGTCACGCGTGACATACTTTATGAATAACCCCTTAGGCATATATAAATTCAATTAGTCGAACCCACGCCCCTAAGGGCTACGCAGGCTTTATCATTTTCGCTTTAACGTTAACGGGTAGGTTACGTAGTTGAACCCCCGCCCCAAGAGGCTACGCAGGCTTTATCATTTTCGCTTGTTATCTATTCAGAGAGCCAAAGCAAATAATTTTTCATGATGCGTAATGTTGAAGGTCGTTATATCACTTCGTTGATATTACCGCTAATAATACTAAAATCCAAATGGGCGAGAAAAGCACCATAAATCAAAACACTTTTTTTGTCGCAAAATTACTCCACTTCCTCCGTATTCCACTTCCCCCGTATTCCACTTCCCCCGTATTCCACTTCCCCCGTATTCCACTTCCCCCGTATTCCACGTTCCCTGTATTCCACTTCCCCCTAATTCCACCTCTCCCGTATTCCACGTTCACCGTATGCAACGTTCTCCGTATTTAATTTAATTTTCCCCGTAATCAACTTTCCCCGTATTACACTTCCCCCGTATTCAACGTTCATCGTATTCGACTTGCACCATATTCCAAGTTCCCCGTATTCCACTTGCCCCGTATTCCACTTCCCCCGTATTCCACGTTCCCCGTATTCCACTTTCCCCGTATTCAGTTTTACCCGTATTTCAAGTTCCCCGTATTCCACTCCCCCGTATTCCACTCCCCCGTGTTCCACTTCCCCCGTATTCCACTTTCCCTGTATTCCACGTTCACCGTATGCAACGTTCACCGTATACCACTTCACCCGTATTCCACTTCCCCCGTATTCCACGTTCACCGTATTGAACGTTCCCCGTATTCCACTTCCCCGTATTCAACGTTCACCGTATTCCACGTTCACCGTATGCAACGTTCCCCGTATTCCACTTCCACCGTATTCTACTTCCCCCGTATTCCACTTCTCCCATATTCAACGTTCCCCGTATTTCAAGTTCCCCGTATTCAGCGTTGCACTTGCTACGTATTCTACTCTGATACTTCCCCGACCAAATCTCTAAAACGACATCTTGACTGACTTTTGGCCGATTTTCGATTATGACCCGTTTTTTACTCATAATTCCCTTATTTCAGAACAATATCTCACCCCGAAACATGTTTTCTCGACGTTTTGCATCATACTTGTAAACAGATCAAAAATTAATTTTTCAGTAATTTTCGGGCAGCGGAGCGAATTTTAGTCCATTTTTGCCTCCTTTGATCGACCCTGGGCACCGAACCCCTCAACCGATTTCCTTCAACCCAATTCCGCTACCTTCACACTGTCGATACCTTTCATATGACACGTCAATGGCCTCATTCCGGCAACTACCGCCCGAGATATTGGTTAATAAGTGCTCCAGCTCTTGACAAAATCGCCAAAGAACGACCTATAGCTCGGAAATATGAAACTTTTTCACCCAACATTGTTCAGCAAATTTGTTGCCCCAAGCCTCCACTATCGATTGGCACGCAAAAGTTATCTCTACTTTGTCCAACAACAAAGTGAGGAAACCCCAAAATTTTAACAGTTTTCGCTGCCTAGCTCCTCCACATGACAACGGATCAAAAAATTTCCTTCTACAAAGTTGTAGGCCATCAAAAACTCTAAGACTTTGCTTCACCGACCAAATCTCTAAGACGACATCTTGACTGACTTTTGGCCGATTTTCAATTTTTACCCTTTTTTGACCCATACCTCCCTTATTTCAGAACAATATCTAACCCCGGAACATGTTTTCTCGACGTTTTGCACCATACCCGACAACATATCAAAAAGTATTTTTTTTTCTTCGCCAGTGTAAACGCAATTAAACGCAAAAATAACGGGATCGTGACAGACAGACTTATAAATAAATAAATAGACAAACAAATAGATAAACAGACGGACATTAGAGGTTTATAATTAGTAATAATAATGATAATTGACCTTGAACAAAAACCCATTACGAGTTGGGGCTAGATCATTATTTACTATTTAGTACAACTTTATCAATTTAGTCCTAGCGTAGGTTCAGAAGAGTGTATACATTTTTCGCAAATCTCATTTAGATCAGATATGAGAGACAGAATTGAGTACACCGTTATTTACACTGGGCTATAAGTCTTGGTATAAAATCAGTCTATGAATCTTATATTATTCCCATTTGACAAAATCAATTGAAAGGAACTATGGAGTAAGGGGTCGTCCATAAACGAAGTCCGCGATTTTTACGATTTTTTAGACCCCCTTCCTCCCCGGTGCGGTGGACGTCCAGTTTCCAAGAAAAATCCACTCAAAAATCAAAATACTGATAACTGATATCGTCAAAGAAGAGCAACAAGAATATAGGTTTTTTTATAAGTGTCCAGTCCAATCTCTCTAATAGACCCCAAATAACTTGAGGTCTATTAATATTACAACACTTACAAACAACGACAAGTTATTAGTTCTTCAAGTTTATCGAAGAATCTGAAGTCATGGAAATATTTCAACAAATCTAAGAAGCTCTTAAGACTGTACATTATGCAACATTGATATTTTACGCAACTAGAAAATCAAAATACTTTCGTAGATGGAATTCCGTCTAATTGAGTTGTGTGTATGAAGTTCGTGTATGCTATTTATTTTCAATGTTTTACCCATTCATTCGTGTCAATTTATTCACACACCTCATTAAAACTTCGTGTAGTAGGTACATTATGTTTTCAAGCCAATATTTGAACCAAAGATTTTCGTTAAAAGTTTCAGCACACAGATAAACGTTTACAGTTCAGAAGCACGTTGCTAGATGGAGTTGTGCGATAGATTTATGTTTTGATTAAGAAAATGTATGAATTCAAGAAGGAAATTAATTTAGTTCTAATCGTTTGATTAACTTTGTGATTTGATTGTTAAATTATTTCACGAATCATTACTAAACTCTAATTTCGAGATTACTGCGAGGAATATCTTTGAAAAGCTTCTTTAGCGACATCTAACGCGTATTTTATT
This sequence comes from Pseudolycoriella hygida, assembly GCA_029228625.1. NCBI lineage: Eukaryota > Metazoa > Arthropoda > Insecta > Diptera > Sciaridae > Pseudolycoriella > Pseudolycoriella hygida. The sequence continues at coordinate 17,691,355 of CM055405.1, read as the reverse complement.
GGGAGAGAAAACAACAAATTAACTATGTAAGTACACTGTCTGTTGGTGTTTCGTATTTCCTAGCATCAGTTGTTCATTATTTTTAAAGGGGATTGGCAGAAATCTTGAATTGGTTCATGCTTGAGATAAATCGAACAATGTAGTGTAGAAAATCCGTTAGATGGTAAACTTTAAAGCGTAAAAAGCTCAAATACCTTCAAAAATATGCACAAGATAGCAATACCAACACTGTTTCTTTGTGCAAACGGGTTAATTCAGTGGTAACGTACTGGCTTTCCACCAAGAATACTTACTTTGCTTACTTTTTGGCGCTCCAGGCACACGCCAACGTGGGTTTACCCGGTTACTTATTACCGTGAGAATCATCGCTGTCAACACGCCGTGGCTAGCAACGTGGGATATGACCCGGCGTGAAGTTCCGCTGTAGTAGTCAGAATGTCAGTAGTCTTAGAATAAATTTTCGACCTGATCATGTCTATAAACTGATCGATGTGCGATGTGGTCGCACTGGGATGTCTACCATGAGCTTCAGGTAAGGACGTGCATTAATAAGTAAGACGCGTTTCTACCAGTTGCGTTGACGGATAGACATCCCTTATTTTAACAAAGTGGCGTAAGTCACAATGTTTTATAATACAGTCCTTATCAGGGCTAACGGCATTTTTTAAAGCCCAAATTTGATGCCTCGATATCTTTACTGTGATAAGTTGTGTAACTTCTTTCATTTATAAGTTATACTCTAAAGCTTTCCAAAAAATCCTTTTGGTCAATAATATACTCTACACTATTCTCAGTTCTACAGCTTGAGGAAGTAGGATGGTGAAGCAGGCGTAAAAAGGCACCGGGCTGCGCTCGCTACTCCAAAGTGGAAGGCAAAAATTTTTCTTCTCAGATTTAATTTCATTCCCACTTAATTTGCTTATTTTTTCTTTTTTTTTATATATTATTTTTCAAAAATTTGGTCAAAAACTTGCATTTTTTAAAAAAAAATCAAAAATTGCAGGTAATTCATGAAACTATAAACAGGTTTCCACTAATAATATCGCATTTTGACCCTTCGGGTCGAATTTGGACTCCATTTCAGCCTACGACGCACCATTACCAAGTTAAGACTACGCTTCTATCTAATTGCATTTGATCCAGCGCAACTTTTTTTTAATTTTTGAGATTTTGTTAAGTTTTTAGATGGGTTTTTGCGCTGTTTTTGCCCTTTCGGCAATTTCCAATCCAATTCGATAATGTATAATGTATAATGTATAATGTATACATTCATTCTCAGATATGATTCACTAGTCCTAGTTTAACCGTAGATTGTTCATATAGAACATCAAATAGTCGGTACTTCACCCCATATCAGCATATCAAGGTGCATGACTTGACTGATGATTGGCACTGGATGCCGAAATGTTGATGCTTCTAATATGTTCAAGAACACAACTGTTCTAGTTGAGTTCAATTTGAGCGTCATTACAATGACAAAATAATTCAAAATAAAAATTCTCAACCTGTGACCTTCTGTTACTTGTATATGTGATCGAAAATTAAAGTAAAATTTCCACGTTTCAGTTTAATTGTTCCACGATCAAGCAAAGCTCGAGTAATATATAAGATATTCTCAAAAACAATAAATAATTCTAGTATCATGCTCGGAGCGGTAGCGGAGTCCCCACACCCCAAAAAAAAAAACGTCCACAAACCCAAAAAACTCCATACAAAAACCTTTGGGACAAGACACGATGCATAGGCGAACTTTTGAGTTTTTCCCGACGCCCCCTCCCCTTTCAAATTATTTAAAAAAGCTACGTCGCAGCAGCTTTCCAACAAGCCCACACACATCCAAATCGGTTGAAAACGAGCCGAGATATCGCCAATCAAAAATGACCAATTCCTAAGGAAAAGTGGTCAAATTACCTTTGTAAGTAAATAACAATTTTATTCCTGTGTCAACGATCTATCTATCTATGTCTCTATCTATGTATCTATCTATGTATCTATCTATCTACCTTTTTTTATCGAGAACCGCTCGAGCGATTTCCTTAAAGTTTGAAAAATGAAAAATTTCATATGACGCTTTTCCGTGAAAATTCTGGAAAAGCCGTGGCATGTGGAAAAGTGTTCAAAGTGGTAATGCACGGAGTTTTCGAATTTTAGCTCCGAAGTGACGATAGCTAGAGAGTTGATTTCTTCGGGAAAGTTATAGAGTTTGATCAGCTGAATTTTTTGGGATTTTCAGAAATCTGCCAAAGTGACGCCATCTTGGATTTTTGTTAGGTAACACTTGCAGAGTTGGTTTCTTCTAGACAGTTATAGAGTTTCATCAGGAGAATTTTTTGAGATCACAAGAAAATGGCTGCCAGCTGCCACAGTGGCGCCATCTTGGATTTTCGTTTATGCTTCTACGGTTTTCGAATTTTAGCTCCGGAATGACAATACTTAGAGAGATGGTTTCCTCTAGAAAGTTATAGAGTTTCATCAGGAGAATTTTTTGGGATCATAAGAAAATGGCTGCCATCTGTCATAGCGGCGCCATCTTGGATTTGCGTTTATGCTTTTTCGGTTTTCGAATTTTAGCTCCGGAATGACAATACTTAGAGAGATGGTTTCTTCTAGACAGTTATAGAGTTTCATCAGGAGAATTTTTTGGTATCATTAGAAAATGGCTGTGAAAATATTCCCGAAACCCTCAAAATTTGCTAAATGGTAGAAAATTTCCTCAAATTTAATCGGAAAATTGTCCGTTTAGTACAAGTAGTACAAGTAGGGTGTCATTAGAAAGGTCTAAAGTACGCGGTCTATACCTGCATAACTTGACTAAGAATCGGTTGAGTCGTTGCGGAGAACGAGCTGAAAATGTGGCTAAAAATGTGATTTTTCGAGGGTCGGTGAAACGTTTTCGCCCATAGATCCGAAAGTATAGCAATGAAAGTACCAAGTAAGATATCAAATGAAAGATATGGATATCTCAAAGCGAGCGGTAAACATTTTCGGAACTCGTTTGCGTCTTTCGGGATGTATAGTTCTTGGAGTGATGGTAAGTCGTGCTACGCGCAAATATACGATAGGAGTGATTTTTTATCAATATTTTCTTACAGACAAGGTACACAGAAACTTTTCCAAAGACAAAGTTGTGGAAAATTACAAGGGGAACATTTTTGTCCATGGAACTAGAGGTTTCGGTGTTTACCTAAGGGTCCCAAAGTCGGATTAAGGGTAAAAATATGGAAGAGAACATTTTCGCCGAAGATAGGACTTTAAAAAGGATGTATAAAATAAACCTTTTTGTTTATAGTCAGGCTGTAGGTCGGTCCTAGTACTTCGGAAGGGCTTTCGTAATAAGCAATTTCTAGAAACATACAGAAAATTGATTTTTTGGAAAAGAATACGAAGATTGCGAAAAGTCCATAAATTTTAAGAGTTTTCGAATTTATGATGGTTTAAATTACATTTCGATAAATTTTTTGACAATGGTAGAATTCAGTACGACAAAGAGTTTAGTACGAAAAAGGATTTGCTTGATTTGCAGCCATTAAATTTTCAATTATAAAATATTCAAAGTAAAATATTTTTAGAGTCTACAATTTTGTTGATGTTAGCTTATTCATTCTTAGGACATACCAAATTGTATGCAGCAATGAATTAGCATAAAAAACATTATAACTAGTAGATTCAAATGACAAGAACCAAAATTAACTTTAATTGAATTTCAGTTTGTCTGCAATGAGAAAATACATTATATTATTTCTCAAAGTCACTTAAACTAAAAAATCAAAAATTCTTTTTAATTGTATCGAATTTTAACCATTTCCCGCAGCTCCCAG
>CM055405.1:17662890-17687037 GCA_029228625.1 Pseudolycoriella hygida | reverse complement strand
TTTTCAAGAATTATCTATAGTAAAATCCGTAACACAAACCATCAAATGAAAAAGTTAGGAATTTAGAAGAATGTTTCATGAAAGTCTACTCATCCGATTCCTTAGATTTTCTAATAATCAACACACAAATACATCAGGAAATTCAAGGAAAACTTTACATTGTGCAGAATAGTTCTTCTTCTGCGTGTCCCTAACCTTTAACTTGTTATTTTCAAATATTTATGATTTAATGACTCATAGCGCTATGACCACGTGACTTATGACTTATGTTTTTCTAACAAGTTATTAGCGAATTTTGTCGGCGGCTTTCAAGTGTTAACTTGAATATTTCATGATAGTGTGAAGGCTAACACTGTTCCACTTGTTGGACGTGCTTTAGAAAAGTTTTTTTTGCTGTAAATAGTGTATAGTCGGTTCAATAAAATGAAGTTCTGAAAAGTTTGTTTTGAATAAATTCATTATTTAAATATGAGGCAAAGTGCAAGGGCTTTTCTTAATATGGAAAATTATCCAAGTGTCAATAAATAATGGCTGTAAAGCAATAGTTATTTACGTAACTAGGAAAAATATAATGTTTTTTCATTCCTCGTCCTATTTCAAAACAGTAAAGCAGTTTTCTGAACCCTCGGAATGAAAAATATTGTACGAAACTCGGAAAAATATATGTTTTTGACTAGTGTGATTGCAGCCTTTCCTTCCTTTTTGAGTTGATACATTTGCAAATATTTGCAAACGTCAAAAGCTACAAAGATGGCGGCCATTTTTATTTGCAATCAACTCGAATTTTTTGTGTCAATTTCTGACTTTTAGAAAATGTTTTCTGTCATTTAAATTGATTATTCAGTTAAAGACGAAGTGAGTAAACACATTGGTCGAAAAAATTATGCGTTTTGAAGTGTGTATTAAGTGGAAAAGCTGAAAGACTGACTTTTGCAGTGAAATATTGGAATTCACATTTCTATCAAATATAAATGTTTTCTCCAAAAGTGCTTCCGCAATTTTGTTTGGGAATAGGTTACACTTACGGAAATATATTTTTGCATTAAATAGAATTTTGTACTGCGCAAGTTTTTGCAGTGTTAAAAAGTTGCAGTGTTAAAAAGCTGCGCAGAAGTACAAAATTCTATTTGATGCAAAAATATTTTTCCGTAATTGTAAGTATGTGATGACGACATAAGTATTCGTTTTCATTTAAGGCTTTAAGAAAAAAGCGTTACAGAAAATTTCGACTTTTTCCATGCAAATTTTCATTAGTTGAAAAGATTCCGACAGATGGCTCTTTTGTAAGCAGTGTGCATTCTTACTAATGTCCTAAAGTTCACCCAAGCTTCAAAAGTTGGGTAGTTTGTGGTGTGTGCCCATGCCATAACTTCGAACTTTTTCGGTCGATTTTGCCCAAATTCAATTCCGTAATCAATCTTTTGATTATCTTTCAGGAAAAAAGTAGATTTTGAAAATCGGATAAGACTCGGATAGGACTCCCCCAAGGTAGTGAGTGTACTGAGCCCGACCCTTTTCAATATATTCACATCTGACCTAATTATATCAGCTTGTGAGAAAGACTTATATGCGGACGACACTGCCGTGTACTGCACAAGTAAGAACCCCAAGAAGGTCTTGACTAAACTCAACAAGGCGAGCCAACAACTATTGGACTACTGCCACAAATGGAAGATCAGACTTAATGCCGCTAAAACTTAAGCAGCCTACTTCACTAGGCGTAAAGCTGCTAAATGGCTCCCGTCCTCCCAAGTCAGAATTTCAGACGTTGACATTCCTTGGAACCACGAAATTAACTACTTAGGCGTGACGATTGACAAAACGGCAAATTTTAAAAAGCATACTGACTTAGCAGTTGAAAAATCACTCAAATACCTCGGTATCCTTGTTTTAAACTGCGTAATTCTTTGTAAGTCTTTTAAAATTTGTCTGTTGATTGATCGATATGCTGTGTGACAACCTAATGTAAGTAGGCAGCACACTTTATTTGTTTTTTTTTTTCAATAAAGATATTTCTCTCTCCTAAGCAATTGTAAGAATAATACACCCCATTTATGACCTTCACGGCCAATCCAACGTTCCTCCTATCAAGACCCAAATCCAAAAGATCCAATCTAAATTCATCAGGAGAACTGACTCATCTGCTAACCCGTTAATCAATAAAATAATTATATAATTCATTTGGAGTTTTTTGTATCTTTCCAAAAACCTTTTCTCCTACCTATCCGATATATCCGCGCCTTGCAACTATTCACTTCAAAAACTTTTTTATTTTATACTGTGCATTAAAGAATGGAAAGCTTTTATAGCTGAACACTTATCACTAGATTTCTACTTTCTTTATGAAACACTTGTCCAATAAAAGTTTGAAATTAAAAAAAAAATCGGATAAGATTTATTCGATTAATGTAGAAAAGCACGTTAAACAAAAAAAAAGTTATGAAAATCGGAAAGGATTTACTCGAGTTATGTACATAAGACCAAAAACCTATTAAACGGCCCTAGCTCGGCGGCCCTTGAGCGGCCAGTGCCCAGATTCCATCCAATAAAAGATTTTTCGATTACCTTTCAGGGAAAAAAAGTTTTTGAAAATCGGTTAAGTTTCCTCCCTTATTCCCGGGACGAAATTGGGGTGGTTACAAACGTCGTGGTACGTACGGGTCTAATGATCTCGCAAAAGCGTGAAATCACTCCCAGAAAAGGGGGAAAGATGTTGGTATATCCACTTTTATATGGGAGAACACTGATTATTTACTTAGAGAACACTTGCGAGATTTTTGCCCAACGACCATTTAGCATGACTACCCCATTTTGGACATAGTCAAAAACGTGAACATCCACATTCAAGTCACTATCCATTCAAATAAGACATGTCGAGTCAGCAAACGAAAAAAAAAAAGAAATTCCGTAGACAAATTCGCCCGAGTGGACGAATAATACCAGCCTAAAATATTTGAATGAATTGGTGTAAGTTAGATTTTGTTGGTCACTGACCAATGGTCAGCTACTTCCATAATTTTATATGTCAGTCATCAATATTTCGCAGAACAAGAAAAACGATCTTCAGGGGAGAAGGTGATATACTTGTTCCGGCGTTAGGTCTGGCATTGTAACGCAGTTCTTAAACGTAACGAAACTTTGATTTGAATTCGAAATTAAAGATAGATGGGTCAGTATTTCTGATTTGAATACTTTTGTAAGTCGACAGACAAAGATTTCACACCTTCACTTTTAAGGGGTTTTCTCGTTGTGGTAAATTATCCAAGTCTCAATTACATGTAATTTGTGATTGTCCTGTTTTGCGAATCTTAAAGATAATTTTTCTCAGCTTTCCCTTACCAATGAAAAGATAGTCATTTGTTTCAACTAATATTTTAATTTTATTTTGTTAAGTATTTAGAGGTACACAGATTGATTAGCAATTTTCTATTTTAACGAAAATGTAATAAAAATTTATATTTTCATCAACAACTTTCTCAATAACACATATATTTCGATAAATGACGACTGGCCCAGTGGCCCATCATTAGCTGAATTCCCGTCAGAATCCGATTATAATTATTCGAGTTAAATGAGGAGAATAGGAACAGCGGGGCGAATAGGGCCTCCATGTGCTCTGTACATATTCACCTCATTTCACCTGCATCATCAAATATTCACATGCAACGCATGAAATTGAAAGCCGACATTTTAGTATATCAGTTTCTGTCAAACCAAAGCGAATTTCATGATGATTTGCATTAACTCTGCACCAGTAAAATAAGAAAATAAATAAATAAAATAAGTAAAATAAGACGAATGCAAAAGGATGGTAAATAACACGGATTGGTACTGCTCAAGTCTTCATTGCGACAGGATTTTTTCTTCATTTGGAGATAATGATAAGGTAAAACATCCAACTCGTGAACGTTTGACTAGGAAATGTAAAAACAAACGCCCAGAACGTGTTTCAGAAATTTCTTTGGAAGATTTTTCTGTTTCTGGAAGGGTAATTTGTAGTATTTGCGGTTTCCTGGCTAAGAATATTCATGGGTTGAATGTTCATATGAGTAAACATAGGCGTGACATTCATGTTAGTGATAATTTGCCTATTAATGAAATGTCTAATTCTGATGAGTTGACACAAGATGAAATTTTAAATAATTTCGGATTACTGCTTAACAAGTGTCGAGTTTCAGTTCCATTGACTCGTATTATACAGAAATCCGTGAGGATTGCTGTTTGTCAGGAACTTTGTAGGGAAATTGAAGGTTTATTACAGAAAAATGATGTTAATTCTTGGATGAGATTACTTGCTTTTCCATACATCGTTTTGAATAATAAATCAAAGGGGAAAGATGGTATTAATATCATTAGGTCTAATTTGAATTTCTTTAGATATTGTAGGGACATCAATGAAGCTTTGTCCAAAGTTTTAATTGACGCAAATATTCCATTCACATTGAATAAATCTGTCAATGGAGATGCTGTTATTATGAGAGTAGCTACGAGGAAAGTTAGTGAGGGTGACATCAAAGGTGCTGTTAGAGTTTTATGCTCTAATGAAACTGTTGCGCCTCAAACTTTGGAAACTGTTTCCAAGCTGAAGGCCAAGCACCCAGATGATGATGGCGGGGATTTTGAGAAAATAGAACTGATTAGTAGTTTGTCAGCTACTACAATTGAGGATGTTGTCAAAGCTATTAGAAGCTTTCCATTAAGTTCTTCTGGTGGTATAGGCGGTTTGCGACCTCGACATTTAAAAGATTTGATTTCTTTTACTTGCGGTGAATCTGCAAATCGTCTTTTAAGGGCAATAGCCTCATTGGTGGACATTATTAACTTTGGTAATGTTCAAAAAGATGTCTCTAAAATATTTTTTGGAGCTTCATTGACTGCTCTTATGAAAGGTGAGGATGATGTTAGGCCGATAGCAGTAGGTATTGTTTGGAGACGCTTAACAGATAAAATTGCTTGTTACAATGTTAGGGATAGCTTAGTCGAAAAGTTAAAACCCGTTCAGTTAGGATTTGCTGTTCAAGGAGGGGCAGAAGCTTTGGTTCATGCTGTACGTAGATTCTGTACAGCTGACCATGATGGGCCAATGGCTTTAGTTAAGTTTGACTTTAGCAATGCCTTTAATATGTTATTTAGAAAGTTTATGTTAGGCGAAGTTAAGGAGATATGCCCAGAATTATTTCCTTTGCTTCAACAAGCTTACAGGCTTTCCTCCAATCTTTACTTTCTTGATGAGCCTTTGCTTTCAAAGAGAGGGTTTCAGCAGGGTGATCCACTAGGTCCTCCAGGTTTTTGTATTGGTATTATGAGAATGACACATTCCCTTTCATCTAGGTTAAATGGTTGGTATTTAGATGATGGTACTGTTGGTGATAGGCTTTCAGTAGTAATAGATGATATTAGGAAAGTGTTAGATTTTTGTGAATTATCAGGCTTGTCATTAAACAAAAAAAAAATGCGAAGTTTTTTTTGTTGATGCAACTGATGAAGATAAGGCCCACATGTATTCTGAGATATCAGCGTTATTGCCAGGGATTAAGAAAGTTGATGAGTCTTCTCTTGAGATATTAGGCTCACCAATCTTTGAGTCAGGTTTAGAAAGGATGTTTTCATCCAAAATTGCAACGATCAAATTAATGTGTGATCGTTTACAATTAATGGATGTTCACCCCGCATTGTGTATTTTTAGGAAGTCTTTAGGTAGTTGTAGGTTCAATTATTTGCTGCGTTCTTCTAGGGCATTTCTATTACGTGATCATTTAAAAAATGTTGACGAGATTTTTCGTTCAACTATTGAAGCGATTACGAATGTTAGGATGTCAGAATTTTCTTGGGGTCAGGCTACTCTTCTTTTAGCTTTTGGCGGTTTAGGCATTCGGAAGGTTGAAGATTTGGCATTGCCAGCCTATTTATCATCTGTGTATTCTTCATCTGATCTGTCAAATAAGTTGTTAGAAAAATTTAATTTGCAAATAATCGATAATTACATTTTAGAGTTAGTTGAGGAAATTCCTCTAGATTTTATTCCAGGTTATGAGAAGAGAAAGGAGCAGAAAAATTGGGATCTTCCGAGGATCAACAGCAAGTTTTCTAGGATGTTTGATTCTAGTGAACCTGTTGCTCGAGCCAAACTACTTGCGTCATCTGCTAATGAATCTTCAAAGTGGCTGCAGGTGGACCCATCGAGTAATACGGGTTTACTATTAGATAACAATTCCGCGAGAATTGCTGTTGGTCTTCGTTTAGGTTCTCAATTATGTGAAGAACATAAATGCATCTGTGGTGCTATGGTTAAAAAGGACGGCCTACATGGTTTGTCTTGCAAGAAGAAATCAGGGATAATTTCTAGGCACGATGAAGTTAATAAAATTATTTCTCACGCATTGTCTTCCGCAGGATTTCCAAATATAATACAACCACCAGGAATTTCTAGGGATGATGGTAAACGACCTGATGGCATGACTCTAATTCCGTGGAGTCATGGAAAGTCTCTTCTCTGGGACGTGACTGTTCGAGACACGTTAGCTCCTTCTTATGTCAATGAATCTTCCAAGAAAGCGCGTTCAATAGCCGATAAAGCGGAAAGATTTAAGCATAATCATTATATTCGTTTAAAAGAGAATTATTTATTAACTCCTGTTGCTTTCGAAACTCTAGGTTGTATGGGCCCAGAAACGAAGAAATTTATAGGCAAATTAGGGTCATTGATAAGGACAGCTTCTGGGGAATCACGCTCGAAAGATTTCCTATTACAGAAGATTTCAGTTGCAATTTAAAGAGGCAATGCGGCATGCATCCTGGCAACATTAGGGAAAAGTAGAGTAGATGAAATTTATTTATTGTAATTTGTTGTTGAAAAGATCGTTTTTTTACTGGCTGCGCCATTGTGAGCAGTCTTTTTTTTCGCTTAAATAAAAAAAAAGAAGAGTTACACGGTTTATGCATTTCATTGTGAAATTTGCAATGCTCTGACATAAATATCTCAATTTTTTTACTGTCTTTCATTTTCGACCCAGAGTTATTTCAATTTCAATAGTTTTTGTTTAGAATATTTGTGTAACAACGAATGTTTCTGAAATGTGAGTTATGGTTTGGGTATCTTCGGACTCTGGTGGGAGCAAAACTTCTTACTGGAATCACTCTAATATTAAAGTACGTCACACGTTCCTAGACCGTCGCAACTCTGCGCTGCAACAGTAACATTTCAGAGTGAACGCGTCAAAGAACAACTGCAGTTATATTTTTCATACTTCAACATAAATCAATATAATTTATTCACATTCTCTGCTAAACATCTTAAAGACTATTGTTCATTTAAATGAAAATGGAAGACTTGAATTCATGTTTCATAAAATATCCTTTGAATTTCATAATTTTTGAATATTTTAATAATTTTTGCTTCTCTGTAACATTAACAATTCATTTGAAATTAGGATGCATCCACTGATATGTCTAATTTTAGATTTTCTTTAATATTTGAGTCAAAATTTGTTATATATATTTCTAAACGTTGCCATTTCCAACTAGTCGTCGTTTCAACTTCATAACTTGGTTCCTTAATTCAATTTCTTACAGAAAAAGCGATCAAAAAATTTAAGAATTGAAAATAGATATTTACGTAACAAGGGCAGGGCCTGTGTTGATGCATTTGGGTGATAGTGACGTCATTTATTTTTACATGCAAGTTTTTGTCGAATCATAAGAGAAATTTTCGACGAGCAATGTCTGAACATAATACCTCACACAAGTCGATGTAATTATTTAATGTCAATTAGGGTGAAAACTATCTGCGAGTCAGCGCCGTAGAGAAGACCAGCAAAGCCCTGTAGAACTAGAGTTGCATTTGTATACATTTGAAGCTTCTTCTTAGTTTTCGATATCCCCCATATGTTTCCTGAAAAAAGATCTCCAGCGTGAATGCCGCGGGAAGTTTCTTGTGGTCACTGAGCGGTCCTCATAAATTGACTGGGCCCTATAAAAACGCCTCTCCCCTAATCGAACTTGCTGCGAGTGCAGTATTTGCACCTAGCTCATTCACGAGGAAAGTCTTTAGGAACTTTGTGAGGTAAAGACAAAGAGACATTTGACTTTGAGACTTTTTAACCTTGTTTAGTACATCACGTCATTAAAAGGCTCTACATTTTTACCCGATAAGAAGTTACGGTAAAACGTTCCCGTTTGCATAATTCGCTAGATGGACATGCGCTTATTTTGCGCGTGGTCCGTTTCAACGCGTTTGTATGTACGCTCACATCATGCTGAGGCAAACTTTGATACTAAATAAGATTACGTCATAATGGAACTTAGAAAAGGAATTTTACAAATCAGACTTTATGCATTTGCTGTTATTTCAATATCTATATCAATCGACGCTCAGATTCGAACAAAATAAGTCTTCAAGTCGAAGTTAACTAAATAAAAACCGAAAGTTCAATGTAAAATAAAAACATCAGAAGTAGCGAAGACGCAGGACGAAGGGCAAGCCGTTTGTCACGATTTGTACTCAGAGTTTTATAATTATTAGCGTAAGTGTTTGGAATCAATAACTGTAGGCTTCGCCACTTCCTATCCCGCCACGGGCACAGGTCTGGAAAAAACTTAAAGTCACTTTACATCGACTGGTTCTGATAGATCAAGAAAATTCTTAACGATACGAAAATGTTGTGCAAATATCCATACAACACCAATAAATTTATTCCATCGCTCCATATTGGACGTTTTTAATCTTCATGTATCTAAAAAAGTTTCTTTCGTTTATTTTTCTATAAATTTATCAAAAAAAAATGTCAAAATTACCTCCAAATGCCATACGCTGTAACGGAACATAATGTAACAATAGCTAGCGCAGAACCAACTGCAATAGGTGCAGTTTCGTCTCGATATGTTCCTAATTTGAAAAGATAAGTTGAAAAAAAGTCAATTCGCACTAAAGTTTTAGTTTTTGGGTAACGGTGTAGTTTTTGCTTATATCATACATATCAGACAGACAATTCCGTATGAACCACGAATTCACATCCTCAGACTTCAAAGAAATTTACGTTTCGCAAGGACAGCGTTCTGGGACCAATCTTGTATTTGTATTTGCCGCCCCTCGACCCCGCTCTTTTATTTTTCCATTTTGACCCCTCTGGATTTTCGTCCGGGTCTTGACGCCTCCGGATTTTGAAGCGACGCCGTTAAAGATTTAAACGAAACAATATCTGTGACGTCATAATTTTTGGTTATATTTGTGACGTCATCTGAGTGATCTCATTTGTCCGACGTCATTTTTGTGGTGATGTATTTGTAACGTCATTTTTGCGACGTAATTTCAGTGACGTAATTTTTATGACGTAATTTTTATGAATTATTTTTATATACAAGTAATAATACGCCGTTGCAACCCGTCCGGGTCAGAGGCTAGATCGTTTTATTTACTAGTCCCGCAATTTTTTGTAAGCTTTTGCTCACATGGTTTCTCTTAGAGATCCTTTCGTTACCGACGTTTTTACTGTGTCAGTGGTAAATTGCACACAAACTTGACATATGCTGCTTTATTGCCTTTCCTTAATGTAAGACGACCTTTTATTGACCTATTGAGGGACGATATTTTACTTCCAAGTAGAGGTGTGCGCCGGCTGCAGCCGCACCGATGACCGCCGAAAGTTTAGGTAAAATCTCAGCCGCCGCCGCCGAAAATTAAAAACTGTCCAGCCGATCACGCCGCCACCGAAGAAACAGAAACGCCGCCCCCAGTCACTGATACTTTTTTTAACAAAAATTCGGCGTAGACTGCCAAAGCTTTCTTAAACTTTCATAAACAAAAACTTTTAAAAATGTCACTTAAAAATTGTTTCACTTTTCGTATTAGTCACTGAAATCAAAAATATTTTTCTCTTTGCGACTCTTAGCGAAAAACTAATTCCATCATAAATTAGAACATCATTTACTGCCTTAGAGCCGCTTACACATTCGTTTGATTCTTATGAGGAGAAAATCGAGAAAAATGATAATATTTAAGTTATAGATGTCAAAGAGACAGACGTCAAAGTAACATGTGTTAAATGTCAATGTCACATTTGTCAAATATCAAAGTGACAGATGTCAAAATTATATTCGTAAAATTTTAAAATGACAGGTGTCAAAGTGACAGACGTAAGATTGTGTCATATGTCAAAATGACTGGTGTCACAATGACGGATGAGCAAGTGACATGTGTCAAATAGTAAAAACATTCTATTCCGAACATTCCGAACCAAAATAGATTTGAGATTTTATTGAAGATAAATTTTGCGCCGAAAATAGTATAACATACGCCGGCGGAGCCGCCGAAAAGAAAACTTCAGCCAACTAAAGCCCCCGTCGATACTTTCAAAAAAAAATTACGGCCGCCGCGCTATGGTCTGAAATCTGAAAAATATTTATATAATCATAACTCGAAAAAAATGCAAAATAATCTTGGTAGATTTTGTGCGCGTTTGCAAAATTCAAAATGGCCGCCACGTAAACCGGAAGTGGCCCATATCTTCCGAACTAATCAAGATATTGACTTCCGGTTTACGGCCATTTTGAATTTTATATTTTCTAAAAATTAAGGGGAAACGTCTGTCTGCAGTTTAGTGAAGAAAGTACGTCAATATCTTGCTTAGTTTGGAAGATATGGGCCACTTCCGGTTTACGTGGCGGCCATTTTGAATTTTTCAAACGCGTACAAAATCTACCAAGATCTACTGATAAACTTTCTAGAACGTAGTATGTCGATATTTCACATATTTTTCGAGTTATGATTATATAAATATTTTTCAGATTTTAGACCATAGTGGCGCCGCACAGTATCTTTTTTGTAAGGGTTTGGGGCTTGGGCTTCAACTCGTACAGATTTCAAAATTTTGATGATATTCTATTTTATTTGAATCAAGAAAAGAATATAAGACAGCTGTAATTCCTTTCGATGAATAAATTTTCAGGACTCCCACGTCCAGAGATGAAAACGTTTGTATGGTCAAAAACCAATTTTTTTTTGAGAGTATTGCCACTTTGGCTATATATTGCAGGGAATTTGCTTGAAATGGATCAATATTTTTTTTTTTTTTAGACCAAGGAAAACGTTCTTCTTCTGACCATTCATAGTAAGGCAGCCTGGTGCCAAAATTCTGTTTACGCCCGCATCTCGGCTTTACCGAGAAATATTGATTACAAAAAGTTTCAACTTGGCACCAGCCTGCTTCCCTGAGTTCTAGAACAAAGAATGCCGAATCCGTATGACAGCTATAGGAAGGCAGTCTGGTGGCAAAATTCTTTTTACGCCAGACTCTCGACACCAACATGGATATTGTTCCCAAAAAGTTTCAACTTGGCACCAGCCTGCTTCCTTGAGTTCTTGACCAAAGAGTGAAATCTTGAAAATATTTTTGATTTTTTTGAAATTTTGTTTCTAAACACTCAACACGTCTCCAGTCACACTGATATATTGTTTTTAATTTTCAGAAGTTTGGTTCTCCTCAACTCATTTGTTCCCACGGGAGTCAGAAGATTTTTCGAACCGAAAAGGAAATACGTTTGTCCTTTAATCTTTCCGATTAAAAACGAAAAAAAAGAAACGTCAAAATATTGAAAATTGTACAAATTAAAGCCCAAGCCCCAAAACCTTACAAAAAATACACTGTGCGCCGCCGAGAAAAATTGACCGGCGCACACCTCTACTACAAAGGGAAAAAAACTACTTTATGTACCAAGTTAAGGAAAATGTAAATGCGGAGGTATGTGCGACTTCCTGAGGGTGTAAACATATACAGGGCCTTTCATAAGAAACTGGACACCATATATGATTCTCTCAGTCATTCAATATTAGTGTGAAAATGACAGACATAGTAGGTTGTCCAGTATAATGATCATCTTCCATATGGGGTAGCCAATATAAAATCTTACCTACGGTAAATTTACTCAAGGTATTACCATTAAATGGGAATTATCCGGTACAGCCTTGCTTTTCGCATGAAAAACTTCTGCTGTAAGAGGTAATTCAGGGTAAATGTGTGTGCGTCGACAACAGCAATTGAAAAAAAAAATTGTTTCACCGACCACTACGAATGACTACATTTGTATTAAAACTCCTACTGTCAGCATACTTCAGACTACAGAACTCTTTAAAACCGGAAACTAATGAAAGAGATCCAAACCAGGTGAGAGAAATCGGGTTACAGTTGCTTGGGTATCGGGACACCCTGGAATAGAGGGAAAGTTGAGAAAGCGGATGAAATAGCGAAGCTAGGTGTTACATCTGGTGAATATGGACCTGAACCTGTACCACATTTGGCAAAAATGGGAATCGTTAGCAATCCCGAATGTACCTATCGGTAAGTAAATTGGATATCACGTTATTTGTGAATGTAAGAAAGTTTTTTCAACTAGACACATGACTCAGGGTGGTCATGTGATCAGACCTATGGATGTACCAAAACTAGGACCACTTGTCCTTGATAAGTTCCTCGCTGGTACGGATTTACATGATGAACGGTAAAGGAAACCAAGGATCAGTAGGTTTGTGTTTCGTCACTCGGTAATGAGTCGCCCCAATCTGATAAATCTACTGCCGATCAATTTTTTACCATTTGTACGGCGCCGTGCCGATGAGAAAAAACTGTCCGTCGCACACCTCTTCTTGGAGACCCACAACAGGTAAAATTAAAACTTTTTTTCACTCTTCAAAATAATAATGACCAGCTGAGGTTCTCTGATATAATTACTGTGACGATTTTTTAGAAACAATTAAATATTCTTTATCATTAACACACTCACCCGTAGCACTACATTGAAAAGTTGGTCCCCACGTATTGGCTGCCTTAAACATAAAGCTTTGCATTCGTGTCTGCCTTAAATACAGTTTCGCTAAATGTCCCGATTTGTCGTTTTCATCCTATGAAGGGGAAAAATCAATATTAATATCAGGTTTGCATGATGTGTAACGTCAAGGATAGTTCAAAACAATGCCAACCTGTGAAAACATTGTTATAACTTTGTCCTCGCACGTATACGATTTGCCAACTGGTGTACCGAAAAGTAGTGTATTGGGTGGTGTGGACAGTTTTACCTAAGAAATATTTTGATTTTTTTAAATGGTAAATCAAAGTAAAGTTTTTCAACTACTTTCAGACCAGGTCGATCGATATGCTCGAATTTCGGATTGGATGACGAATACGATACTTCAACATAACTTATGTACCACCTCTCACCACCAGGAGTCTTTTTGAAGTCTATTTCCACAACGATGTCGTATGCTTTGAGGGTGATGCTACTTTGGTCATCTTCACAGGTCCCCGATAATTGGGGATGGTCGGGCAAGTAAACGTCTTTAAATGGTTGGGTTAGTCACGTAGTCAGATTTTTTTTTTTTTTTTCTAAAACTCACTCAATTCTCTGTCAGCTCCGAATGTATCACGATATGAAATACTGAGAAGAGCGTCAGTACGAATTAATATGCAAGTGGCACCATTCGTGTTGTTTATCCGATAAGTTGATAAACTGGCTTCCTCATCCGGTCCCTTAAAATGGAAAAATGAAAACTTAGATTTGTGCTGAAAGTGTCTCATGACAGCTTGCATAATTGCAAAACATATTGATTTGTCAATGAGTTAAAAGTTTTTTTCTAGTAATTTGATGTTGAAAATTAGATGCGAGTTTAAATGGGCCAAGGTTTTCGTACCGATTCCACTGTTGGTTTCATGGTGTACTTTGTAAGTCTTGGCTTCTTTGTAGACAATCCTTCAAGTTGTAATGTCAATCCTATACCTATTATCGCAGCTGAAAGTAAAACTCTTTTTTATTCCACACACTTCAGACTTTCAATCACAGCCACAACTCACTAAATATTAAGATATGTGAAATCATTGCTTTGGACATTTTCCAACTGTTTCGATTCGCTTCAATAACCAGAGTTTTTCAATTATTTCAATGAGAAATCAAAATTTTTCTTGTAATTGCTTTATGAAACCAACACTTCTTTTCTATCGCGCAATCGCAATGAAAATGACACAGAATTCCTATGAATGGAAAGCATATGAGTTCCCTGTTATAACATCCCTTTACACTGTTATAAGTTGGATTTTTCTAATTCGTATAATTTCATGAAAGCTTTTCCATTTTGAGAGCTTTTCGTGGACACTATGTTTCATGGAATGTCGGCGGGGCGAAAAGAAATTTTTCGGTTGCGAATCAATTTGATTTTATAGAAAACAAAATGTAAAGATAGAATGACTCAGTAGTCTTTAGGGTAAAGTGACTGAGTTTTATCCCAGACATTGTACGCACAATGTTAGACTTTGTGTGTGTTTTTCGAGATGTTTTCACTGTTAGCAAATTTGTTGACCCACACCTACAATCACAATCTTTCTGTGTATGAGTGCACCAGCTGGTCAAACCAGATGAAAAATAACTATCAGCAAATTATAGATTTGGCAGTTGTACTTCGTACTTTAACATATTCAGATTTCTCTGAACACTGCAGTAGGTTAATCACAAAAACGCTTCAATTTGATTATTGATTGTTTTATTAAGCGAAGAAAAGACTGGCGCAGCCAGTAAAAAAACGATCTTTTCGAAAAACAAATAAATAAAATTCGTCTCTACTCTAATTTTCCCCAATGTTGCCAGGATCCATGTAGCCTCTTTGAATTGCAACTGAAATCTTCTGTAACACGAAATCTTTCGAGCGTGATTCCCCAGAAGATGTCCTTGTCAATGATCCTAATTTGCCTATACGTTTCTTCGTTTCTGAGCCCATACAGTCTAGAGTTTGCACCTAAGCCTCTATTGGGTCGGTTACACATTTCCTCAATCCTGTTAGTTCGATTGAGGTAGTCCAGGATGCAACTGGGTGGTAATGTTGTGAGGCAAAATGTATGGCCCTAGGCTTTTTGCTCTAGACGTTATGTACGCTGGGCCAAGTAAGTTCCAAGTAAGTATGCCTGCTCATCTTCTGATATTTCTGAGTCAAGAGTGAGAGGAAGTATTTTGAGTTTTTGGAGTTAATCCTAAGGCGATTCTCGGCATGTCCACCGACTTTGATTGATTTCCAATACTTCCTAAATTTGGAAAGCTTCCATTTGTTGGTATGACTCTTTAAGGAATAGGTTGGGGTTTTAAGACATCCGAGTAAGGTTCCAGCTCCTGTTTTTGCAAGACAGTCCGCATGGTCATTACCGTCGATGTTGCTGTGAGTGGGAACCCATGTTAGTGTGACGGGTACTTAGTTGTTGGTTTTTTTCCTGCATTCAAGAACTAAGGATGAATACACTTTCCTCACTCTGATGGCTTTAAGTGCGCTTTCGCTGTCTGAGCAAATAAATATTGATTGATTTTTTATTTCGTTTGCTAGAAGTTCCCTGCTGCATTTAGATACACCATAGGTCTCGCATTGGAACATGGTTGAGGCGAAGCCAAGTGAGAAGGATTTATTGATCTGCTATTTATATTTAGATCAATCTGAAAACCAGGCTAGACAGTCGTTGTTTGCGATAGCGCTTCCTAAATTCCAGTCCTCATCCGATTTGGCACGATTTGATAAACGTGGCGTAAGAGACCTTTGGTCTAACTATCGCAACGTAAATCCATGCTAATATTTTAGGACTTAGGTTCCAGTTTTTGACTTCTCCAGAAGGAAGCTGTCGCTTTTCGAATACGACTTTTTATATGCTGGGTCCAGGCTAGTTTTGGGATCGAGTTCGAGTCCCAGCATTTTCACCGAATGGGAGGGTCCTATTTCCTTACCAAATATTTTTGGTGGCTTGAATCCTGTGTATGAATTCTTGCCATGTTGGAAGCACCAGATTTCTGTTAACGTAAAGGCTGTTTGCCTAACTTCGCACAGTGTACTGACGAACTTCCCTATTATTACAAATGACACAACGTCAGCAAAACAGTGGAAGAAAAGACAGGAAAAGACAGGAATTTCAATAAACTGTCTTTCATCATGATGTAAAGTAGCGGTGGGAAAACACCTCCTTGAGAGCATCCCTTGCTTACCAGCAAGCGCTGAGATGGTTACTGAGCCTAAACTTCTTGTAACTTTTCTAGTGCTGAGCATGGAGTATATCCAACTCGTAGTCGTGCTGTTCGAAGTGTTCGAAGCACGAGTCGGTAATGGATACTTTACATTACCCAACGGAACTACACATACCTATATAAAATGATTATGTTTCATTAATTTATTATAATCTCATTATGCCAAGGTTTCCCTTATGCAACTAAGTTGGGCATAATCTAGAACCCGACAAGCATTACAAAAAAAAAGAAGAGAAAAATAGTAAGAAAAACATACAAAAATACAATAAGAGTAACAACTAATAAATAATTAAAAAAAAAAAATACATATAAAATAAAATCTGATAAATTATTTATAAAAATGAAAAATAAAAATATATAATAAGACAATCATCAATGCTGTTGACTAGAATCTTTTAATTAACAAAATAGGTGAATGCAAAATAATAAAAAAAAGGTTCAGCATTTGCTTTAAAATACAAGTAAAACATTTACAGCTCCTGCCAGTACCACAATCGCCCCCAAACAAAAAATAAAAGGAACTACTATATCACAGCTTTCGATCCATATAACGCTTTCGGAACAAGTTAACAGAGGTAGAGCTCCTCACGTCCATCGGCAACGCATTCCAGTCAACAATCCCTCCAACAAACAGCCTTCGGGACAACCAACTCACGAGTACGTTTCGACCGTCCCCTATGGAACAGGTCCAAAAGATATGTCGGAGTTTTCATCCCTAGGAGCCGGTAGATAAAAATCATGGACCTCAGCTTTAGGTGTTCCATCAGACCATGGCCCAAGAATTTATCGATCACAGACGAGATGCTATCATATTTCCTCTTTCCATAGACGTATCATCAGACAGAACGAAAAGCTTTCTCCAACAGCTGAGCAGAATGTGCATCAAGACCGTACACGTACACTTCACAACAATAGTCAAAGTGGGGCATGATCAAGGACTTAGCTAACATCATGCGCGTCCTGAGTGGTGTAGTCCGAGCCATTGGCCACAGACTGCCCAATATGGAATAGACTTTATGATATATCGCCTCTGCATGATCCGGCCACGAAAGCCTACAGTTCATATATAATCCTAAGTTCCTAACAACCTGCGAGAATTCGATTTTCATGTTATCAACTACAATCGCAGGGAACTCACTAAACTCATTTCCCTCAGTCTTAACCTTCCCTATCAGTTTTGGGAATAACCTGAACTTGTTCTTTCGAATCAATGACTAAGGCTTGCGACTTTCCGGAATTGAGGATCAGATGGTTGCTAGCAGCCCATTCGCAAACGGATCTCAGATCACACTCAATTTCACGAACACACGGACACACGGACTGTAGAGGCCGAAAAAAGCTTATATAGCTGAACATCATCAGCATACAAGTGCGGGAACATATACTTGACACCATTAGGCATATCATTTATGAATAGGACGAAGAGAAGCGGTCCAAGAATGGATCCCTGCGGGACACCCCTCTTAATAGGAAGAAACCTGGACATGGCGCCATCAATACAAACCGATTGTGACCTCTCACTCAAAAAGCAACGTATCAAGGAAACGGCTGAAGTGTCAAAGAAAAAGATGGAACGAAGTTTCCCACAGAGCAAATCATGGCTTACCATATCGAAAGCCTTAGAAAAATCGAGCAAGAGGAGCACCGCAATATATAAATATATATAATATATAAACAAATTCCTGTATCTGTCCCTTAAGCAGCAACTCAAAAACTTTTGACAAAACTGGCAAAATACTAACGGGCCGGAAATCATCTAGACCGCTCTGCTTGCCTCGTTTGTGAGAGGGGATCACCTTAGCCATTTTCCACATTCTCGGGAACCTGGACGAGGTGACAGCATAGTTAAAAATGTGCATCAAAAACGGTAACGTGCATGATAAGGTTAGCTTCAAAAATTTCAATGGGAGATAATCTAGACCCGTAGCATTCGATTTAACACGAGAACACGCTCTCAATACCTCCACTCCGCTTACGTTTCTGAATGAGAATGAATTGGAACCTGTGTTAGTCACACGCGGGACCGCTGTGTTTGATTCGCTAGATGAGTTAAATAGAGAAGCAGTTGAAGAAGCTTTAGTGGTGTGCACATTGAACTCATCAGCTGTAAAAGCAGGCTGCGGAGAGGAGCGCGTTTTCATCAGACCGAGAGATTTGACGTTTCTCCACAAAGTTTTTTTTATCCAAATTCACATCCAGTCGAGGACAAAGATGTAGCCGTTTAGCCCTCTTAACAAGCTCAGTGTGCCTATTCCTCAGCGATTTCATCAAAGCCCGATTAGCTGAGGACCGATCTTGCTAAAAGCCCTCTTAGCAATGTCACGATCAATCGCAGCCCTATCGATTTCAGCCGTGTACCACTTCGCAGTAGAATTGATATCGACTCCCCGGCGAGCAGGAATCAAGGGCGCATGCAAGTTATGTTTAAATCTTTCCGCATTATCGGCTGTTGAACCCGCTTTCTTAGAAGATTCATTGACACAAGAAGGAGCTAGTGTGAATAGCTACGTCCTAGAGAAGGGACTTTCCATGACTGCAAGGAATTAGAGTCATACCATCGGGTCGTTTACCATCATCTCTAGAAATTCCTCCGTCGTGTCTAGAAATTATCCCAGTTTTCTTCTTGCAAGTCAAAGCATGCAAGCCGTCCTTTCTGACAAATTTGATACTACAAACTAAATGCAAATCATTGGATTACTGAGTAACGGGCGGCATGCAAAAATCCATTCAGGATAGGTTACACAACCCCGCTCCCGCAGTTCATTACACTATCGAGATTTAGGGAAAAACTTCATTGTTCGCCATTATTTGGCTGATAGGGTTCCTGGATAAATTATCTACGAAATTTTTCACCGTTTTGACAACAATTTGCGGGCTTCATGAAAAATTAGATCGGACCGTCACGTCGTCCCTTCCAAATTACTCGCGAAATTCTGGTAACAAAGACAGAATCACAACATAATTTTTTTGCTAATTCTACACACTGCATACCAGAGCCCATTATTTGGGAATTTTTTCATACTTTTTTGGGAAATTTTGGGAAATTTGGATTTCAGTCCCTCACAACGCTCATAGCTGGTTGAAAACAATGCCATTGTGTTACATTATCCGATACGAGAAACATTTGTTCTATTCCTTTCTTGTTCAGCGCTATGAGGGCCTTTACGAGGGTAGCCCTAGTGCATATCTCAGCCATCACACTTCGCAGAAAATATGAATTAGTGCCAAAATGAAGATATTGGAGTCTAATGAAGATTAACATTTAAAAATAAACATTTTGCTGAGCAGACAATCCAAAATTTCGAATTTTCAACTTGTCTGGAAAGAGATGCCGTTCATCATAAAGTTTACTATTTAATTATTATTTTTAAATTTTTTATATTTTTTTGGGAAATTTTGCAAATTTTGGGAATTTTCGGGAAATTTTTGGGAAAGTTTAGTAAATTTTGGGAATTTGTTCCTAAATAATAGGCTCTACTGCATACCATAACAAAAATCTACAGACCATCAATATAGGTTTTAAAATTCCTATCCATACCCTGCCCCAAAAAAGGAAATTCGGCATGTTCAATTTTTTTACGACCGTTTTACGTCTCTGCCTTACTTCATATTCATCTGTAATCCATAATGTACACAGAGCATGTAGAATGTACATTGTACTTGTCTTATGATAGATTTACTTGAACAATGTACGTCTGGTAAAAACAAGTTGCATGTCCGTTATGAACAAGTGATACGTACAATGTACAATGGCATTTTCTTTACAAGTGACACGTACAATGTACCATCTATTGTATGGTAAACAAGCGATGTGTACGATGAACAAGGGAAGTGTACGATGTACACTTTACAAGCAATAGCGACAAGATCAGCATGTACAATTTACTAGTTGATTGTACATTGAACCTTTGGCAAAACCAATGGTTTAATCGACAATGTACTAGTCTCATGTTCGTCTTTTTTTGGGTGTGCCGCTTTGTCAAACGCACTTTAATGATCTCACATACAATTTTAGAGTGGGAACTATATGAAAATTCTTTGAGTATTGTGATGTTCCGCATCCCAGAATTCATGCGAAAAAATTCTTTAAATTATTCCATGGGACCTATAAACCTGCTTACACATTTAAAGTTTTGTTTTGAAATTAAATCTTTTTCGTCATTCTTCAGACAAATTTCAATGGCGAATGATAAAAGAAAATATTGAAAGAAGAGTAAAACCAAAACCACAATCTCTTCATCGGAGCAAGGAATGCTTGCCCTAGAAACTTTTTCTCTTAATGTTAATTCCAAATATAGCGTACCGACTTGTAATGATATAAAACAGTTGTTTAGCCGCTGAATCTATTAGCGTTCAACGTGAATGGCATTCCATTTGCCGAAAATAATTTGTGTAAAATAAGATATTCCTTCGGTTACTGACAATTTTATATCATGAAGGTTTTTTGTGTGATAAATTGAATATAAGCAATATAAACGATAAAAGGTGGGTATAAACCGGATCAAAGGAATTTTTTCCAATCTCTATAACTCATCGCTACACATACACAAAATTCACTCATGCCGTAACTGCTGGTTACACATTTAGAGACGTTGTTCGTTACCTTTTTGTTTCCACATACTATGCTAATATTTATGTGTTTATTAGCACTTTATATCTTTATTCATGTGTGATTTTCCACCCTACTAGGTTTCTATATTCAATTTTACAGGACATTTCTTTTTCGTTAAAAGCATTATGGTAAACCTTTTCAATAATTATTCAATACACCGGATACATTTTAATTAGATTGCACAAACAAAATAAACATCTGAAGGATCATCCAAGGATTATGCTTCTGATACAATGAATATTTCTCGTCTAAAAATGAAATCACAAGAATATGGTGTGTCATGCATTAGTGCAAACAAATTTTCTTCAAACCACTTCGAGTAAAACGGGTGAATGAGTTGAAATCGAGAGGCGAATTATCATAAATTTTCATTGATTTCGAAACACTTTTGAGAATGTCTTGTTTATTCCTAAAGAGGCCGTTCACAAAGAACGATTGCGGTAGGGTGGTGGTGGGGGAGGGTGCTAAAAACGACAGATTCTGACGTTCAATTTCTATGCACTGTCTCAAATCAAGGTGTTTTTAAAAATACCTCCTAATCAATTACAGTTTTAATGTAATAAAATTCGCAATCATATTTATAAACATATGCAAGGGACTCGTACGCATCAAGGTATATAAACAGAGAAGGTAACGCAATGCAGAGTTTATCGCGGCACATGACTTTGAGGTGAGGCGCCGTTATGTTACATACATAGCGAATTAGTTTTATCAAGATGCAACTCATGACAGAATTGTATATCAACAGGGCAGTTGCAACAACATTACCACACTAAAATGTCACCGATACAACTTAACAAATATCACCTCATACTGGTGTGCCATAAAAACTCTGATCCGCTGACGATGCGCATCAGAACAGATGTGGCAAAAAGAATTGATGTTTCAAAAAGACCTGATCGTATCTAAGTAAATATTGCATAACTCTGAAGTATATATAATGACGTCAACATTAAATAGGATTGGAAATTGCCGAAAGGACAACTCGTCCGAAGAAACGGTGTTAAAGTCTCTCCCAATATTCAAGAAACCACCAAAATAAAAAAAAATTGAAATAGTTAAAAACAAATGAAGGGACCCGTACGTATCAGAATAGATGTGGCAAACAGAAAAGCTGTTGTAAAAAGAATCGAAAGTATTTAAGTAAATATTGCCTTAACTCTTAAGTGTTTGAAATTACTTCCACATTAAGTTGTATTGGAAATTGCCGATAGGGCAATATTGAAAAACCCGGTGTAAACGGTGTAAAGCACAAAATTGATCTTCAAATAGACAAAAATGTTCGCCTCAATTTTCTCTACAACATAGCAAAAAACCTTTTTTTGGGCTGACCTAGGGCCCTAGGTAGTGGCCTCGGACACATGCTCCATAGACAATTTGCTCTGCAACATATCAAAAAACAATTTTTTTTAGGACCGACACGAGGCCAACTTGAGCCCTAAGCAAAGGCAAAATTTTCTTTTATATATTGTCGACCATGCCTAGATCTTGTAAACAAAAAAAACAATTTTGAAAATCGGAAAAGATTTACTCGAGTTATGTACACAAAAAACACGTAGAGCGCTAGCTAAGTCCAAGGAATCAAATTCAAAAAAGTTTCTTCCATAAATTGTCGGCTATGCCCAGTTCTTTCAAATAAAAAAAATTTATGAAAATCGGAAAATATTTACGCAAGTTATGCACAAAAGACCAAAAACCACTCAAACGGCCCTAGCTCGGCGGCCCTTGGGCCGACAGTGCCCAGATTCAATCCCATAAAAGATTTTTAGATTACCTTTCAGGGAAAAAAAGTTTTTGAAAATCGGTAGAGTTTTACTCGAGTTATCGTGTTGACAAACGGACGGACAATTTTTTATTGCTGATTCGTCAGCTAAGGACCATGATCGAAGCTCCCCCCTACTCCTGGGTCGAAATTCGACTGGTTACAAACGTCGTGGTAAACGAATGAGACCCCTTTTCGAAGAACTTCGTTATTCGTACGGGTCTAAAAATGTAAAAACTTTTTTTTCAGACATAATTTCAAAAAATGTTATTTGTACTACGGCCGATGTTAGAACCGACCTAGAGCACTTAGAAGAGGCCTCTGACCCATACTTCCATTGACAAAAAAGTTTGCCATTGACACCGATTTTCTATCACTTATAGTTCTCAAAATGTTTGAATTTTGGAAAATATATTGTCTAGATCGATCCACCCTAACATTAGCGGCCATATTGGCAGACATTACGACATGCGCCGCACCTAAACCAAATACTTTGCCTTTGACAATGATCTTCTATCTCTTATTGTTCTCAAGATGTTTGAATTTTTCGAAAATATACTGTGTAGATCGATCCTTCTTAACATTAGCGGCCATATTGAGAGGCATCATGACATGCGCCTCATCGAAACCAACAACTTTGCCTTTGACACCGATCTTCTAGCTGATACAATTTTCAAAATATTTGAATTTTTCCAAAACAAGTTGCCTAGATTGATCCACCCTAATATTAGCGGCCATATTGGCAGGCTTTTCGACATGCACCACACAAACAAACGAATTCTTTTGTTTGAAAAAATAATTTTGAAAGTCGATTTATCGATTTTACACATTGTGCACCACACCTAAACCAACAACTTTGACTTTGACAACGATCTTCTATCTCTTATCATTTTCAAGATGTTTGAATTTTTCGAAAATATATTGTCTAGATCGATTTTACCCTAACATTAGCGGCCATAATGGGAGGCATCATGACATGCGCCTCACCGAAACCTACAATTTTCCGTTTGACACCGATCTTCTATCTCCTAGAGTTTTCAAAATACTTGAATTTTTCCGAAATAAATTGCCTAGATCGATCCACCCCAAAATTAGCGGCCATATTGGCAAGCATAACGACATGCACCACACTGAAGCCAAGAACTTTGCCTTTGACACCGATCTTCTATCTCTTATAGTTCTCAAAATATTTGAATTTTTCCAAAATAAATTGCCTAGATCGAGCCATCCTTACATTAGCGGCCATATTGGCAGGCACCACGACATATGCCACACCTAGACCAACAACTTTGTTTTTTACAAGGGTCTTCTATCTCCTATCATTCTCAAGATATTTGAACTTTTCGAAAATATATTGTCTAGATCGATCCACCGTAACAACTCGATTTATGCATAAAAAACAAGTAGGGCCCTCATCGGTCCGCCTACCCCCCCCCCCCCTGACGAAAATATTTTTCCCGGATTACACGGAAAATTTTAAGCCAAAGTGCCTTTTCACTCATTAAAATCGGTTCAGTCGTTCCGAAGATATGAATTAAACAATTTTGCTATTTTGTATGGAAATGGACTCAAATCGAATATTTTTAACTAGTCAATTTGGTAAACCTTTCTTTCTTTCTTTCGTTCTTTCTTTCTTTCTTTCTTTCTTTCCTTCTTTCTTTCTTTCTTTGTTTGTGGCAATTTTTTTTTTGACGTTGTAAGGTTTTGAAAGTTTCATGAAATGTATTCCGTATCTCTA
>CM055405.1:17636623-17662390 GCA_029228625.1 Pseudolycoriella hygida | reverse complement strand
CAATGTAAAGTTTTCCTTGAATTTCCTGATGTATTTGTGTGTTGATTATTAGAAAATCTAAGGAATCGGATGAGTAGACTTTCATGAAACATTCTTCTAAATTCCTAACTTTTTCATTTGATGGTTTGTGTTACGGATTTTACTATAGATAATTCTTGAAAAAGTCACTTCCGGAATCATGTAAGTCAAGGGATTAAAACTGTTTTCAATCAAAACATTGCAATGCTTACAATCACCTTTGATTGAACAATGCCAAATCCAGTCCTTCGTATCATTTACTTAAAGTCGTCATGTAACATTTTGTAATATGCTTAACGTCTCGCCTCCGAATATTTTAGAGCAGCTGTCGGGTCTACGATCAATTATATCGATAATTATTTTACTCTTTTACAATAACTTTTTCCCATGTAAATCGTGTGACAATTTCCATTGAAACTTTGTGGGTGAAATATCTAAAAATGAATAGAGTGCAAGTGCACCAAACTATAAATCAAATAATTGCGGTTTTCTATCGATTACGATTTTGGAGTCGTGAAAATAAGGAGACGGTTTCGATGTGGATACTGAAAGTATTTGTTTCGTTTTATAATTCACTTTTTACTATATCTTTGGTAGCTGGAGCGATTGCAAGTGATGCCACAGATGAGATGATTCTCTTGATTGAAGCTTCGTTTATGATTTCAGTTGTGTTCATTAAGCTTCTGTATTTAATTTGGAGAAAAACGGAAATAGAACGACTAATGCAATTGGTTTCAATTTATTTCATTGACGACAAAAATACATTCTTGATCGTAAACACCAAAATTCAAAAATTAATAAAATTCATAAAGCTTTTCTTCGGAGCTGCTGTTTCTGGAGCAATTTGTGAAACAATTATTTTGCCTGTTTTCGGAAATGAGAAAACGATGTTCCTTAAAATTGGATTTCCGTTGGATTGGCAAAATGACGAGTTCGCTTACTGGGTGGCATTCAGTTTCTTTTTAAGCGTATCGGTTATTTCCTACATCGCACTATTTTTTTCCGCTCTAATTTGGTATTTGTTGTATCATTGTGGCTTGCGGTTCTTCGTGCTGGGAGAAAAATTCAAAACCATCGGTGCAATGAAGAAGGAGGAAACGACAGAAGACGTCCAAAGAAAAATGACGGACAACGAAAAGGACAACGTTTTTCGTCGAGACCTACATGGAGCGATAACGGAACATCAAAATTTGGTCGAGTGAGAGCGGTAGTAGATCTAGTGACTAATGGATTAAAATGCGGTTTTCATCTTTATTTAGATCAATCTGTCAACTGCATGCTTTTCTAAAAACAATGTATTCGGTTCAAATGGCAACTACCAGCTTGTGTATTTGTTGCTCTGTTTACCATCTTGCTTTCGTGAGAAACTCTGTTGGGGGTCATTCATCAATGACGTCCGACGATAAATGACGAGGGGGTAAGGGCTCAACGAAAACGGGCGTTATATTTAGGGGGTTACTTAAATCGGACGCATTTGGATGAGGGGCAGGGGGTATCAAAGATGACTTAAACGTAATGGACGTCATTTATGAATGGCCCTTTGGCTAATGTCAACACCATGACATTTTGATTTTACAGAATAGGGGAGAAAACTTAATTGAGACAATTGTTCATTCGATTCTTTTCCTTTACAATATTTTCGATATCTACATAATCATGTACTTTGGCAACGAAATCAAATTAGGAAGCGATAAACTTTCCTACTGCTTGTTCGAGTCGAATTGGATGGATCGGTCTCTGTTGATTAAGAAAGAAATTATTATTTTCGGAGAGTTTCTAAAGAATCCATTGAAGTTGGTAATCTTGCAATTGTATCCACTCACGCTGGACACTTTCACAAGGGTACGTTTAGCATGCAAGTCCTTCACGTTAATACGAATTTTCTTCCAGATCTTGAATTCTGCCTACAGCATGTTCAACATTTTGAAGAGTTTCAATTAATCACAAAGAATTTAATGAACAAACCGACACAATTTCAAATGAGTGTACAATCATTGAGTTATATTAGATTAGACAAGCCTTCGGCTAGGGCCGCAATGCTCCTTAGATTATCGTTCTAGATAGATAAATGAATTTAGAACCCGAAGTGTTTCTTATAAATGTTTTGATCAAATGAAATAAATGTTTATTGACTTACTTGAAGCAGTAGGTTGTTGCCTCTTCTAGGATTGCTCATGAGGCGGTTTTTTGATTTCACAGGGAGATCAATCGTGATTAGAGCTGTAATTACTTCTGTGAAGCACAAAAAAATTTGGAAACATTCCGCAAATTTCACTAAAAAGGCAAAAAGATTTTCTAAAATCAATGAGTATCTGTGGTCGATTGTCAGACCTGCCACTCCTCCTTAAATTTCAAAATCCTCCCAAAACTCTTTAAATGACGATCCATTTTGAAAGGAAAAGTGATCACGAAAATTACACAAAAAAGTTATTTGATTAAAATTTCAAATGCGCCAAAGTTTGGTGTTCTTGCAAAATTAGTGAAAAGTGAAAAGAAGTCATGGTAACGCAGATCCAGCGGGATGAAAAGTAAATTTTCGCACCTCTCTACTTGTACCACAAACTTTACTCTCGTTGCAATTTTCTCTGCTTTGGCCACAGACGTCAACCTTGTTAAGCATTTTTCTATTTTCTCCCCTTGTCATGAAAATAACTATTGCACAGTTGGATGTAAAGAAAGAGGAGGAAAAATTATCGCTTGAACCTAAAAGGCAAAAGCTCGAGTGCCGTAAAAAGGAAACGGCCAGAAAGAGTTTATCAGAAAAAGTGTGTGAAATAGATAATAATCTCATACTCGAAGGTAACAAGGTAGCATCCACAGAAATTTTGATCACCGATGGAAATGGAACACTGTCTAAAGTGATTAATTGCACCGGAAAGGTCTACAATGAACAACTAATGTGGCAATAGGTGCTACTCAGTGTTGGCATTGATAAGTCATCAGAAATAAAGCTGAAAATAACAGACTTACAAAAGCTTAAGGAGGACTAGCCCTTAAAAAAGAAATTGAATTGACGCTGTATCGAAACATAATAAAAATGTTTTTACTTTTGAGGCAACGAATTCCGTTTTTTACTCTCTCTCAGATCATCTAAAAACCTCTTAAAATTGTCCTTAAACCTCCTAAAATCCTTAAATATGAGACGTGGCAGGCCTGGATTGTTCTATATATGAGTAGAAATGTTTACTTACCTCTCGTTATTTATTTTTCATTTATTTACTTTTCCAATTATAGTGAATCACAACAAAAACCTCTTAAAAGATAAAGTGTGACGCAGTCCGAAAGTCCGCTTCCAAAATTAATGATATCGCTTGAGGTGACGCTATCGCTGATAATACGCAGAAATTTGTTTGAAATTTTGATTTCCTGAAAAAATTGCAGCGCTTTTTTTAAAACAAAATTACGTTGTGTCACAGCGCTGCAAAAATTTGACTTTTATTTCTTATTGCGTAGATTGTTTAAGGTAAATTTAAATTTTTGCGTATAAAAACTGAAAGTGTTGAAAAATTATTTCGTCGTTGGGTCCGGCATTTGTGACGCAATTTTTTTAACACAACGTAATTTTGTTTTAAAAAAAGCGCTGCAATTTTTTCAGGAAATCAAAACTTCGAACACAAGGTTCCATTCAAACAAATTTCTGCGTAATATCAGCGATAGCGTCACCTCAACCGATATCATTAATTTTGGAAGCGGACTTTCGGACTGCGTCACACTTTACCTTTTAAGAGGTTTTTGTTGTGATATCAGTCGTTTTGGAAGTTTTCAGTTGTTGGAAAAATTTCTATTTTTTTGAACAAATTTTTTCCGAAAAAATTTTTTCTCCCAAAAAATTTTTTCTCCAAAACAATTTTCTCCAAAAAAATTTTTCTCCAAAAAAAATTTTCTCCGAAAAAAATTTTTCTCCAAAAAAAATTTTCTCCGAAAAAAATTTTTCTCCAAAAAAAATTTTCTCCGAAAAAAATTGTTCTCCATCTGGCTACCATCGGAACACTTCGTATAACCTTCGGAATTCTTTGTGTCACCTTCGCCTTCCTTCGGAACACTCCGTGTCACCTTCGGCTACCTTCGGAATATTTCATGTCACCTTCGGCTACCTTCGGAAAACTTCGTGCCACCAATTCTTCCCACTGATTCATATAACTTTCCTGAAGAAACCAACTGTCTAGAATTTAGCAAAAAATCCAATATGGCGTCACTTTCAGACATTTTCTTTTTCTAATGATACCAAAAAATTCTCCTGATGAAACTCTATAACTTTCTAGAGTAAACCATCTCCCTAAGAAGTGTCATTCCGGAGCTAAAATTCGAAAACCGAAAGAGCATAAACGAAAATCCAAGATGACGCCACTATGACAGCTGGCAGCCATTTTCTAATAACGCCAAAAAATTCTCCTGATGAAACTCTATAACTTTTCCGAAGAAACCATCACTCTAAGTAGTGTCATTCCGGAGCTAAAATTCGAAAACTCCGAGCATTACCTAAAAAACCCTCAAAATTGACCACTTTTTCCCATGCCACGGCTTTTCCAGAATTTTCCTGGAAAAGCGGCATATGAAACTTTTCATTTGGGACCGATTCTGACGTTCCCTGAAAATTTCATCAAAATCGGCTGTCTAGTTCTCGAGATCGAAAATTATTTATAGAACATAGATAGATAGATAGAACATAGACAGATATATAGAAACCGACAGATCAGAAAAAAAGTTTTCATACAGGAACGGAAAAGTGAAAACCGACAAGTTTCTGATTTGTATGGTAAATTCGTATGATAAATCAGAAACTTGTCGGTTTTCACTTTTCTGTTTCTGTAATGATGAAAATAATAGAAAAAATCCAATTCCATACAAAAATGTCATTTTCAAACCTCGATATCTCAGCCAATTTTCAACCAATTTTGATGAGCGAGGGCTCGTTTGAAAGCTGCTGCGACATAGTTTTTTTTAATTTGGAGGGAGAGGGGGGCGAGGGGAAAAAACTCAAAAGTTCGCCTATATGGCTCCTATAAGGCCGCATATTCGAGATGATTACTCATTCAATATGTGACCACGCTGATTTACACATGGTCTTGCGACACAGGTGTACTGAAGAGGCGTAAACTTCCCAATCAGCCAAACTTTTTGTCGTGGATTGTTAAAATATAGAATGGATAGAAACATGTCTGCTATAAAAGCGACGAATCTATGCCACATTTCTAAATTAACGCTAAATTTTGATCTATTTATGAGAAAATCGTAAAATGTATGTAGGAAAAGACATATAGAACACAGAGATCGTCCTAATTTTTATCATCCGAATATTCGATAGGAGCAAAAATATTTATTTCCACAATGCCAACTCGAATCTAAATTCAACCAAATATTCCCAAAACGCCGCAATTTCTCTCGCAATTTCTTTTGTTATAACAATTTTGGTATATGATGTGACAATGTTTTAAGTTGAATGCATTTTATTCCAAATGATTTCTACAAGCAACAAAATGATCCCTGCGATCCAACCATAAATAATGTACGTCGGAAATTCAAAATTTTTACTCGTCTGTTCGAGTTGTTGTAATCTTACGTGGTTAGCAGCGAGAATTCGGTTTTCCTCCACCGATAATATTTTCTTTGCCCACACGTCGAACAATCCTGAGCTCTGCAACAAATGAATAATTTCATTTAACCTTTCGAAGAATAAAAACTTATTGTTGATGGCATGAATTTGCAACGTGGTGGAGACCTGCATTCCGGTGTTGTAGTATTCTTTTATGTTCAAGCGTTTTTGAATATTTGACAACATAGTCCATTGATAAAATGTTGCCACATAACATGTTGATGTGTTATACATTTCGAGTTGTTTGCCATATTCTTTCATATCTTTGAACGTAATTGCCCGTTTTCCCCAATCTGTGTATTTGGAGGCATTGAGCATTTGAAGAAGTACATCTCTCCAGTACACACTAGAACTGGCAATCGTTATTTGGGCACTATAAATATCGTCAAGCGTTTTCATTTGAGGTTGAAGAACTGGTCGAGTCATATAGCTTTGTAAATTTGATAGGATTCCATTAACAACAACGAATCCCACGAAAGTCAACGCCCCGATGAGATATACCTCGGCGTAAGACAATCGCTGATAATTTATGGAACTGTTATCGTTCATCAGTAGATTCAAAACATCAACCAAACTTTGCAAAAATACAATTCTCCTTTCTTTCACGTAACGAAAGCCACTCAATGCCAAAACAGTTGTAATTGTTGCACCCAACGCATATCCGACGAAAGCATTGGACGTTAAAGCTCGTACATAAGCGGAGAAATCTGCATAAGGTTGTGCTTGGGGTGCTATGATTACATCTGTTGCTACGTACAGTGGATACATAAGAAATGAAGAATTTTGAAGTTCTGGCTTTGCTTTCGGTACGATGTCAATGCCAACTTCGAGATACTCATATCTTGTGGCCAAATTGATGATTTCTTCGGTGTACGAAGCATTCATCATTCGAAGCACTGGCATCCAGAATCGTTTTCCGAGATCACTGAAGGTAGAAAAACGAAGTTTGTGTTGGTGAAAATTCGAATCTAAACTTGGAAAAAATTCGTTGTACGTCTTTCTGTTGGTTACATTTAACACTTCAAATAATCCGAACGCATGGAAAGTAAAAATGTTCAAGCAACGTACTTCTGAATGCGAATATGTGGCAGCAAACACGTGAATAATTAAATGTTTTCTCAACCACAGAAGCATTTCTTGGAGATACAGCATCGGAGTAACTTGTGGAAAGAAAATACCAAGTTTCACAGAAGCATTGGGACGTTGAATTTTCCTAACGTGTTCCAGTAATCCCACGTTGTTATCGAATCTTGAACTCTGAGGTACAATAATAACGAACGTGTTTTTGCCTGTGATATTCGTTAAGCTGTACAGTCCCTTCGCTGTTTCAAAAACGAATAAACTTTGGGGGTGGGTCCTTTCACCACTTACATATTTATTGACGTTTACTGATGAGTGCAGCAAAAATACGTTATGATCGAAATTAAAGAATTCATTCAAATCTGTAATCAACTTGGCTTCTTCAGAGATTGTAGTCATCAGCAAGCTGACAATTCTCACCATGGCCATGTTCCTCACCGAATTTTACTTCCAACTAACAAAACGTTATCTTCCACAGTTCAGTTCGTTTATTTTATTTCATATAACGTAACATTGCTTATTCATTATTAACGATTTTTTCCGTCGATAATATTTGTTTTAGGACTTAATTAGTTCTATCTGGACGTTTACAAATTATAGTCAATTAATCAGCACCTAATATTTCAGAATTGTTTTTGAAAATAACATTATTTGTTTGAGAATAATTTGTTATATTGAGGCGTGATCCTTTGAACAGGATTTTGCAATAGAAAATGCATGCAGCAGACATGAGGAATCCCGCTCCGTTCGTCGAACGTCAAAGCATTTGTGTTTATTTATTGCTATGTTGGATGCAAAATAAATAAAAACTTTCAGTTTGCTTTTCAATGGTTAAGATGAGCAAATGAACCTGACTACAAGTCGCCTACACAACGCAATATGGCTAAGTCCATCGATACCATCATCTGGAAACGAATTTCATCTCTTTCACTCTTTCAATGTGATTTATATTAACATGAGACAAAACACATTCGTTTCCCAGGTGACATGGAAGCGACAATGTATGGGTTATCGATGGAATGAGCCATATACATTGACTGTTATGTTGTTGCCGCTACCAAACAACATGGAATTTATTTACAAAAACCACCTGTGTTGTGCTTATTCATCGAGTTTTAGTAATTACGCTGGTGCATGACTCTCTTTGTATTTTGTTTCGATAAATCAAGGTCTTTTATCACAGTCCTGGTGGAAGAGCTGGCATGTAAACTTACTCAGGGAACAGTTCCTGGTATGGGTGCGGAAACGTATGCCACTCTGCCACTGCCTTGCATTATCCAGGCTTAGGACAAAGTATCTAGGAGACTTTTGTATCATACTAGATTAATTTAAAGCAGCACAATTACCCAATGTGCAACTTTTTATCACATAGAGCACATGGTTAGAAGTATCGTTACAGTAACGAAAGTTGTAGTTTTTGTTTATTTGCCGTGGCTTATCAAATTGTAGATTTTGTTTTTTGGTTTCATGCGGCATCAAAGAAAAATTAATTTTTATTTAAAACATTTAGTACAAGTCAAAATGGCCGCCGCGTCGGACGTGTTTGATTTTGCTCCGTGTAAGTTTTGATTATTTTTACTGTTTTTCCGTTTAAAACCGGGTTTTCGTTTGAATAATTTAATTTTTACTAGTTGTTTGTGTGCTAAGTGCCGGATCACTCAAATCTTTACGCGGTTTTTATTGTTTATTTTTCTTTTTCGTGTTTCCAAAGCAACGTGACAGTTATTTTTCTTCACTTTCTCCATTGCTCATTTTATAGCTTTGGATTGTTTTCTGTGCGATATGCGCGTTCTAATTTGAATTTTGGCGTCTTTGAATTTCAATTACATTTCCATTTTAATTTCCGAATGGCGTCAAAATAACATAACCTCAATGTTGAGATATTTTTCGAATCATCGTTTTGCTAAACAATCTAAACAATACGGTTTACTTTATTTGTCGTTCTCGGCATAATGCTTCGGGTAAAATGTTTATGATCATAATTTCGGTTGATGATTTCGCTATATGCATAGCAATTCGGTTTGGTAAAAATATAAACAAACTAACACATTGCATTCCGAACAGCCGTTCTTGGTGCCCATTAAAGCTTGTACTTCCGGTGCGGTTCGGCTTACCAGGCCGTCCCACTGTATTCATTCTCGGTAAAAACAATTTCACACAGCCTCGGACGAGTGTTGGTCACGGGGTACGACCAACGCGGGACATGACAGGTACCCCATCGTTGGCGATCAGGCAATGCAAAATGGTTGATGGTTTGTTTATTGGAAGTCTAAACGTTAATGGGGGTTTTCGGGATCGCAGGGAGGAATTGGTGGATCTGGCTAAGAACTACGGTATAGACATATTGGCGCTGAGTGACGTTAGGAGGAAAGGACAGACTGAAGAATACGTGGGCGCCTATAAGGTGTTTTTGTCCGGGGTTCAGTCTGGTAGGGCAAATTGTGGGGTTGGAATCGCAATCAGGAAGGAATTGATCAAATTTGTCCTAAATGTTCGTTTCGTAAATGAAAGGCTGATGTGGGTCTCTGTAAAGTTAGCGGGGGGAATTTATCGCTTGGTTAGCGTATATAGCCCTTGCAATGGCAGTGATGCTACTGACTTAGACACCTTTTACGAACAATTGGGGGACGTGGTTAGCAAGAAGGGAAATGAATCATTGATTTTGCTGGGGGATTTCAATGCAAGGATAGGAAACTTTAAAAGCAACTCAGGGTATGGGAAGGTAGTGGGTAGATTTGGGGAAGAAACACTGAATTCAAATGGTAAACGGTTGTTGGATTTTTGTGATTTCAATGGGTTAGCAATAACCAACTCTTTCTATAGGCACAAGTGGATCCATCGGTATTCGTACGTCAATGAGGGTTTGGGTCACAAATCCATTATTGATTACATGGTTATAGAGCAGGACAGGAGACAGGTAGTCAGGGACACACGTGTTTTCAGGGGTTTCACTTTCGGTTCTGACCACTACTTTTTGGGTACCCATCTGTCGGTTGGTAAACTCTGTCAGACTAAAAGGAAGAAGGTGGTAAGTCGCAAATTTCGTGTGCCCGATGTATGTACATCTTTTCGGCTACACCCGAACCAAATACAAAATACCCAAGGAACAGAAATCAAAAGTGGTCTATATGGTAAAATGTACGTCTTACAACGCCATCTACATCGGAATTACAAAGCAAAATTAAAGGATAGAATGTCAAAACACAAAAGTGACGTTCACCTACAAAAAGAACAAAACACGACGGGTCTAACTCTACATGCAGTTAAAGAGTCACATGTTTTTGACTTCGACAATGTAACTGTTTTAGAACAAATACCCGATTACTGGCAACGCCTGATAGCCGAAAAGATGTACATACATCGGGCACAGAACACAGTCAATACGCAAATAGACAAGGATGGACTACATAGTTCGTACACAAACCTTATGAAAATGCTAGACAAACCAAAGAACGGAAAACGTAATACAACAGCTAACAACACTAACCAAACAGGTCAACAAAACACTTGACTTTTTAAGCTCGACATGACAGATCAGCTCGGCGCAATTTAAATAAACAAGTGCAATCTTCTTATAATGTCCTTTAGATTTATTTTTATTTTAATTTATTCGTACTTCGTGCAATATTTTTTATGTTTAGTGTATTAGAGAGCGAAGCTCCTTTATCCCAATCATTTAAACTGTGATATTTTTTAACAAGTTCTTTATTATGTCCAAGGTAAAACAGTTCACATTAAAAAAGCAAAGTTGTAATTGTAAACAAACGGATTTATTCCCGATTTTTTCAGCCTGATGAAGGGTACAACCAAACACCCGAAATATAGCAAATGTTTTAAATAAAAATTTAATTTTTCTTTGATGCCGCATGAAACCAAAAAACAACAGTAACGAAACTGACACCCATAATCACACTATAATGCAATGACCGAGTAGGGTACATTGATTTTCCACTTTTTTTTAGTCGCGGGGGAACCGAGTAGAAAAGTTTATTTACCCCACGGGATTTAAGAATCAGTAGAAAAACTTTTTTTTATTTGATTATTTTTTGATTACTTTTATTTGATTTGCTACACAAAAACTATTTTTTGACTTTCACTGAATGCTTTTCAGCCTATTTCCGTTAAATTAAATCTCGTAGAATGTTTTAGGAAAGAATTGAAAGGAAGAGGGTCTGACAATTTTGTGTTGTAGATCACAGAATCATGCCAGGAGCGGTAGCGGAAGGCGTGACGCAGTCCCCACACCCAAAAAAAAAACGTTCACAAACCCAAAAAACTCCATACAAAAACCTTTGGGACAAGGAGACATATATAGGCGAAGTTTTGAGTTTTTTCCCCTCGCCCCCCTCTCCCTCCAAATTATTTAAAAAAAAACTACGTCGCAGCAGCTTTCAAACGGCCCTCACTCATCAAAATCGGTTGAAAATTGGCTGAGATATCGAGGTTTGAAAATGACATTTTTGTATGGAGAATCAATTTTTCTATTCTTCTCATCATTATGAAAACTTTTTTTCTGATCTGTCGGTTTCTATCTATCTATCTATCTATGTTCTATTAATAACTTTCGATCTCGAGAACTAGACAGCCGATCTTCCTGAAATTTTCAGGGAACGTCAGTCTCGGCCCCAAATGAAAAGTTTCATATGCCGCTTTTCCGGGAAAATTCTGGAAAAGCCGTGGCATGGGAAAAAGTGATCAATTTTGAGGGTTTTTTAGGTAATGCTCGGAGTTTTCGAATTTTACCTCCGGAGTGACAATAGCTAGAGAGTTGGCTTCTTTGGGAAAGTTATAGACTTTGGTCAGGAGGATTTTTTGGTATCATTAGAAAATGGCTGCCAGCTGTCATAGCGGCCTCATCTTGGATTTTCGTTTATGGTTTTTCGGTTTTCGAATTTTAGCTTCGGAATGATACTACTTAGAGAGACGGTTTTTTCGGGAAAGTTATATAGTTTGATCAGGAGAATTTTTTGGTATCATTTGAAAATGGCTGCCAGCTGTCATAGTGCCGCCATCTTGGATTTTCGTTTATGCATTTTCGGTTTTCGAATTTTATCTTCGGAATGACACTTCTTAGAGAAATGGTTTCCTCTAGAAATTATAGAGTTTCATCAGGAGAATTTTTTGGTATCATTAGAAAATGGCTGAAAGTGACCCCATATTGGATTTTTTGCTAAATTCTGTATAAGAATACCTAGACAGTTGGTTTCTTCAGAAAAGTTATATGAATCAGTGGGAAGAATTGGTGGCACGAAGTGTTCCGAAGGTAGCCGAAGGTGACATGAAATGTTCCCAAGGTAGCCGAAGGTGACACGGAGTGTTCCGAAGGAAGGCGAAGGTGACACAAAGTATTCCGAAGGTTATACGAAGTGTTCCGATGGTAACCAGATGGAGAACAATTTTTTTCGGAGAAAAAATTTTTTGGAGAAAAACTTTTTTGTATAAAATTTTTTTTGTATAAAATTTTTTTGGAGAAAAATTTTTTTCGGAGAAATTTTTTTCAAAAAATTGAAATTTTTCCAACAACTGAAAACTTGCAAAACGACTGAAATCACAACAAAAACCTCTTTAAAGGTAGAGTGTGACGCAGTCCGTGAGTCTGCTTCCAAAATTAATGATATCGCTTGAGGTGACGCTATCGCTGATAATACGCAGAAGTTTGTTTGTCTTTAAAGTTTTAATTTCCTTAAAAATTACAGCGCTTTTTTTAAAACAAAATTACGTTGTGTTAAAAAAATTGCGTCACAAATGCCGGACCCAACGACGAAATAATTTTTCTGTACTTTCAATTTTTGCGCTGAAAAAATTTGACTTTTGTTTCTTATTGCGTAGATTGTTTAAAGTAAATTTAAATTTTTGCGTGTAAAACTGAAAGTTTTGAAAAATTATTCCGCTAGTGGGTCCGGCATTTGTGACGCAATTTTTTTAACACAACGTAATTTTGTTTTAAAAAAAGCGCTCTAATT
This sequence comes from Pseudolycoriella hygida, assembly GCA_029228625.1. NCBI lineage: Eukaryota > Metazoa > Arthropoda > Insecta > Diptera > Sciaridae > Pseudolycoriella > Pseudolycoriella hygida. The sequence goes on along the minus strand of CM055405.1, from coordinate 17,649,736 downwards.
TTTACAGGAAATTAAAACTTTGAACACATGATTCCATTCAAACAAACTTCTGCGTATTATCTGCGATAGCGTCACCTCAAGCGATATCATTAATTTTGGAAGCGGACTTTCGGACTGCGTCACACTTTACCTTTTAAGAGGTTTTTGTTTATTGTTTTGGACAATACTAATATAGCGTTTCAATGAGAAAATCTTCTTTGGAATACTACACATCAATTACCCCAATGATATCATTTCATTCGTGAATATGCATCAAAGGTATCATTTTGCAGTCTATTCTACATGTCATTTAGCCGAAAATTATAGACCAGAATCGGGCGATTGGGTCTAATTCGTAGGATAAAGAGGTAGCCTTCTTCGAATTGTAAATCGAATGACAATTTTTCAGTGAATCGTTGAATGGTGAAGTATCTCAAAATGAACAGAGTACAAGTGCACCAATTTATAAATCAAATAATTTCGGTCCTTTATCGCGTACGGTATTGGAGTCGGGAAGATGAGAAAACTCTTTGGTTGAAAGTATTTTATTCACTTTACTATCTACTTTTTCTCGTCTCTCTAATGTCAGGAGCATTTTCCATTGAAAAAGATGAAATGATTTTTTTGATGGAAAGTTCATTAATTGCTACCGTTCTGCTCGTTAAAATTTTATTTTTGATCTGGAGGAATACGGAAATACTTGAGTTAGTGAATCGCGTCTGCATTTATTTCATCGAAGATCCGAACACTTTTGCCTTTGTTAACAACAAGCATCAAATTTTCGTCAAATTCGCAAAGTCTTTTATCGGTGGTGGCTATTTTTGTGCAGCTTGCATCGCGTTTATTCTGCCGATTTTCGGTAGTAAGAGAACGCTTTTTGTGAAAATTGGATTTCCTTTCGATTGGAAAAATAATGACCTCGCATATTGGACAGCTTTCATTTTTATTCTCACTAATGCGGCTATCTCATCCATCACGGTATTGTTTTCCGTTCTCATATGGTATTTGTTATTTCACTGTGGCTTACGGCACGTTGTGCTGGGGGAGAAGTTCAAAGCCATGGGGCAAATTAAGTCAGATAGAAAAATGTCAGAAAGGAATGAAAGAAAACTTACAAACACCGAGAGAGACAACGTTTTTTGTCAAGACTTAAGTGAAGCTATAACGGACCATGAACATTTGACCGAGTGAGAGATGTAGATTCAGTCAAATTTTGGTCTAAATATAATTTGTATTTTCTATCAGGTTAACTCATAAATTGTATGTTTTCCTAAAAGAAATTTTTATTATTCAATTGGCAACCAGCGGCTTGGGTATTTGCTGTTCTGTTTACCGTCTCGCTTTTGTGAGTAGATCTTCCTGCTATGCTCACCTGAACGAAATTTAAACTTTTACAGAACAGAGGAGATAATTTACTTGAGACAACAGTTCATTTGATCATTTTCCTTTACAACATCTTCGAGACATTTATGATCTTGTACTTTTGCAACGAAATTACATTGGAAAGCGACAGACTTTCGTACAGTTTATTCGAGTCAAATTGGATGGATCGTTCTCAGTCTATTAGGAAAGCAATTACAGTTTTCGGAGAGTTACTGATGAAACCAGTGCAGTTGGTCATCTTAACATTGTATCCACTCACTCTGGACACTTTCACAAGAGTAGGCTTCATGGTGAAAAACTTTTAATTGGGGCTTTTCATGTCATTTTGATTTCAGATTTTGAACTCCGCTTACAGCATGTTCAACATTTTGAAGAATTTTAAATAAAGGAGTACGATTCGAACGAATTTTCGAAGCATTTTATACCAAAAAAGTTAATTGAGAGCACTAAGTATTTTGTGTTGTAAATGGCATCAAAAATTAAATGTAGCGAACTTTACTATTATTTCTTTCTTAATAAAGCAGGCCTCAGCCTATTCATTTACACTTTTAGCGACAGCTACTTTATGTTGCAGGTTGCCCACACCTCCTTATTTTCCTTATTTTCCTTATTTTTGAGGAATCCTCCTTATTTCTCCTTAATCTCCTTATTCTCCTTATTTTTGGTTCAAGTTTAAGATTTTTTTAGTTTACACACTTTATCAAAACACCACAAATGTCACTGAGAATGCTAAATACCCCAACATGCAAAAAAGGTATTTTATAAAAAGCATTGTTTCATTTGTTCATTGTTTTTTTTTACACCACCGGCAGTTGTACTGTGCGAGAAGGATTCATAGTTCATTGTTACTGTGCATGTGGTGTATTTCGGGCGTGTCGTGTAAAGTGAAGTCTTTAATGGACAAAATGTTAAAATGGACAAAATAATCGAGCTAATCAGATATAAGGATTCGTTTCCGATAAAAAACATTCCGTATAAATACATTTCCGAAACAATTACACAATACCTATCGTTAAGCCATGGAAATGCAGACCCGGAAAGAGGCTTCACCATCAACAAATTGTTGTTGGGAAATCGGGAGCAACTAAAGCCCGACGTTATTACGACCATTCGAGTGGTAAGGGATGCCATTTCTATTTACAATAAAGTGGAGGATTTTCCAATAAATCGAAGATTACTGAATCTTTGTGCATCAGCTCGTCAATAGTAATTTGCATAACAAGGGGCGAAAGTAAAAAAATTCAAACCTGTGTGAAGTTTGCAGCCCGCGCCGAAGGCAAGGGCGGCAATCACACAGTTTGAATTTTTTTACTTAGCCCCGAGTTATGCATACTATTTTTTATGGCACATACAGCGGAAGGTTTGTATTTTCGGTCCTCAATTGAGGACTGAAAGTAAAAAAATGCAGCCCGAAAGACACCAATGCGACCAAATTAGTTTTAGTTTTGCTTTATTTCATTTATAAGTGTAACATTTTTCGTCAACCTGTGTAGCTCCAGTTTGGTTTTAACTCAATTTGAAGGAGCTACTAAATAACATGCATAATTGTAAATACAATCGTTGTCTCATCTCCTTCGGTGTTTTAACTATTTGCGGTCTTCGTCTATCGTTATAAGCAAAACATAAAACAAGAGGTAACAGTATAGAAAATAAGTTGAAAATTCTACTTGCTTTTCAGTCATTTTTTGACTTGAAAATTAATGTGTCCGTTTACCTTCTACTGTGATTTTAGTCTATAAGGTTTGACAACGAACTAAGAAGCACATTTGTAAGCTAATAAACATAAAAATGAAAACAAAATTTTCCTTTTTCTTCTGTATTTTGCTATAGACCTTCTTTCTTAGAACAACACGTAAAATATTTTACCTGGTCGTAAAAATAATTCCAAATTTACTATCTTGTAGCGATTGGTTAATTCGATTAATCGGGTAAAATTAGTTAATGAACTTTATATGCATTTAATTTATCCTGAATGAACTATATTTTAGTTATTAGCAAGTGTAGAAACTAAAGCGATTTTTTAAAAGTAAAGACCAACCAATTCACCACAAATTTCATCATCAGCAATTTTAGATCAATAGTGTCATTGTAGTTTCTTACAAAACATCTTCACAATTTGGCAGCATACTTTTTGTAACATAATTAAACAACCAAATATTTTAAAATTTTGGTCATAGTAAACCTAGAGACACTTTGAGTTCCTTCATTTCAATCGACAACGTATTTAAGGAAAATAAAATAATATCAGATGGATCAAATGGAGTCGGTGGATGAATACGAAGCTTATATGGAAACTGGTGGTCAAGAGCCTAATGATCAAGCTGTTTTGTATGCTGATGATGGAACATCGAAATACAGATTCGAAAATGGCTTCGACGAAGTAGACAACGCAATATCGCAAATTGATATGAATCAAATCGGCGGTGCGTATGAGTTGGTGGATGATACTGACGCTGATAACCAACATGACTTCGGGTTTGATGCTACAGATGAAATGGACGACATCATCACGCAAATTGACATAAACGAAATCGACGGTGCGCATGAATTGGTGGATGATGTTCAGGCTGATGACCAACATGGTTTCGTGTTTGATGGTCCAGATGAAATGGACGACATCATGTCGCAAATTGACATAAATAAAATCGGCGGTGCGCATGAGATGCAGAACGATTGCGACGCAAATGTCGCTGCTGGTGTTGAAGACAGGTCTATCTCAGATATACCAACTGATATGGGCGTTGAATATCAACAGGCATGGGATCAGATTATGCCCAATAAATCAGCCAGTCGATATCTACAGGCATACCAAGTGTTCCGGAATTGGCAAAAATCCCGCAACACTTCCAGTTTTGATAAAAAAGTGTTGATGGTCTACTTCTCTGAAGCAGCCACAAAATATAAGCCATCAACCCTTTGGAGCATGTATTCGATGCTTAAAAAAACACTGATATATAAGCACAACGTCGACATTTCTAAAATAAGTGAGTTGGTTGCATTTTTGAAAACGAAGGGCGATGGATATAAATGCCGAAAATCGAACGTTTTCAGTCCGAAAGAGGTCCAAAAATTCATGGTAGAAGCACCAAATATAAATTACTTAGCAATTAAGGTAAAATTTCTAAAAACTAGTGAAAAAAGAAAACGAAATTGATTACTCTTACAATTTTAACTACAGGCCATTGCTGCCATGGGTGTTGTTGGAGGCTTACGATCGGCAGAAATCATTAATCTCACTACGGATAATGTTGAGGACAACGGAAATGAAATTGTGGTGGTTATACCGGACTCAAAAACGAAAGATTCAAAATTCGTTACTGTTGATGGGGAAATGGCAAAAATTATTCGGCAGTATAGCAAGCTAAGACCGGACAACGTACCAACGAGACGATTTTTCTTGCAATATCGTAATGGAAAATGCACACGCCAAGTAATGGGCAAGAACACCATTGCCAAGGTTCCTAAGGATGTTGCAGAATTTTTGGGGTTGCCAAACCATCTTACATTTACGGGACATGGACTACGTCGTACCTCCACAACCATTTTGGCAGATACTGGTGTTGGAATAGAGACATTAAAGCGTCACGGACCGTGGAAGGGGAACTCTGTATGCGAAGGCTACATTCAAAATTCATTGACTCACAAACGAAAAATCGGACGGTTAATAACGAATGCCATCAATCTACCATCAACGAGCAACGCCGATGAGACTGATTCGAGCGCACCTGAAATAAAAAAATTGCCGTTAACACAGGGACGTTCTCGCAGATTAGAATATCGAGCCATAGTATTGCCGATCATTTTTCCACTGGTACGTCGAATATCGTTTCTAGCACCTCTTCCACGGGTGTTGTATTAAATGGGTCAGCTTCTACCAGTGTAACTTTGAGATCCCCCTCTATCAGTATGCTTTCGGATGATACTGCTTCTGCTGCTGCAGTTATACCAGACTCTCCTTCTGCTGGTGTCAGTTTGGATAACACTTCTGTTTCTGCAGATGTCATTTCCACCGGTCGTTCCGCCGGAGTGGTCTCGAAAGGTACTTCCGCAAATGTCATTTCTGACTGTTTCGCAGATGCAGCGTCCAGCAGTGCAATCGACAGTGTATTGCCATTTTTATCAAAAGGAAAAATTGTCTTCCATTTTTCTGGACAAATTTCGAATTTCAATGTAAATATGAAAAACTAAATATGTAATGCTATTTGCTATGCAATAAAGATGAATTGTTTTGAAACCATTTTTTATTATAAATTGAAATACCTCTATTGTTATCCTAAATCGCTAAATATTCTCTACGTTCCATCGCTGGCTTGACATTTTTACTTTCGGTCCCCACTTCTGTTCGTACTCACTTTTATTATGGCTTCATTCTTTTTTACTTTCGCTCTTAGGGCTGCATTTTTTTACTTTCGGTCCTCAAATGAGGACCGAAAATACAAACTTTCGCTGCATGTGTCATAAAAAAGTATTTTCTACATCTGGATGTAGAAAAACAGCAAAAAGAATTGGAACTCAAAGAAAAACAGAATCAAGCCAAGGAAGATGACATCCGGAAGAAGAAGGCTGAAAGCAACGTCAAAGTTCAAAAGCTTGAGACTCTACTTGCTGAGGAGGCTCTTAAGCTGAAGGTTGCTGACAGGTTAATTGATGAAAAAAATGAGTCTTTATCGTCTCTAGTCGAACGAGAGGGTAAAATAAATAAAGCCACAGTAGTCAAAGCACAAATGGTGTTAAATTCTGGTATAGAACGCAGCAAAGAAATTAATAAGACAATCGACAGACTCAAAAATGAGATCAAAGATATTTCTACGAAATAAATTTTAAATAAGTTTGATTGATTATCTCTAAAATAGAATACAGATGTTAATAATCGTAAATCTGCCTATATTTTTATTTGATTTTGGGTTGCTAAGAAATTTGGAAGAGGAAAAAAGAGAACGGATATGTAATACCTTTGCTTGCCTCAAAAAATTGCTCATAGAACTCCTTATTTGTCCTAATTTTCATCTGCCAGAACTTCTAAAATTCTCCTTATTTAAGTCAAAATTCTCCTAAATTCCTAAAAAAGGAGGCCCAATTTTGAGTGGGCTCACTGATGTTGTCACCCTTCCTGTCCGTCCGTCTGTGCACTAAACTTCAAAACATTACGCTACCCTTCTCTGCAGTTTGCTACACTACATTACAGTTCGTTACGCTTCACTACACTTCACAACAGTTCGCTACACTTCACTACAGTTCGCTACACTTTACTACAGTTCGCTACACTTCACTTCAGCTCGCTACACTTCACTACAGTTTGCTACACTTCACTACAGTTCGCTACACTTCACTACAGTTCGCTACACTTCACTACAGTTCGTTACACTTCACTACAGTTCGCTACACTTCACTACAGTTCACTACAGTTCGCTACACTTCACTACCGTTCGCTACACTTCACTACCGTTCGCTACACTTTAGTACAGTTCGCTGGACTTCACTACAGATCACTATACGTTATTAAGTAGCGATGGCTACCTTATGTCAGTCCGTCCGTCCCTCTGTGCATCCTTCATCCACGATTTGTCATGGACTACTTTACCATACACATTTCAATGGTTTATTGTTATACTACTTGTAGTCTAAATGTGTCATGCCGCAAGACGTCACTTTCTAAGTCTATATGCATCTCACAGTTGCTTTGAGATGGTTGACCGAAGAAACTAGAAAAAACTTTCCCTGAAAATCTGTCTTTCATGAAAAACTTCATTTCATCTAAAGTTTGGATTACATAGACATGATATTACGGCTGGACTCCCACATATAATCTGATGAAACTGTCATATGGAGAAATTTTTCTTTGCACTTCATGATGACGAAATTTCAAATTATGATGACATTTGCTCACATTTTTGAAATACCAAGAAACATTTTTCCATAATGACAATTTGCTTCATCAGATTTAAGTCTATGTCGTCTATGTGGAGAGCCCAGTCGCCATATCATGTCTCTGCGAAAATTCATTATGAAGCGCTTGCAAATGAAAAATTTCCGCATGAAATTTTGAATGCTTTGACATAAGCCGATGCAGCCGTGTCACACTGAAAGAGTGGATTGACGCGTTTAGGCTTATGTCAAAGTATAACGGATTTCTGTCAAGCGGCTCACATTTTCTGGATTGAAAAATATTTAGAAATTTTCCCGGCATACTACGCCTAAATATACAAAGTCAAACAGTTCAATTGATTGAATTAATGATCGAATTAATTCCGTTGTGACAATTCAACGTCGGGGGCATTCTCAGAACGCTGATTCATTTTAAACATATTTATTTTATTCAAAACATGAATTGTCTACAGTAGCTTTGCTTTTCATATCGAAATCACATTTGATTATAGTCCATTACTTAAATTAGAGTATAATATGGAGCAATGTAATTCATATATAATTCAAATGTAAGTCATTGAGTATTAGCACCGATGATAAGTGAATGTCTTTCTTTGCCGATGATATTAAATGTTGAAAGTAATTCTTTGATCATCTAAGAAGAACTTCCAACATTGTGCACAGATGATAACCAACCGAAGGAAGTTAAGAAGTTAAATGCTAATGTTTCACCCTAATGATTTTGAAGCCAATTCCTAATGACATTTAAAAAAAGGCGTGAAAGTCTTCGTTCTAAGTCACTAAATTGATACAAATCTGTCTCAACTGCTTCAGGAAGATTTCCTGCCTGTTTTCCTACCAAGAATTATTATGGGATTAAGGCACTAGAATTAGATGCAGCAAGAACGGTATATTATACGTACATCCTTTGCAGATTTGTCTAAGGTTATTTACACCATAATACAAGGGAAATGCGCTACTAGAACCGTTACCACATAGACTACTCTACTATATACTACGCAGAAAGCCGTTTCTAGTAACAACAATCGTGGCTTATAGAGAGTATAATTAGCGAAATATGTAATTAGAGAGAGCAGGTGGCTCAAATTCTGCTCAATTTTAAATGCGTTTACTAAATAAATTGGACGAATTACAAATCAATGGCACGCGCACCCCTGGAAACTTAATATTGTAGTTACCTATTCGTAGTTCGTATAATTGTTAACGACCACATGTCTTTTCAATTAAATCGACATTTTTGATTGAATCGTTATAGAGTGAACTATTCAAAAATGCAGAAGGTACAAGTGCACCAGTTTACGAATCAATTAATTTCAATTTTTTATCGAGTAGGATTTTGGAGTAGGGAAGATGAAGACACGGTTTGGATGCGGAGGCTGAAAGTATTTTATTCGATTTACTATTTTGTTTTCCTCTTGTCTTTGATAGCTGGAGCGTTTTCGACAGCAAACAAAGATGAAGCGATTTTTTTAATAGAGAGTTCGGTGGCAGTGTCAGTTATGTTTGTGAGACTTTTGTTTGTAATTTGGAGGAAGGCGGAGATTCTTGAATTGTTGAAGCGAGTTTGCGTACATATCATTGACGATCCGAAAACCTTCGCCATTGTCAACAACACATTGGGAATTTTTATGCGATTCGTTAAAATTTTTCTTAGCGTTTCTTACTTTGGTGGATTTTGCATGGGATTCATATTACCCTTTTTGGGAAGTGAGAGAACGCTATTTCTAAGAGTTGGGTTTCCCTTGGATTGGCAAAATAACGAGTTTGCTTATTGGATGGCTTTTGTTTTTGTTGCTACCGATGTGATCATTACGGCTATTGCATTTCTATTTTCCGTTGTCATTTGGTATTTGTTGTTTCATTGTGGCCTGCGGTATTTCGCGCTTTCAGAGAAACTTAAATCCATGGGTGCAGTGAGGTTAGATGCAGAAAAATCAGAAGACTACGCTGGAAGAGTCACTGACACATACACGGACAACGTTTTCTTACATGACTTACATGAAGCGATAGCGGAATGCAAACATTTGACCGAGTGGGGGTGGTGGATTCAGCGAAATTTCAAGAAAAAATTAATTTCGGATTTTGTTTTAGCTTGACCCATCAGGTGAACCTGTTCCCAGCAGAAATGTTTGTGTTTCAACTGGCAACTAGTAGCTTGTGTACTTGCTGTTCTGTTTACCAACTCGCTTTCGTAAGTTAATTGCTGGATTTAGCTAAGTGAACGCAATGGAAATTTTTCAGAATAGGGAAAACTTACTGGAGACTATTGTTCGTTTGATTGTTTTCCTTTACAATGTTTTCGATACCTACATGATCATGCACTTTGGCAATGAAATTAAATTAGGAAGCGATAAACTTTCGTACAGTTTGTTCGAGTCAAATTGGGTGGATCGTTCTCAGTCGATTAAGAAAGAGATTATCATTTTCGGAGAGTTTGTCAAGAAGCCGACGGAATTGGTAGTCCTAAAACTGTATCCACTCACGCTGGACACTTTCACAAGAGTAAGTTTCACGTCCTCGTCTCTTAAGCGTAATTATAAGTCTGCAACTTTTCTTTTCAGATCATGAAATCCGCGTACAGCATGTTCAACATTTTGAAAAATTTCAAGTAAATTCGATAAAAAATTTTCCTACCCCTCAAGTAGCAAAAAAAACTTGAGCTAAAATTTGAATTTGATTAGCGAACTAAACGACACCGTCGTCAAACGTATTAGTAAAATTATGATAACTAACAGCTTGTAGTTCGGCTGTAGCGATAATTGGCTCAGAAAAATGAATTGTTGCAACATTTGAGAAGTAACTATATCGGTTTGTAAGGACGATATCGTACAACTTCCCGGTTGTTTAGTTATTACTCAACGTCTATGTTAAGTACATACAGTTTCGTTGAAAATCAGTTGTAAAGCGTTTCGTCTAAGTTAGTTCTCAGTTATTCAACGAATTAGTTGTGAAAATGTTTCCACACAACAGCTTGTAACATTTCATACAATTGCAGTTGCTACAAAACCTTCAACATGAAAAGACGTTCGTCGAGCAACTATTATTTGATATTATTTTTCTGTCGACATTTTAGGTGTTAGGTCTTATAGGACGTCTTTAACGCCTGTGTTGTAAAAAGTTTAATTTTAAAATAAATGTATTTAGAGTTGTTGTTTTCTTTATCTGAAGTTCCAGGTTCCTGTTCAAAACCTCAGTAAACCACAAAAAGTAACTTGGTAATAATCGGTTGAGTGGTTCGTACACGCGACTGTACACTGTGCACCGATAATTCGTACCGCAGGGATCCGTCCTATCATGCATGTTGTGTAATTGATATATACATGACTTACCGCCATCAAAATCCAGAAAGTTCAATAACGCAGATGACATGGCCTATGCTTTCCAGCACAATTCATTCTCCGAAGTCGAAAAAACCTTCAGTAGATTTTTCGCTTTGGCGAATAATTCCCAATGTTACGAAAGCAGTGGTGTCGTGTTTCCACTTGACCAAAGACAGAGCTAAACGTAACTTTCGATGATGTAAAACGTCGTCATGAGTTCGAACCCGTATATCTTGGCGTGAAACTGGATAGATGACTCACGTATAACCAGCACATCCAGAAACAACGACTGAAATTGAGCACGAGAAATAATCTTCTCCAAAAATTGGCCGGTACGTCTTGGGACGCAAACGCAGCTTACCTTCGAATTAGCGCCTGTTTACTCTTGTGCCGAATATTGCTACTCGACGTGGCTGAACAGTTCTCATGAACCAAAATTGACATCGCGTTGAATGAGACTCATCACTGGCATGGTTACCTCCACCTCCACTGAATGGCTGCAAGCTCTAAGTAATATTGCCCCTCCAGAAATTAGGCGTCAGCACACTCTACATGATTTATACAATAAAATTGATGCCAACAGTGACACTGCACAACGACGCTTGGATAACTCAAATACGAAGACTGCAAAAGAGCTCACCAAACAAGAGTTCAGCTCCAAAATCGCGTGGAAACAAAAATGGGAGGACACCGGGACAACAAGCCAACTTTTCAACTTTGACGATCGCAATCAAGCGGAATTCCAGTTAAAGCGACAATCATGGAGCAATCTCAATCGACTAAGGACTGGACATGGAAACTGCAACTATATGCTCCACAAATGGAATTATACTGACGATCCCAGCTGCATCTGCGGTTACCCACGACAAACCACAAATCACATACTACTTGACTGTCCTGTCTGCAAATACAACGGACCAAAAACGATTTTTACACTCGGACCAGCAATGCAATAGAATGGCTCAGTCGGCCTTCTGACGGACGAGTTTTTCAATATTTCCTTTGGGACAATTTCCAATTCAATTTAGTAAGAACGTAATCACTAACTTAGTAAGAAATTCTTTTTGAGATACTTATTAATATTTCAAAACATTTCGACCATAGGGCACAATTTCGCCAATCACTTGGTTTTTCGAGCTCAAAGAAACCAGATTTTAATTGTACCAAACTATTTTATTTTCGACTTAAGTTTCGGTCACGATGTGACCATTATCAAGATTTGCTTCGAACTAAAATCAATTATCCAGAATTATCATTTCTCGTCATTACGTTTCAAAATACTATTACATCTGTCGAATCAAACCAATCAAACTCACACAAGTATACCGCTACTTATGCACGTTAATCGAAAAACGAAACGTCAATATCAAAAAATCGTTCGCTCACGGTAGTTTTCTGTAAAGAAGTCTAACAATGGAGAATTTACGTTACCTAGGTCACTGTTCATCAAATTCAATTTGTTCTTCTGAATAAAAATTGATTCATAAATTCAAAATCGTGACCGAAACTTAAGTTTAACTTAAACTTAAGAAAATAAAATAGATTGGTACAATTAAAATCTGGTTTCTTTGAGCTCGAAGAACTAAGTGACTAATTTAGTTTCTTTACAAAGGAACGGCTGTATGTATAATAATACGGGTCAGCGAAGCATTTGTTATTGTAATGTGGCGGATTATAATGCATAGACATGATATTGCGGCTGGATTCCCACATATATAAAGTTAGAAAATTTATATTTTGCTCATAGTTTCGTTTCTGTTGATTGACCAGCTGGTACACTCATACATAGAAACATAGAAAAAATTTTGCTTCTGTTGTATGTTCTTCAACTGGTTTATTGCCGTTGTGTATGAAAAGAACACTACTACACGAACCTTTTGTTAACTGCACATGCTGCAAATAATTACCATTTTTTATTAATTTTGAACTAAATTGAAACCAAATCAGTTCAATATTATTAAAAACATATCAAAAAACACTCTTATTGTTTTTAGTAAAAAAAAAAAGAAAACGGCAAAAGAATTCGAAATCTCATCTAATTTGCAAAAAATTACCAAGCCACAATAATTCCACTGAGCCATTATTTGATTACAAAACTCTTTCTGTCTTTTGACCACATTCAATTCATTCACTCATTCACTAAAGTGTCCATGCGTATTTAGAAAAGTGATTTAATTTGCAACTCTAAAAGAACACATACATGCAAATTACACACATTTCGCATTATGATTTCGTTATTGAAGGAATTCTGTTTCATATTTTTATTTAACTAAATTCATAATAGTAGGGGTGCTTTCGTCAGAAAATTTGTTCCGCTAGCAGTAGTAAATGTAACTTGTTTGATCGCGTAAATCGTTTTTGGTGAAAAACTGTGGAACTAATTTCTTTTCTGGAAAATTGAAAATCAATTTTCCGGCCGGGAAAGCGATTTATATGAAAAAATTAAAAATCAAATAACTTCTTAACGGATGAGTATTTTTCAGATTTTCTTTCTATGAAGATATTGATCCAATGTCGATATTTCGTGGAAGAATTTTTTTTTATA
>CM055405.1:17625054-17636123 GCA_029228625.1 Pseudolycoriella hygida | reverse complement strand
CTACAAGATATTTGCGAATATTCTATACAAACGCCTTCTTCCATACATGGAATCTACTGTTGGTGAATATCAAGGTGGTTTTCGTGTAGGTCGTTCAACAACGGACCAGCTGTTTAGCATTAGACAGATCTTGGAGAAGTGTAAGGAGTACAACGTGGAAATACACAATTTGTTCGTAGACTTCAAAGCAGCATACGACAGTGTCAACAGGAGGAAGTTATGGAGAGTGATGGAGGAATTATGGGTTCCCAAAAAACTAATCTCGCTAACAAAGTTGACAATGGATGGAGCTAACAGCCGAGTAAGAATCCGAAGGTGGTAGACAAGTTCGTATATCTTGGATCTCTGCTTAATTCTGACAACGTACACATAGACGAAATCAAAAGACGGATAACTCTTGGCAACCGGAGTTATTACAGCCCGATAAAAATTTTAAAGTCAAAATCAGTAAGCAGAAACTCTAAATGCACACTGTACAAATCTGTGATAAGACCAATAGTTACGTATGGGTAGGAGTCGTGGCGCATGACTCAGAAAGACGAACAATCGCTGCTCACGTTCGAAAGAAAGGTACTGCGGACAATTTTCGGACCAGTATATGACGAAAATATGAACAGATGGCGCAGACGATTTAATCATGAGCTTATGCAGCTTTATGGAGAGCCAGACATAGTTAGAACAACAAAAATTAACAGACTACGAAGGCTTGGTCATGTGCAGCGTATGGACGACAATCGTATCCCGAAGAAACTTTTTATCACAAAACCGGAAGGCAAAAGAAGTGCAGGCAGACCAAAATCCAGATGGTGCGATGCAGCTTTTGCCAACCTGAGAACTGCGGGAGTAACCAGCTGGAAGACGTTAGCTGAATATAGGTCCGGTTGGAGAAGCATGTTGGAGAAGGACAAGACCCTTAATGGGTTGTAGGGCCGGTTAAGTAAGTAAGTAAGATGAGTCAGTTCTCCTAATGAATTTAGATTGGATCTTTTGGATTTGGGTCTTGATAGGAGGAACGTTGGATTGGCCGTGAAGGTCATAAATGGGGTGTATTATTCTTACAATTGCTTAGGAGGGAGAAATATCTTTATTGAAAAAAAAAAAACAAATAAAGTGTGCTGCCACTTACAGTAGGTTGCCCTTGTCACACAGCATATCGATCAATCAACAGACAAATTTTAAAAGACTTACAAAGAATTACGCAGTTTAAAACAAGGATACCGAGGTATTTGAGTGATTTTTCAACTGCTAAGTCAGTATGCTTTTTAAAATTTGCCGTTTTGTCAATCGTCACGCCTAAGTGGTTCCAAGGAATGTCAACGTCTGAAATTCTGACTTGGGAGGACGGGAGCCATTTAGCAGCTTTACGCCTAGTGAAGTAGGCTGCTTAAGTTTTAGCGGCATTAAGTCTGATCTTCCATTTGTGGCAGTAGCCCAATAGTTGTTGGCTCGCCTTGTTGAGTTTAGTCAAGACCTTCTTGGGGCTCTTACTTCTGCAGTACACGGCAGTGTCGTCCGCATATAAGTCTTTCTCACAAGCTGATATAATTAGGTTAGATGTGAATATATTGAAAAGGGTCGGGCTCAGTACACTCACTACCTTGGGGGAGTCCTATCCGAGCCTTATCCGATTTTCAAAATCTACTTTTTTCCTGAAAGATAATCAAAAGATTGATTACGGAATTGAATTTGGGCAAAATCGACCGAAAAAGTTCGAAGTTATGGCATGGGCACACACCACAAACTACCCAACTTTTGAAGCTTGGGTGAACTTTAGGACATTAGTAAGAATGCACACTGCTTACAAAAGAGCCATCTGTCGGAATCTTTTCAGCTAATGAAAATTTGCATGGAAAAAGTCGAAATTTTCTGTAACGCTTTTTTCTTAAAGCCTTAAATGAAAACGAATACTTATGTCGTCATCACATACTCACACTTACGGAAATATATTTTTGCATCAAATAGAATTTTGTACTTCTGCGCAGCTTCTTAACACTGCAAAAACTTGCGCAGTACAAAATTCTATTTAATGCAAAAATATATTTCCGTAAGTGTAACCTATTCCCAAACAAAATTGCGGAAGCACTTTTGGAGAAAACATTTACATTTGATAGAAATGTGAATTCCAATATTTCACTGCAAAAGTCAGTCTTTCAGCTTTTCCACTTAATAAACACTTCAAAACGCATAATTTTTTCGACCAATGTGTTTACTCACTTCGTCTTTAACTGAATAATCAATTTAAATGACAGAAAACATTTTCTAAAAGTCAGAACTTGACACAAAAAAGTCGAGTTGATGATTGCAAATAAAAATGGCCGCCATCTTTGTAGCTTTTGCAAATGTATCAACTCAAAAAGGAAGGAAAAGCTGCAATCACACTAGTCAAAAACATATATTTTTCCGAGTTTCGTACAATATTTTTCATTCCGAGGGTTCAGAAAACTGCTTTTCTGTTTTGAAATAGGACGAGGAATGAAAAAACATTATATTTTTCCTAGTTACGTAAATAACTATTGCTTTACAGCCATTATTTGTTGACACTTGGATAATTTTCCATATTAAGAACAGCCCTTGCACTTTGCCTCATATTTAAATAATGAATTTATTCAAAACAAACTTTTCAGAACTTCATTTTATTGAACCGACTATACACTATTTACAGCAAAAAAAACTATTCTAAAGCACGTCCAACAAGTGGAACAGTGTTAGCCTTCACACTATCATGAAATATTCAAGTTAACACTTGAAAGCCGCCGACAAAATTCGCTAATAACTTGTTAGAAAAACATAAGTCATAAGTCACGTGGTCATAGCGCTATGAGTCATTAAATCATAAATATTTGAAAATAACAAGTTAAAGGTTAGGGACACGCAGAAGAAGAACTATTCTGCACAATGTAAAGTTTTCCTTGAATTTCCTGATGTATTTGTGTGTTGATTATTAGAAAATCTAAGGAATCGGATGAGTAGACTTTCATGAAACATTCTTCTAAATTCCTAACTTTTTCATTTGATGGTTTGTGTTACGGATTTTACTATAGATAATTCTTGAAAAAGTCACTTCCGGAATCATGTAAGTCAAGGGATTAAAACTGTTTTCAATCAAAACATTGCAATGCTTACAATCACCTTTGATTGAACAATGCCAAATCCAGTCCTTCGTATCATTTACTTAAAGTCGTCATGTAACATTTTGTAATATGCTTAACGTCTCGCCTCCGAATATTTTAGAGCAGCTGTCGGGTCTACGATCAATTATATCGATAATTATTTTACTCTTTTACAATAACTTTTTCCCATGTAAATCGTGTGACAATTTCCATTGAAACTTTGTGGGTGAAATATCTAAAAATGAATAGAGTGCAAGTGCACCAAACTATAAATCAAATAATTGCGGTTTTCTATCGATTACGATTTTGGAGTCGTGAAAATGTGGAGACGGTTTCGATGTGGATACTGAAAGTATTTGTTTCGTTTTATAATTCACTTTTTACTGTATCTTTGGTAGCTGGAGCGATTGCAAGTGATGCCACAGATGAGATGATTCTCTTGATTGAAGCTTCGTTTATGATTTCAGTTGTGTTCATTAAGCTTCTGTATTTAATTTGGAGAAAAACGGAAATAGAACGACTAATGCAATTGGTTTCAATTTATTTCATTGACGACAAAAATACATTCTTGATCGTAAACACCAAAATTCAAAAATTCATAAAATTCATAAAGCTTTTCTTCGGAGCTGCTGTTTCTGGAGCAATTTGTGAAACAATTATTTTGCCTGTTTTCGGAAATGAGAAAACGATGTTCCTTAAAATTGGATTTCCGTTGGATTGGCAAAATGACGAGTTCGCTTACTGGGTGGCATTCAGTTTCTTTTTAAGCGTATCGGTTATTTCCTACATCGCACTATTTTTTTCCGCTCTAATTTGGTATTTGTTGTATCATTGTGGCTTGCGGTTCTTCGTGCTGGGAGAAAAATTCAAAACCATCGGTGCAATGAAGAAGGAGGAAACGACAGAAGACGTCCAAAGAAAAATGACGGACAACGAAAAGGACAACGTTTTTCGTCGAGACCTACATGGAGCGATAACGGAACATCAAAATTTGGTCGAGTGAGAGTGGTAGATCTACTGACTAATGGATTAAAATGCGATTTTCATCTTTATTTAGATCATGCTTTTCTAAAAACAATGTATTCGGCTCAAATGGCAACTACCAGCTTGTGTATTTGTTGCTCTGTTTACCATCTTGGTTTCGTAAGAAACTCTGTTGGGGGTCATTCATAAATGACGTCCGACGGAAGAGGGTAAGGGCTCAACGAAAACGGGCGTCATATTTAGGGGGTTACTTAAATCGGACGCAATTGGATGAGGGGTAGGGGGTATAAAAAATGACTTAAACGTATTGGACGTCATTTATGAATGGCCCTTTGGCTAATGTCAACACCATGACATTTTGATTTTACAGAATAGGGGAGAAAACTTGATTGAGACAATTGTTCATTCGATTATTTTCCTTTACAATATTTTCGATATCTACATAATCATGTACTTTGGCAACGAAATCAAATTAGGAAGCGATAAACTTTCCTACTGCTTGTTCGAGTCGAAATTATTTTCGGAGAGTTTCTGAAGAATCCATTGAAGTTGGTAATCTTGCAATTGTATCCACTTACGTTGGACACTTTCACAAGGGTACGTTTGGCATGCACGTCCTTCACGTTAATACGAATTTTCTTCCAGATTTTGAATTCTGCCTACAGCATGTTCAACATTTTGAAGAGTTTCAATTAATCACAAAGAATTTAATGAACAAACCACCGACACAATTTCAAATGAGTTTGTAATCAATTGGTAGTATTAGATTAGACACGCCTTCGGCTAGGGCCATAATGCTCCACAGGTCAAAATAACAATTTTGGTAAGATGTGCATATGCTACTTTATCTATCAAGAACAGGTATGTCGAGATCAGTATATTTTCCCTAGGGAGATGAGTTCGAGATTATCTTTCTAGATAGATAATAGTACATTATACACCGCTGTCCAGGATGCTCTATTTTGACGATTTGGAGGTTATTTCCCGAGCCGAAGGCGTCAAATCGTCAAAATAAACCATCCTGGACAGCGGTGCATATATAGTTTTATTGCATACACGTTGAGTAAGCCATGCATTAAACACTCCTGTATATAAAGACTAAGTCGTACATTATTGTGAAAATTATTGTTCTAGATGAATAATTTTTTATTATAGTTCTAGATGCATAATTTTTTTATTTGGGGAACAAATAAAGAAAAAAACACATGCCTCTGCGAGTCTCGAACCGACGACAAGCGGTTCACTAGTCAAGCATTTATTCCACCGATCCACTTCTGCTTGTATACATTTTCAATTTAATTTCGTAATGTAGTGTTTGTTCGAAGAATCGCGACTGAAACAACGCTTGCTATGTTTTGCCATATTGAGTGAACATTTATAAAGCCAAGAATGGAGTTTAGTTTATTTTATTTAAATAATTTGAAGTAAAAATACGCAACATAAATTAACATCAAGTTTGCTGTTTGCCGTTTTGCTCATGCATTTAAATGTGTATTTAGTATTCACTTAGTCGTGTAACACTAGCATCATGCGTATTGTGTCGCATTTACTCATGTATATGTTTAGTATATAGGATCAACGGCAATGTGCGACAAACGTGCATTTATCAATGGAAATAAAATGTAATGTGAATTGAAGGAGGAATAATTAGTTGAACTGAAATTTAAAAAGACACAAAGGGGATGTAGTTTTGTGAGAAATAATTTGCGTATGCGATAAACGATAAGTAAAAAAAAAATTAGTCATCCGTAATTGAATCCACGATTGTGAAATAAAAAAACTATTAACAGAGCTACACCCTAACAAGCACGGCCGTTTTGCTTACAGATTAAGAGGTGTTTTCGTTTATGCAATAAAATATCGTATTGTCTTGTATGCCAGAGTCTCGCATTATTGATATGTATTTATTGTATAAACATTGTATAAACATAAACGTTCGCTCGTTATATACAATAAATACATATCAATAATGTTCGACTTAGGCATACAAGACAATAAAATACTATTATCTATCGAGAGCAATATATCGAGTTAAACAGTTTTGCCCTAAGGAATTAAGTACGAGATTATTGCTCTAGATAGATAAATAAATTTAGAACCCGAAGTGTTTCTTATAAATCTTTTGATCAAATGAAATAAATGTTTATTGACTTACATGAAGCAGTAAATTGTTGCCTCTTCTAGGATTGGTCATGAGGCGGTTTTATTGATTTCACAGGGAGATCAATCGCGATTAGAGTTTTAATTACTTCTCCAGTGAAGCACATAAATATTTGGAACCTTTCCGCAGAAAATTTCACTAAAAAGAAATCGCTTATCGACACGAATTCGGGATATTTAAAGATAATCCTTTTGATTGAAATTTAATCAAATGAATCAAAAATCAAAAAATCAAGTAGGTCTGGTCAAATAGTCAAAAAAAAACCGAAATCAAACAAAAAATCAAATTAAATTTTCTTTTTCTTGAGCAGCTTGACAATCCAAAAAGAAAACGATGACGTTTGGACAAAAAGCCGTCGTTGTACAGCAATATGCCTTGGGTCGCTGATCAAACAACCTATCTTTGTTAGATTTTGAATGTTCAAACAGATTTGACCTAGATTGCAAATAGTCTCTCCTATATATTGTTGGCTATTTGCACTGTGTGTATATAGTGTATATATAGTATATAGTATAGTATATAGGTATATAGTGCAAATAGCCAACAATATATAGCAGAGACTATTTGCACACTTAGACGAATGTTCCGGTCATTCGTACTAATTCTAGTTTCTCTACCCAAAAACTTTTTGTGAAGTTTTGTAAAAGGAAAACTTCCTTAGCTTCGTTACCTACCTAGTTTTTAGAACACTTTTTAAAAGGAAAACCTTCCTAGTTTTATTCGCCATCTCGTTCTTGTGACATTTTCTAAAAGGAAATATTTTCTATATTTAAGACTCGTTTGTTAATGTTTCTCTATAAGAATTTGTTGAGTGTTCTTAAAAGGAAAAGTCTTCCAGCTTCGTTAGCCACTTACTTTTTGTGATATTTCGTAAAAGGAAAAGCTCCCTAGCTTCGTTAGCCAAGTAGTTTTCGTGACATTTCGTAAAAGGAAAAGTTTTCCATCGTGGTTAGCCACCTAGTTTTTGTGACATTTCGTGAAAGGAAAAGTACCCTACTTCCATTAGCAACTTAAGCAACCTACTTTTTGTAACATTTCGTAAAAGGAAAAGTTCCTTTGCTATGTTAGCCACCTAGTTTTCGTGCCATCTCGTAAAAGGAAAAGTTTCCCAACTTTGTTAGCCACCTAGTTTTTGTGATATTTTGTAAAAGGAAAAGTTCGCTACTAGGGAATTCCTAGCTTCGTTAGCCAACTAGCTTTTCGTGACGTTTCATTAAAGCGCAAACACCCTAGTTACATTTCTTAAAAGGAAAAGTTTTCCAGCTTCGTTAGCCGCCTAGTTTTTGTGACATTTCGTAAAAGGAAAATTTCCCTAGCTTCGTTAGTCACGTACTTTTTGTGACATTTCGTAAAAGGAAAAGTTCCCTACTTTCGTTAGCCACCATACATACATGTACAAATACATATACATATCATGTACATATTATGAAATTGATGAACTACATTGAAAACTTTTTTCTTTGTTAATAGTTTTGGTTGAATGTTACGTCTTTCCATGTGCAAATAGTCTCTTCTATATACCTTCGGCTATTTGCACACAGTGTAAATAGCCAACAATATATAGAAGAGACTATACAATGTGCAAATAGCCGAAGGTATATAGAAGAGACTATTTGCACAATGTGCAAACAACCACCAATATAGAAGAGACTATTTGCACATTGCCAACAATATATAGAAAAGGCTATCTGCACAATGTGCAAGGATTCTTTTCGTTTTTTTAAACGCGCATTTGTGTAAAGTTCGTTCAGCAACCTGAAAAAAATGGAGAAAAACGAATTTCGTGCCGTCATAAAACATTTTCACATAGCCAATAAATCGCCGATGGAAATTCGAGATATTGTGGTAGAGGTTCATTCGGAGCGAACGGGTTAGCTCAGAGGTTACGTACTGGCTTTCCACCAAGAATACCCGTGTTCAAACCCCGGTGTGGAAAAATTCTGTATAGGAAAGTAACGTTCCTAAGCTCACCCAAGCTTCATAAATGGGTAGTTGGGGTAGCAATATCTCAACGATTGGTACACAACGAAGTATGACGTCACCCATATTCGATACACTGTGTACGAAACAAGGAGGCTCTTATCCAGCTGCTAAGTTAAGGTGTGTGTAAAACGTCAAAAAAGTAATGGCAAATTCCATACCGTTAGGGTTGTGATTCGAATCTTTTCGATGCGCGTTTAGGTGTTGCCAGATGTACTAGCGCGCGACAAAATCGGAAAAAGAAATAATCCTTCAATCGAAGGCGTGGTTCGGAATACACGTTAAGCATGTGGTCCCTAGTGTGGTTAATCCACACTAGCTGGCAGTTACTCAGTGTAACACCCCGGCAGTCGAACCAGACACTTTACAGTGCTGCTACCGACTAATCAGTGCCATTGGGATTACTTACTTACTTACTTAACCGGCCCTACAACCCACTTAGGGTCTTGGCCTTCTCCAACATGCTTCTCCAACCGGACCTATCCTCAGCTAACGCCTTCCAGCTAGTTACTCCCACAGTTCTCAGGTTGGCAAAAGCTGCATCGCACCATCTGGATTTTGGTCTGCCTGCACTTCTTTTGCCTTCCGGGTAATAAAAAGTTTCTTCGGGATACGACTGTCGTCCATACGCTGTACATGACCAAGCCATCGTAGTCTGTTAATTTTTGTTGTTCTAACTATGTCCGGCTCTCCATAAAGCTGCATAAGCTCATGATTAAATCGTCCGCGCCATCTGTTCATATTTTCGTCATATACTGGCCCGAAAATTGTCCGCAGTACCTTTCTTTCGAACGTGAGCAGCGATTGTTCGTCTTTCTGAGTCATGCACCACGACTCCGACCCATACGTAACTATTGGTCTTATCACAGATTTGTACAGTGCGCATTTAGAGTTTCTGCTTACTGATTTGGACTTTAAAATTTTTATCAGGCTGTAATAACTCCGGTTGCCAAGAGTTATCCGTCTTTTGATTTCGTCCATGATTGCGTTGCCAGAATTAAGCAGAGATCCAAGATATACGAACTTGTCTACCACCTTAAATGTGTGTGTGTCAATTGTTACGCTTTGGTCGTGTTGTCGACTCGATGAGGAGACAATCATGTATTCGGTCTTTGTGTCATTAACCTTCAACCCGAGGTTTGTACATTTTCTGTCCAAAGCCGTGAACTTTTCCTTAACAGCTTCCATGTTTCGGCCCAAGATATCCAAGTCATCAGCGAAGCCCAGCAATTGACTGGATTTGGTGAAAATGGTGCTTCTGGTGTCGATGTCCATGGTTCTCACTGCTGCTTCAAGGGTCAAATTAAAAAGCAGCGTCGCGAGCGGATCACCTTGACGTAGTCCTTCCTCAATGTCGAAAGCGTCTGACAATTTGTTTCGGATTCTTACTCGGCTGTTAGCTCCATCCATTGTCAACTTTGTTAGCGAGATTAGTTTTTTGGGAACCCCTAATTCCTCCATCACTCTCCATAACTTCCTCCTGTTGACACTGTCGTATGCTGCTTTGAAGTCTACGAACAAACGGTGTATTTCCACGTTGTACTCCTTACACTTCTCCAAGATCTGTCTAATGCTAAACAGCTGGTCCGTTGTTGAACGACCTACACGAAAACCACCTTGATATTCACCAACAGTAGATTCCATGTATGGAAGAAGGCGTTTGTATAGAATATTCGCAAATCTCTTGTAGGCGATATTCAAAAGCGAAATTCCGCGATAGTTGCCACACTCCAATTTGTCGCCTTTCTTGTACAAAGGGCAGATGATGCTAGTCTTCCACTCTCCCGGCAACTCCTCGACATTCCAGATGCGCTTGATGAGCTCGTGCATCCCCATACATAATGCGTTACCACCGTGCTTGAAAAGTTCTCCAAATATGTTGTCGGTTTCTGGGGCTTTGAAATTTTTGAGCTTTAAAATTTCATGCTCCACTTCCTGTAGCCTTGGTTCTGCAATATGCGGCTGCGCGGTCTGAAATGGTAAGTTGTTGTTGGTGTCGTTTCGGTTCGGTTGTCTGTTCGGGTTCAGCAGTTCCTTAAAGTACTCCGCCCATCGTCTGATGCACCTTTCCTCATCTGCTAAGACCAACCCATCCTTGTCCTTGCACAATAAAGGTTGTTGACTGTAACCTTTCCTCGATTCGTTTACTTTCCGGTAAAAATTCCGCGTCTCCTTTCGATTACCAAACCTTTCAATTTCGATTAAAACTTCCTTGTCATGTTGTCGCTTTTTTCTTCGGAATAGTTTTTTCTCGAAATTTCTCTTCAAACGGTACTCTGCCATGCCAGCTCGAGTGCATCTATTTAGATTTCTCGCTCGAGCCGCATTTTTGTCATCCAGTGCTTTTCTGCATTCGTCATCGAACCAGTCATTTCTTTTCTTTCCCGTTCTCGTTCCTATCGTCTCTGCTGCGGCTTGCCCTACGTTTCGTCTAATTTGACTCCATGCATCGTCTACGTTTCGTTGTTCGCTTTCCATTCCGTCAATAATTTTCTTCTCCAAACTATCCACATATTGTCGTTTAATATTTTCGTCCTGCAGTTTCTCGACGTTCCACTTTTCCAATGCTGGCTGTCGATTGTGTGAAATCGAAACTCGAGCCCTAACAACCACCTTTACCAAGTAGTGATCTGATTCGTGTTCGATCCCCTACAACTTTTGACATCCAAAACATTTGAACAGTGACGCCCATCTATGAACACGTGGGCAATCTGGTTTTTGGTTCGTCCATCAGGTGATACCGCTTTGTCTTTATGTTCGAAATAGGTAGTGCAGACAACCATGTTCCTTGACGCTGCGAAGTCAATTGCCAACGTTCCATTTTCGCTTGTCTT
>CM055405.1:17601245-17624554 GCA_029228625.1 Pseudolycoriella hygida | reverse complement strand
CGGCCCTACAACCCACTTAGGGTCTTGGCCTTCTCCAACATGCTTCTCCAACCGGACCTATCCTCAGCTAACGCCTTCCAGCTAGTTACTCCCACAGTTCTCAGGTTGGCAAAAGCTGCATCGCACCATCTGGATTTTGGTCTGCCTGCACTTCTTTTGCCTTCCGGGTAATAAAAAGTTTCTTCGGGATACGACTGTCGTCCATACGCTGTACATGACCAAGCCATCGTAGTCTGTTAATTTTTGTTGTTCTAACTATGTCCGGCTCTCCATAAAGCTGCATAAGCTCATGATTAAATCGTCCGCGCCATCTGTTCATATTTTCGTCATATACTGGCCCGAAAATTGTCCGCAGTACCTTTCTTTCGAACGTGAGCAGCGATTGTTCGTCTTTCTGAGTCATGCACCACGACTCCGACCCATACGTAACTATTGGTCTTATCACAGATTTGTACAGTGCGCATTTAGAGTTTCTGCTTACTGATTTGGACTTTAAAATTTTTATCAGGCTGTAATAACTCCGGTTGCCAAGAGTTATCCGTCTTTTGATTTCGTCCATGATTGCGTTGCCAGAATTAAGCAGAGATCCAAGATATACGAACTTGTCTACCACCTTAAATGTGTGTGTGTCAATTGTTACGCTTTGGTCGTGTTGTCGACTCGATGAGGAGACAATCATGTATTCGGTCTTTGTGTCATTAACCTTCAACCCGAGGTTTGTACATTTTCTGTCCAAAGCCGTGAACTTTTCCTTAACAGCTTCCATGTTTCGGCCCAAGATATCCAAGTCATCAGCGAAGCCCAGCAATTGACTGGATTTGGTGAAAATGGTGCTTCTGGTGTCGATGTCCATGGTTCTCACT
Source organism: Pseudolycoriella hygida (assembly GCA_029228625.1). Classification (NCBI taxonomy): domain Eukaryota; kingdom Metazoa; phylum Arthropoda; class Insecta; order Diptera; family Sciaridae; genus Pseudolycoriella; species Pseudolycoriella hygida. The sequence continues at coordinate 17,623,691 of CM055405.1, read as the reverse complement.
GCTGCTTCAAGGGTCAAATTAAAAAGCAGCGTCGCGAGCGGATCACCTTGACGTAGTCCTTCCTCAATGTCGAAAGCGTCTGACAATTTGCTTCGGATTCTTACTCGGCCGTTAGCGAGATTAGTTTTTTGGGAACCCATAATTCCTCCATCACTCTCCATAACTTCATTCTGTTGACACTGTCGTATGCTGCTTTGAAGTCTACGAACAAATGGTGTATTTCCACGTTGTACTCCTTACACTTCTCCAAGATCTGTCTAATGCTAAACAGCTGGTTCGTTGTTGAACGACCTACACGAAAACCACCTTGATAATCACCAACAGTATAGATTCCATGTATGGAAGAAGGCGTTTGTATAGAATATTCGCAAATATCTTGTAGGCGATATTCAAAAGCGAAATTCCTCGATAGTTGCCACACTCCAATTTGTCGCCTTTCTTGTACAAAGGGCAGATGATCCTAGTCTTCCACTCTCCCGGCAACTCCTCGACATTCCAGATGCGCTTGATGAGCTCGTGCATAATGCGTTACCACCGTGCTTGAAAAGTTCTCCAGGTATGTTTTCGGTTCCTGGGGCTTTGAAATTTTTGAGCCACAGGAGTAGCGTTGGTTCTGCAATATGTGGCTGCGCGGTCTGAAGTGGTAAGTTATTGCTGGTGTCGTTTCGGTTCGGTAGTCTGTTCGGGTTCAGCAGTTCCTTAAAGTACTGCGCCCATCGTCTGATGCACCTTTCCTCATCTGCTAAGACCAACTCATCCTTGTCCTTGCACAATAAAGGTTGTTGACTGTAACCTTTCCTCGATTCGTTTACTTTCCGGTAAAAATTCCGCGTCTCCTTTCGATTACCAAACCTTTCAATTTCGATTAAAACTTCCTTGTCATGTTGTCTCTTCGAACGGTACTCTGCCATGTCAGCTCGAGTGCATCTATTTAGATTTCTCGCTCGAGCCGCATTTTTGTCATCCAGTGCTTTCTGCATTCGTCATCGAACCAGTCATTTCTTTTCTTTCCCGTTCTCGTTCCTATCGTCTCTGCTGCGGCTTGCTCTACGTTTCGTCTAATTTGATTCCATGCATCGTCTACGTTTCGTTGTTCGCTTTCCATTCCGTCAATAATTTTCTTCTCCAAACTATCCACATATTGTCGTTTAATATTTTCGTCCTGCAGTTTCTCGACGTTCCACTTTTCCAATGCTGGCTGTCGATTGTGTGAAATCGAAACTCGAGCCCTAACAACCACCTTTACCAAGTAGTGATCTGATTCGTGTTCGATCCCCTACAACTTTTGACATCCAAAACATTTGAACAGTGACGCCCATCTATGAACACGTGGGCAATCTGGTTTTTGGTTCGTCCATCAGGTGATACCGCTTTGTCTTTATGTTCGAAATAGGTAGTGCAGACAACCATGTTCCTTGACGCTGCGAAGTCAATTGCCAACGTTCCATTTTCGCTTGTCTTTTCGTGGAGGCTATATTTACCAATAGTGGGACGGTAGTAGACTTCGCGACCTATCTTGGCATTCAAATCCCCAAGTATGATTTTGATGTCTCGATTCGGTGCTCCATCATACACTTTCACCAGTTTCTCGTAAAATAGCTCCTTCGCTTCATTATCTTTTAGCGTAATTGAAAAATTTTCCTCTTATCCGTAGAGTGCATATTCGTTCGTTGACAGGAGTGAAACCAATCACCGCGTTTCTGGCTCTACCGAAGACCATGAAGCCTGTTCCGTATCCTCTTGGGCTGTCGTTGCTCTTGCCGCTGTAATAAAACGCAAAGTCTCTACTGATCATAGAATCCTTCCCAGGCCATCTAGTTTCCTGTACTGCTGTAATGTCAAGTTTAGTCGCCCTTACCGCACTAGTGAGTGATCAAAACCCTCCTGGCCGTAACAAAGATCTAACATTCCATGTTCCTAATTGTAAATCGTTGTCCTTTTTCCGTTGCCTAAGTCGTTGCCGTTTATCCTGTCCAATCCGAGGCTCTGTTGTTGAATTCATAACAATATCGCCTTTTTTGAGTGTGGTATGGTGGCTAGCCACACGCACTACCCACTAATCCGTTTCCCCGATGACCCGTGGGCAAGTCATCAGGTAGCACTCTTAAGTGTAGCACAAAACTCCGAAGAGAGTTGAGGTCCCGGGGACTACGACGTGGACGTAAAAAGAGCACTTGATGGTTAGACAGTTGCACGCTTGGCACATGACACGGACTACCACAATCCGCTCATATGCAATCAGGCGCTACCCTATCTAACTACCCAATCCCCTTTTTTCACATTTGTTAGGCGAAAATTGATATTTTCTCAACTCAAATTAGGTGCGAAAGTTGAATTTTGCATGGGTAGTTTGTAGCGGGATGAAAAGTAAATTTTCGCACCTCATTTGAGGTGAGAAAATAAATACTTAACATAAAGTATCATGTTCGATCTGTTCATATGAATTTTTTTTTGCGATGAAGAAAGTAAACAAAAGATAATTAATTTTCGAAATGAGGGGCGAAAATATACTTTTTATGTTTATTCTAGTTTCTTGGCGATACTTCACACTTTGACGTTTTATCTTGGTGATACTTCACACTTTGGCGATTCTTCTTGACGATTTAACATGCCAGAAAAAAAAACGATGAAACGCCAAGAAAAATCGCCAAAGTGCTAAGTATCGCCAAATCGCCAATAAAAAGCGCTAAAGTGTGAAGTATCGCCAAGAAACTAGAAAAAACACAAAAGAAAAATCATTCAATTTTTTGGCGATATTTCACACTTTGGCGATATTTCACACTTTGGCGATTTTTTTTTGGCGAATAATACTTTTTTTGGCGATTTGACTTCGGCGATATTTCACGGCTATACCGATTATTACCAAGTTACTTTTTGTGTTTACTGAGGTTTTGAAGAGGAACTTGGAACTTCAGATAAAGAAAACAACAACACAAAATACATTTATTTTAAAATTAAACTTTTTACAACACAGGCGTTAAAGACGTCCTATAAGACCTAACACCTAAAATGTCGACAGAAAAATAATATCAAATAATAGTTGCTCGGCGAACGTCTTTTCATGTTGAAGGTTTTGTAGCAACTGCAGTTGTATGAAACGTTACAAGCTGTTGTGTGGAAACATTTTCATCATAATTATCATTATCATAATTTTACTAATACGTTTGACGACGGTGTCGTTTAGATAGCCAATCAAATTCAAATTTTAGCTCAAGTTTTTTTTGCTACTTAAGGGGTAGGAAAACTTTTTATTGAATTTACTTGAAATTTTTCAAAATGTTGAACATGCTGTACGCGGACTTCATGATCTGAAAAGAAAAGTTGCAGACTTATAGTTACGCTTAAGAGACGAGGACGTGAAATTTACTCTTGTGAAAGTGTCCAGTGTGGGTGGATACAGTTTTAGGACTACCAATTCCGTCGGCTTCTTCAGAAACTCTCCGAAAATGATAATCTCTTTTTTAATCGACTGAGAACGACCCACCCAATTTGACTCGAACAAACTGTACGAAAGTTTATCGCTTCCTAATTTAATTTCATTGCCAAAGTGCATGATCATGTAGGTATCGAAAACAGTGTAAAGTAAAACAATCAAACGAACAATAGTCTCCAGTAAGTTTTCCCTATTCTGAAAAGTTTCCATTACGTTCACTTAGCTACATCCAGCAATTAACTTACGAAAGCGAGTTGGTAAACAGAGCAACAAATACACAAGCCACCAGTTGGCAGTTGGGACGCAAACATTTCTGCTGGGAACACATTCACCTGATGGGTTAAGCTAAAACAAAATCTCAAATTAATTTTATTCTTTTAATTTCACAAGTTACCACTCTCACTCAATCAAATATTTGCATTCTGTTATTGCTTCATGTAAGTCTGCAAGGAAAACGTTGTCCTTTTCTGCGTCAGTGACTCTTCCACCGTTGTCTTCTGATTTTCCTTCATCTGACTTCACTGCACCTAGAGATCTAAGTTTCTCTGAAAGCACGAAATACCGCAGGCCGCAATGAAACAACAAATACCAAATGACAACGGAAAATAGAAATGCAATAACCGAAAAGAACGCTTGAGTTACGACAAAAACAAAAGCCGTCCAATAAGCAAACTCGTTGTTTTGCCAATCCAAGGGAAACCCAACTCTTAGGAAAAGCGTTCTCTCAGTTCCCAAAAAGGGTAATATAAATACCATGCAAAATATACCAAAGTCAATAATGGTAAGAAAAATTTTAACGAATCGCGTAAAAATTTCCAATTTGTTGTTGACAATCGCAAAGGTTTTCGGGTCGTCAATGAAATGCACGCAAACTCGGTTCAATAATTCAAGTATTTCCTTCTTCTTCCAAATTACAAACAAAAGCCTAACTAACATTACTGACACTACTATCGAGCTCTCGATTAAAAAAATCGCTTCATCTCTGCTTTCTGTTGAAAACGCTCCAGCTACCAAGGACACGGGAAAAAGAAAAAAGTAAATCGAATAAAACACTTTCAATCTCCACATCCGAACCGTCTCCTCAACTTCCCGAGTCCAAAATCCTGCTCGATAAAAAATCGAAATCAATTGATTCGTAAACTGATGCATCAGTACGTTATGCATTTTTGAATACTTCACACTTCAACGTTTCAATCAACAGTGTCGGAAGATTTACAAGTCGACAAGGACATGCACTCGTAAACAATTGTATTAAGTTCCCAAGGATGCGCGTGCCATTGATTTCTAATTCTTCTAATTTATTCAGTAGACACATTTGAAACTGAGCAGAATTTGAGTCGCCTACTCTCTCTAAATTGATATTTCGTTAAAGACGCTCTGAATAATTAAACCTTTCGGCTCACAAATACTTTATTACTGTAGAAAGACGTGTCAGTAAGGTACATGTCGCTGGCACCGCCACCATTTTGAGGCCCAATTAAAATAACTTTCATTGGATGCAGTTCAAAATGGTGGGGGTGGCGGGGAGACAGCGACATCAAGCTGTCTCAGGCTGTCGGAAATACAGCTACCAACCAACAAGAAGTGGGGATTGGGTAGTTAGATAGGGTAGCGCCTGATTGCATATGAGCGGAGTGTGGTAGTCCGTGTCATGTGCCAGGCATGCAACAGTCTAACTATCAAGTGCTCTTTTTACGTCGTAGTCCCTGGGACCTCAATTCTCTTCGGAGTTTTGTGCTAAACTTAAGAGTGCTTCCTGATGATTTGCCTGCGGGTCATCGGGGAAACGGAAGTAGGTTGGGCGCTTGGCTAACTCCCAGACACCGGAAAACCAGATTTGTTATGAATTCTACAACACAGCCTCGGATCGGACAGGATAAACGGCAACGACTCAAGCAACGGAAAAAGGACAATGATTTAAAACTAGGAACATGGAATGTAAGATCTTTGTTGCGGCCAGGAGGATGGAGATCTCTCACAAGTGCGCTAAGAGCGGCAAAAATTGACATCACGGCAGTGCAAGAAACGAGATGGCCTGGAAAGGACACCATGATCAGTGGAGACTATAAGTTCTACTACAGTGGAAAAAGTAATGACGGTCCAAGAGAGTATGGAACAGGTTTCATGGTTTACGGCACAGCTAGAAACGCGGTGATTGGTTTTAATCCTGTTGACGAGCGATTGTGCTCTCTACGGATAAGAGGAAAATTTTTCAACTATACTCTTATTAACGCCTACGCACCCAGGGAGGAAAAAGACAACGAAGCAAAGGAGCTATTTTACGAGAAACTGGTGGATGTATATGATGGAGCACCGAAACGTGACATTAGGATTCTGCTTGGAGATCTGAATGCAAAGATAGGTCGCGAAGTCTTCTATCGTCCCACAATTGGTAAATACAGCCTCCATGAAAACTCTAACGACAACGGTACGCGGGTAGTTCATTTCGCAGCATCAAGAAACATGGTTGTGAGCAGTACGTATTTCGGAAATAAAAACATCCACAAAGCGACACGGGTATCACCTGATGGACAAACCAAAAACCAGATTGATCACGTTTTGATAGATGGGCGGCACTGTTCAAATGTATTGGATGTCAGGAGCTGTAGAGGACCAAATGTTGATTCTGACCACTACTTGGTTAAATTGGTTGTTAGGTCTCGCATATCGGTCCAACACAACCGACAACAGGCATTGAAAAAGTGGGACGTTGAAAAACTGCGGAACGAAGACATCATACAGAAATACGTGGATAGTTTGGAGAGAAAAATTATCGAAGAAATGGTCAGCGAGCAACACAGTATAGACGATGCGTGGAATCAAATCAGGCGGAATGTAGGGAGCGCCGCGGCAGAGACTTTGGGAACGAGAACGGGAAATAAAAGAAATAACTGGTTCGACGATGAATGCCAGCGAGCTCTGGAGAACAAAAATGCAGCTCGACTAAAAACTCTAAGTCGATACACTCGAGCAGGCCAGGCAGAGTACCGTTCGAAGAGAAATTTCGCTCGAAAACTGTTCCGAAACAAAAAAACGGCTGCAGGATAGGAACGTTTTGATCGAAATTGAAAAGTTTGGCAATAGGAAGGAAACTCGGAACTTCTATCGGAAAGTAAACGAATCCAAAAATGGTTACAGTCAACAACCTTTGCTGTGTAAGGACAAGAATGGATTGGTCTTAGCAGATGAGGAAAAGTGCATTGCGAAATGGGCTGAGTACTTCAAAGAACTGCTTAATCCGAACACACCGCTCAACCGAAACGAAGAAAACAACGAATTGCCATTTCATACTGCGCAACCATATATAGAAGAACCAACGATGCAAGAAGTTGAAGCTGAAATTTCGAGGCTCAGAAATTTCAAAGCCCCGGGGACCGACAATCTACCCGGCGAACTTTTCAAGAACGGCGGCAACGCGCTATATATGGAGATGCACGAGCTCATCATTCGTATATGGAATGTCGAGGAGTTACCGGAAGAGTGGAAGACCAGCATATTTTGTCCCATATACAAAAAAGGTGAGAAAATGGAGTGTGGCAATTTCCGAGGAATTGCTCTGCTGAATATTGCTTACAAGATATTTGCAAATATTCTTTACCAGCGCCTTCATCCATACATGGAAAACTCTGTAGGTGAATACCAAGGTGGTTGTCGTGTAGGTCGTTCAACATCGGACCAGCTGTTTAATATCAGACAGATCTTGGAGAAGTGCAAAGAGTACAACATTGAAACACACCATTTGTTCGTTGATTTTAAGGCAGCCTATGACAGTGTTAGAATAAGTAAGCTATAGAGAGTAATGGAGGAATTTGGAATCCCCAACAAACTGATCTCGCTAACCAAGTTAACACTGAACGGAGCTAATAGCCGAGTAAGGATCCGTAATCAACTGTCAGAGATTTTCGACATAGAGGAAGGCCAACGTCAGGGAGATCCTCTCGCGACGCTGCTTTTTAACCTGACCCTCGAAGCAGCTGTGCGCACCATGGACATAGATTCCAGCGGCACCATTTTCATTAACTCCAGTCAGTTGCTAGGTTTCGCAGACATACTTGGACGAAAAATGGATGTTGTTAAAGACAAGTTTATGGCCTTGGAGAGGAAAGGTACCGACCTTGGGTTGAAAGTTAATGACGACCAGGAGGAAACCGTAACTATCGACACACACACATTCAAAATTGTCAACATATTCATATACTTTGGATCGGAGCTGAACACTAATAACGAGATCGCGGACGAAATTAAGAGACGAATAATTCTGGGCAACCGGAGTTATTACGGCCTTCTGAAAATCTTAAAGTCCAAGTCAGTAACCCGAAATTCAAAATGCGCAATATACAAATCTGTGATCAGACCGGTGATTACGTATGGTTCGGAGTCGTGGTGCTTGAAACAAAGAGACGAACACGTTCGAAAGAAAAGTACTGCGGACAATATTTGGACCAGTATTCGATCAAAGGCAGAACCGATGTCGCAGACGATTCAATCATGAGCTGAGTCAGCTTTATGGAGAGCCGGACATAGTCAGAACTACCAAAATAAACCGACTGCGTTGGCTCAGTCATGTACAACGAATGGAAGATCATCGTATTCCGAAAAAATCCTTAAAACCAGACCGGAGGGCAAGAGAGGTGCAGGGCGTCCAAAATCCAGATGGTATGACGCAGCCCTTGCCGACTTAAAAACTGTGGGAGTATCCAGCTGGGAGACGTTAGCTGCGGATAGGTCCGGTTGGATAAGCATGTTGCAGAAGACCAAGACCCTTAATGGGTTGTAGTGCCGGTTAAGTAAGTAAGTAAGTAACCTACAAGAAGTTACAAAATGTAGGCTCTATTAGAGACTCAATGAACATTTATTTTTGAAGTCATTTATAAATTTACAACACAGACAGTGCAGATACATTTTATTTTATATTGAAACTTGAAAGTAACTTTTTTTGCGTTGAATTCTTCGTAATTTACTTGAAATTTTTCAAAATGTTGAACATGCTGTACGCGGAGTTCAAGATCTGAAAAGAAATGTTGCAGACTTGCTGTTGCGATTAAGAAAATACGTGAAACTTGCTCTTGTGAAAGTGTCCAGCGTGAGTGGATACAGTTTTAGGACTACCAACTCCGTTGGCTTCTTCAGAAACTCTCCGAAAATGATAATCTCTTTCTGCATCGACTGAGAACGATCCACCCAATTCGACTCAAACAAACTGTAAAAAAGGTTTTCACTTTCTAATTTAATTTCATTGCCAAAGTGCATGGTAATGTAGGTATCGAAAATATTGTAAAGGAAAACGATGGAATGAACAATAGTCTCCAGTAAGTTTTCTTCCCTTTTCTGAAAAGTTTACATTGTATTGACGCAGCTGCATTCAGTAATTCACCTACGAAAGCGAGTTGGTAAATAGAACAGCAAATACACAAGCCACTAGTTGCCAGTTGGAACACAAACATTTCTGCTGGGAACACATTCACCTGATGGGTCAAGCTAAAACAAAATCCCAAATTAATTTGTTTTTATTGATTTCCCTGGATCCACCACTCCCACTCGGTCAAATGTTTGCATTCCTCTATCGCTTCATGTAAGTCTGCAAGGAAAACGTTGTCCTTTTCTGCGTCAGTGACTCTTCCACCGTTGTCTTCTGATTTCCCTTTATCTGACTTCACTGCACCTATAGATCTAAGTTTCTCTGAAAGCACGAAATACCGCAGGCCGCAATGAAACAACAAATACCAAATGAAAGCGGAAAATAGAAATGCAATAGCCGAAAAGAACGCTTGAGTTACGACAAAAACAAAAGCCGTCCAATAAGCAAACTCGTTGTTTTGCCAATCCAAGGGAAACCCAACTCTTAGAAAAAGCGTTCTCTCAGTTCCCAAAAAGGGTAATATAAATACCATGCAAAATATACCAAAGTCAATAATGGTAAGAAAAATTTTAACGAATCGCGTAAAAATTCCCAATTTGTTGTTGACAATGGCAAAAAAATCGCTTCATCTTTGTTTGCTGTTAAAAACGCTCCGGCTATCAAAGACACTGGAAAAAGTAAATAGTAAATCGAATAAAATACTTTTAGCCTCCACATCCAAACCGTCTCCTCATCTTCCCGCGTCCAAAATCCTGCTCGATAAAAAATCGAAATTAATTGATTCGTAAACTGATGCACTTGTACCTTGTGCATTGTTGAATACTTCACTCTTCAACGATTCAATCAACAGTGTCGCAAGATTTACAAGTCGACAAGGACATGTAGTCGCTAACAATTGCACGAAACACGAATAATTGTATTAAACTGCGGGTGCGCGCTAAATTGATTTCAAATGTGTCCGATGCGATAGCGGAGCGCGTGACGCAGTGCCCATACTACAAAAAAGTTCACAAACCCAAAAACCCCATACAAAAACTTTTGGGAAAAGGAACATTATACTAGCGAAATTTTTAGTCTTCCTTCCTCTAAATTATTTTTTAAAAAATCTAACCGAATCACTAAACTATTACACATAAAAATTGGTTGGAAATGAGCCATACATTTTTCATTGTTCTCACTATCATAGAAACTATTTTGCTGCCCTGATGTTATATGAATAATTATTTTCTCTACAAATGACCAGCTGACCACCCATGAGGACTCCTTTTGGACAACGATTCAGCGAGGGCTACGGTGGCGCTATGGGCAATACCATGGGTTATCGTGCTTCAAAAGCAAATGTAAATATCCGCGCCACGCCGAGATTAACAAAAATTTTCTCGATGGCGTTCAGTTCCGCCGGATTTCCAAACAATCTCAAGCCTTATGGACTCTCACGACGCCATGGCAAATGCCCTGATGGAGTAACCAGCTACCCATGGAGTCGGGGTCGATCTTTGCTTTGGGATGTGTCAGTGGTGAACTCAATCGCTGCCAGCTACTTAAACGCCTCTTCGTAACATTGTGGGGCTGACGAAACAGAATGGCACAAACATAACCATTACATCGACCTCAAAACCAAAACCAATTACAATTTTACGCCCTTCGCCTTCGAAACGTTCGGTGAGACAACTTTATTCCTTAAGAAATTGGGTAAATTTATAAAAAAGAATACGGGCGAAGCCTGCTCACTGGATTATTTGCTGCAGAGGGTGTCAATTGCGATCCAGAGAGGAAATGCGATCTGCATTCGGGACACGTACAGCAATGGTCGTGATTTTAATTCCTTCGTGTGAGTTTTTGTGGTATTTTGTTAAATTAGTTTTTGTGTAGTTTCCAATCAGGGATCGTCCATAAATTACGTAACTTTTTTTCAGTGTTGCCACAAATTTTGAATCAAAGATATCTCGAGATAGAAGCATTTCAGAGGGGTCAAATGTATGGTCGACCCCTTCTTTTATACCCCCTAAGTGAGGCAGTCGACGACACATTTGATCATTCTGGAATGCCTCATATCAATAATATTGTTGATTTAAAATTTGTGGCAACACTGAAAAAGCGTTACGTAATTTATGGATGACTCTTCATTTAAATTAATAAAAGTTTCGAATTAAAAAAAAGTTGATTGACAGCTAGATCTTAAATTTTTGTGAATGGAGAAATATTCCTTTTGAACTGGAATATCTAGAAAGTTGGTTTCTTTAAAATTTATTTTGAAGAACATTTTTTTGGAAAAATTATTTGCAGTGGTGCAATTTTGTCAAGAAAAATGTTTTTTCAGTTAATTTTTTGTGTATGGTCTGGTCAGAGTAAATTTATAAGTTGGCAAATCTGGCATTTACGACGCATTTTTTTGAGCATGAGGTAAATAACACTTTTCAAAGAAATTTTTAGCGTATTTTCATCGTACGCGTCGTCTCGCACGATATTATTCATTTTCGAGGTGAACTTAAGGAAAGAACTGCGTGAAAAGTTACAGCCGAAACCTTTATTGTGCAAGAAGAATGGCAGGGCATCTTTTGTCAACCTTAAAACTGTAGGAGTAACCCGCTGGAGACGTTTGCTGCGGATAGGTCCTGTTGTAGAAGGCCAAGACCCTTACCGCGTTGTACCTCCGGTTAAGTAAGTAAGCCTGAGAGCTGCATCACTCTTTACCTCTTAAAAGGTTTTTTTATGAGATTTATTCACTAGACACATTCACAATTGAGCAGAACTTGAGCCACCTGCTCTCTCTAACTGCGTATTTAACTAACTACGCTCTGAATAATTAAACATGTTGGTCTCACACATATTTTATTACTGAGCAAAGACGTCTCAATCTGTCAATCAGCCAGAGAAATTCGACTTCGACTTCACAAAGACAAGTTGGTGCATTCGCACTTTCCAGAAGGGTGTGAACGTAGGTACAAGATAAATCGTGTTATCTTTACCTTCTTTTTATCCCCAAGTTCCTTTGCACATCTTATTTTCACCCTCATGACAGAATTCAGTCCAATAATGTATATCCTTCTGGCATGCAGGCGACAGTGTATGTGCATTGGAACAGCGCTGGACCGCTACTTCTCTTGCTTGACTTATCTATATATGACTGCTAAGCAGTAATAACTAACAACAACCACAGTCGCTCGAACATGTGGTCGGACTAACTACCAATTTTTATTTTATTATTGTAATTGCGTTTAGTTACCTATAATTATATATTGATTCCTCTTTTGTGATATTTTGTATAGAATATGCAGTGGCCCTAAACTTGCCATCAACGATTTCGAATTTGTTATTTGTATCAGCTCCATTGTAGCACTATAAGTCTCTACCTCAATCTAGTTTGCTAGGCAATCTTTTGAATAAAAATATTTATTGTGGAGTTTTGATAAAATAGTAGTTTGTCGACCATGTTGCGATACGTTGATTTTTTCAGCATCAGTCCTAATATTGTCCATACGAGCCAACAAACAAATCGATTGAGAAGAAAATAACAACCAAACTTAAAAAATTCACTCCACAGAAATCATTATATTTTACAGTGTACAAACAATTTTTGATCAGATTGCAATGCACACATACGACACTGCAACGTCGTATCATAGCAACGGAGGGGTACATTTCAGCACATGTATCAAATTTCAAAAGTCATATCGTTACAAGGTGTAAATTTGTTTCACTTCCCCTCACACCCTTAAAAAAATTGGAAACTGTTTCGATTTTGATCGCGTTACCGCATCGTGAACAACATTGAAAACAGTCGAAAATCGATTGTGCGTTGCAAAAAGTTTCAAGTCAAATCTTCCGATGAGTAACCGCCGCTCACTACCAGAGACTACCATCTCCACTTCCCGTACGGGTAGTCCCCTGTTGACGTCTGTAGAGGGAACAATTGGTTGCGGGAAATCCACCCCGTTGTCTTACTTTTCGCAAAAACCTGGGGTTGAAGTATGCCCAGAGCTTCTGTAGATGGCATCCGTCTTTTTCTCTTCTATTTGTTCGTTGGAATTATGTCACCCTTTGCTAGTGAATCATCCGCACAATGTGGTTTATGTATTTTCAGAATTCTGACGTAATTGATGGAAATTGTCTCAAGATATATTTTTTATTAATTTTTCTCGGTCTCTTGGGTTTTGACATGCTTTCCTCCAGGAAAATAGTATTCAAGATTTAAGTCCACTGTTGCCGACAAGGAAAATCGGTTTGTGTATCCAAGGTCGAATTGAACTTCGTAGATTCCCTAATCTGGTTTGGAGTGAGTGCACCAGGTATCCGTGATTTGTGGATTTCGGAGGCACAGCAATCTTCTTCCAGGTTAAGCAGTAACAGCGTTTCGTAATTCAATTCTTGTTGACTTTGTTGACAGGTCCCAATTTCGACTGATAAGTGCACTAACGAAGATGCTCATATAGCGGATTCTGTGACCCGTGTATTGTGAAGGTCACAAACAGTGGAGGTAATAATAATTGGGGCTTAATGTAGAATTTATGCAGAATTTTCAAATAAAAAATTGTTGGAGAAAAAATTAGTTAATGTGTTCACACGTACGGCCTACTACACTATTATATTCAAAATATTCAAAACACAAAATTTTATTAAGCAGGCGTGGACTAAAGTCGCAAGAAAAATCGCTCTCCTGAATTTAAATAAAAAACTTAACAAAAAAGGAAAAATAAAATATAAACAATGGGTTATTCTTCTTGAGGAAAACCGGAAAGTTCAAATACAAATGATTTACAACATCTACTGGAAGAAACAAAGAAAAAATTTGCGACATCAATTCAAGACAAATTTTGGCCCTGTCCTTTTTGTTTTAATAGAGAAAAGACTATTTTCCGCTGTGTTATGCATGTGAAAAAGGAACACCCGAATATAGCAATTCCGAGTATCAATTCAACACCTCAAAATGATGAACCTTCAACAATTGCTAATAATAATGAAATCTCAAAAGTTAAATCCGAATTTCTGAAATCGAACGAAATGAAACAAATAATAAATAGTAAATCAACATCGGTAAAAGTAAATGAATCTAAACAATCTTTCTTCGATAATTTGCTTTATGGCGATGACGATTATTTTTATTGTCCATATTGTGAAGAGGAAAAACGTTTTTTATCAATCAGAGGCGTCAATATTCACATAGGAAAGAAACATCCCGATAAAAATAAAATCAAAAAGGAAGATTTGGAAGGCGGTGTTTACAATTTTGATACGGTCGACGAAACAGATTTTGGACATAGACTAGCATTCCTCAGAAAATCGATCCCAACATTACGCAGGTGCCCGAAAGGAGCAAGACAAGACGTAGCAAATTGCTTGACGAATATTATCAACAAATGCGTCCGAGCGAATGATGAACAGTCATGGAATCAATTGTTGCTTTTTCCATACGTAATACTCAAAATACCAAACGAGAACGAGAACGTCACCAATCTTACCTCATATGTTCGTCAACATGTAAGATTGTGGCACGAAAATGGCATTAGATCAATACCAACATTACCGCAAAACCAAACGAATATTGATAAAACTAAAACAAAAAGAAATAACATTTTTAAAAAAGCAGAAGCTAAGTTGGCAGATGGTGATGTAACTGGTGCATTACGACTAATTTCGTCAGATGATATCATTGCACCGAATAATGAAGCAACTTTGAACGCTCTTAAACTGAAGCATCCCCCACACCCTGAGCCATCATTTTTTCCGGAATCTTCATTAGAAATACTACAGGTCACACCAACGGAAGAAGAAGTCAATATTTCGATAACATCATTCAGAAAAGGTACTGCAGGTGGTCTAGATAGTTTAAGGCCACAAATCTTGAAAGATTTGTTGTATGTTCAAAACGGCGATACTGGCAGTAAACTGTTAAAAGCATTGACTTCATTGACAACGATAATACTGAAAGGGGACGTTCCAACATCCGTGTGTCCGTACGTATATGGCGCATCTTTGACAGCCTTACAGAAAAAATGTGGTGGAATTAGACCAATTGCTGTTGGAAATACTTGGAGACGGATTGCAGCAAAAATCGTATACCGTAAAGTGGCTTCAGCACTGTCAAGTTTGCTTTTGCCTCATCAATTGGGAGTAAGAGTAAAGAACGGTGCAGAAGCCGGTGCACACGCAGCACGTATATATTACAATTCAAAACATTCTTCTACTCGAGTATTTATTAAAATCGACGTGAAGAACGCATTTAACGAATTGAGAAGAGATGTTATGCTGCATAAAGTGAAATCAAAGTTCCCAGAAATTTACAATTTCGTGGCGCAATGCTATCGTCATCCAACCAACGTATATTACAGAGAACACGTCATCTTATCGCAGACAGGAGTACAGCAAGGCGATCCTTTGGGTCCAGCCTTATTTTGCCTTGTTCTTCACGACATCGTCTCTTCACTACAAGATCTTGACCTGAATATTTGGTATTTGGATGATGGAACAATTGCCGGCACACCCGATTGCGTTTCTAAAGCACTGAAACAGATTATTGAAAAAGCAAAAGGAATTGGCCTTCAATTGAATCATGCAAAATGCGAAATGTCTGTTTTATCAGCATCATCAGAACAATCGAAAAATGCACTCTACGACCACTTCAACTCGATAGCAAATGGGATTCAGATTATGCAGAGTGAAAATGAATTTTTGTTGGGAAGTCCCCTTACTAAAGCGGCGTCATCTATATGTATGCAAAAGAAAACAACTGAATTGATGAATTTGACTGAGAAGTTGAAGAATATCAGCATACACAGCGCATATTATCTCTTACGCTTATCTGTGACTACACCTCGTCTCATTTTCTTTTTGCGTGGAGCACCATTGTGGAAAAATTCATCTGACCTGTTACATTACGATGAAACAATGAAAGCATCGATCGAATCGTTGCTCAATGTGCAATTCACTGAATCGGCTTGGATCGAATTATCATTACCCATCAAAAAAGGAGGTAGTGGAATACGACACGCATCAGACATAGCACTACCATGTTTTCTGTCATCTGTGTACAATGTTTCCGCCTTGTTAGATCAACTGTTACCTGAAACTTACCGACAGGACGATTTGGCAAGAGTTGAAGCAGAACAACATTGGAGTCATAAATTTGGAGAGCTACCGGATGTATGTTTGCGTCAATATCAAAGTCAATGGGAGTGTATTGAAATAACCGAAAAATTAACGAATATTACAAAATCCTTGACTGACACTGCTGATAAAGCCCGATTTTTATCAAATTCATCGGAACAGACAGGTGTTTGGTTACAAGCCCTTCCTTCTCCTCAACTAGGAACACACTTGAACAACGACGAGTTCCGAGTTTCTTTCACATTACGCTTTGGTCTGCCCATTGTACAACCTCACAAATGCATCTGCGGAAGTAAAGTTGACAAATTTGGAAGACATGGTCTGTCGTGCAGTAAAGCAACGGGCACTAGCTCACGACATGAAGCTATCAACAACCTCATACAAAGAGCACTTAAATCGGCTGAAATACCATGTACTCGTGAACCACCTGGTTGTTCAGGACCAGATGGGAAGAAACCAGATGGTCTCAGTCTTATACCGTGGGCTAGAGGAAAATCACTACTGTGGGATTTTACGTGCCGTGACACTTTTGCACAAACATACGTAATATTTTTTACTGAAACTCATTTTCTTCATATCTACAATTCTTTCAAATTTATTTGAAATTTTTCAAAATGTTGAACGCGGACTTCATGATCTGAAAAGAAATGTTGCACACTTGTTGTTACGATTAAGAAAGTACGTGAAACTTACTCTTGTGAAAGTGTCCAGCGTGAGTGGATACAGTTTCAGGACTACCAATTCGGTCGGCTTCTTCAGAAACTCCCCGAAAATGAAAATTTCTTGCTTAATCGACTGAGAACGAGCCACCCAATTTGACTCGAACAAACTATACGAAAGTTTATCGCTTCCTAATTTAATTTCATTGCCAAAGTGCATGATCATTGATCATGTAGGTATCGAAAACATTGTAAAGGAAAACAATCAAACGAACAATAGTCTCCAGTAAGTTTTCCCTATTCTGAAAAGTTTCCATTGTGTTCACTTAGTTACATCCAGCAATTCATTTACGAAGGCGAGTTGGTAAACAGAGCAACAAATACACAAGCCACTAGTTGCCAGTTGAAACACAAACATTTCTGCTGGGAACAGATTCACCTGATGGGTCAAGCTAAAACAAAATACGAAATTAATTTTTTTCTTGAAATTTCGCTGAATCCACCATCGAGGTGGGGGTCAAATGTTTGCATTCCGCTATCGCTTCATGTAAGAAAACGTTGTCCGTGTATGTGTCAGTGACTCTTCCAGTGTAGTCTTCTGATTTTTGTGCATCTAACCTCACTGCACCCATGGATTTAAGTTTCTCTGAAAACGCGAAATACCGCAGGCCACAATGAAACAACAAATACCAAATGACAACGGAAAATAGAAATGCAATAGCCGTAATGATCACATCGGTAGCAACAAAAACAAAAGCCATCCAATAAGCAAACTCGTTATTTTGCCAATCCAAGGGAAACCCAACTCTTAGAAATAGCGTTCTCTCACTTCCCAAAAAGGGTAATATGAATCCCATGCAAAATCCACCAAAGTAAGAAACGCTAAGAAATATTTTAACGAATCGCATAAAAATTCCCAATGTGTTGTTGATAATGGCGAAGGTTTTCGGATCGTCAATGGTATGTACGCAAACTCGGTTCAACAATTCAAGAATTTCCGCCTTCCTCCAAATTACAAACAAAAGTCTCACAAACATAACTGACACTACCACCGAACTCTCTATTAAAAAAATCGCTTCATCTTTGTTTGCTGTCGAAAACGCTCCAGCTATCAAAGACAAAAGGAAAACAAAATAGTAAATCGAATAAAATACTTTCAGCCTCCACATCCAAACCGTCTCTTCATCTTCCCTGCTCCAAAATCCTACTCGATAAAAAATTGAAATTAATTGATTCGTAAACTGGTGCATTTGTACCTTCTGCATTTTTGAATAGTTCACTCTTTATCGATTCAATAAAAAATGTCGATATAATTGCTAATGATCAAAGAATTACTTTCAACATTCAATATCATCGGCAAAGAAAGACATTCACTTATCATCTGTGCTAATACTCAGTGACTTACATTTGAATTATATATGAATTACATTGCTCCATATTCTACTCTAATTTAAGTAATGGACTATAATCAAATGTGATTTCGATATGAAAAGCAAAGCTACGGTAGGCAATTCATGTTTTGAATAAAATAAATATGTTGAATTAAAATGAATCAGCGTTCTGAGAATGCACCTGACGTTGAATTGTCACAACGGAATTAATTCGATCATTAATTCAATCAGTTGAACGGTTTGACTTTGTATATTTAGGCGTAGTATGCAGGGAAAATTTCTAAATATTTTTCAATCCAGAAAATGTGAGCCGCTTGACAGAAATCCGTTATACTTTGACATAAGCCTATATCACACTAAACGCGTCAATCCACTCTTTTAGTGTGACAGGGCAAGTGACAGGGCTGCATCGGCTTATGTCAAAGCATTCAAAATTTCATGCCGAAATTTTTCATTTGTCAAGCACTTCATAATGAATTTTCGCAGAGACATGATATGACGACTCGGCTCTCCACATAGACGAGATAGACTTAAATCTGAGGCAGAAGAAGAAGAAGAAGAGTGACGTTGTGTTTACGTTCGGTGTTTTGATTGTCGAAATTCTTTGGTTCGCCGTGATTGTTTCGAGTTTGAATTGTTTGTAAACGAGAGCCGAGGGGGTCGTGTACGAGTCGCACATGGGCTTTGGTCGAGTCGCCTGAGTTTTTGCATTGGAATTGCGATATTTCTTGTATGGTGCGAGTCTCAAGGATTGAAGTGTCATCCACTTGGCGCCAATCAGCTGTTGTACAAGTGTCATAGAATAGTGCTGACGGACTCCGAAAATTCATAGCGCCAGGTTCAAACCGACAAATTGCGAACGGAATCATATCAGAATAAGTGCAACAGCGTCTTTTGGTGAATTTTTTGTTTTACGGATATTTTTCTTTTTTATCGGGTGAACGCAAACAAAACGAAAAATCCAGCCAGGTAATTGATTACCGTTTTTATTTATGTTTTACCAAAAATTTATTGGATTTTCTGTCAGTATCACCACAGCGAACGTGGATAGCTGGGCATGGACTCAGAATCGGATGACGACACCAACGACGGAGAACGTTCCCTACGTTAGCCGGTCTACGCAAACATTGGACGAAAAGTCACCCGGCGAATAAAACAAACGGCATCATTGCCGAAAAATCACGCGAAACCCTCTCGCAACAAGACGCGTTACCCGTGCCAGCACCTGTTAGCATTCAGCACAGACTTCAGGTGGTAAGTGGGAACATACTCGTTCATCAATTTGATATTGTGGAGAATGCCGGTTCAGGTGACTGCTTGTTCTACGCTATTTTGGCTTTTCTGCGTCGCCACGATTCAGAATTCAAGTCTATACCGCATAATGTCGACGACATGCGATGTAAAGTCGTCGAATACATTATAAAACAAAACGACGATGGCACACATGCAAACTGGGAGCGGTTTAGGGAAAACCTGCGTTCAAATTTACAAAACGAGATTGCGGGTTGGTCAGCCGCAGACATGTCGGACGCAATCATGATGGAAAGTTATGCCGCCTACATGACCACACCAGGGAACTATGGAACTACAGCGGAATTGTGCGCGGCCGCTGAATCATTTGGTTTTTCTTTCAACATCGTCCGGATGAACAGCTTGTACGAATTCACATGTTTTGATTACGGTTCGGTTATGAACGATGATATGGCACAGTCGAGACGCATTGTCCACTTCTATTTCACCGGCGCAGTTTCCTCCGGTCACTTTCGTTTAATGACCCCGGTCCGCGATTCGAAAGCTTCGATCATTCCACATGGAAGATATGAGTTGGCTCCTGATTTTACATCGCTGAGAGTAACGTCGATAACAATGTCGCAACCAATCGTCACAAACACTGCACCAAATCAATCGGTACCTACCTCGAATGACGAATCAAGTTTCAAATGTGATTTGTGTGGTCGTGAATTTGACACACGTCGTGGGTTGAATGTTCACCGCAATCACCATTTTAATGAGCCAGGATCAAATATTAAGTCCCACAATGACGATCCAGAGCAACTCGACTCATCTTTCGAAGATTTCGTTATCTTGTTAGCGCGTTGCAAATCAAACATTAGAATCCTGAAGAGGGTGCCAAGAGGGGCAAGAATTTCAGCAGCGAACAAGCTATCCGGCTGCATAGAGAATTGTCTGGCAAATCCGCTTTTGACGAAAAATTGGAAAAATCTCCTCACATTCGCATACACAGCACTCCGTGTACCTGACAAAATCAAGAACACATCGTTGGCGACGTTGGTGAAGAAAAATATAGAGAAAGCTGAGCTGTCAATACCAAATCGCACAGGGAAAAAGAAAACTCCAATTTCTTTGTCGAAAAGGGTCGAGCACAAAATTGCGGAAGGGAACGTAAAAGGAGCAGTCAAACTCCTAGCATCGTCAGACACGTTGGCACCGTACTCAATGGAGACTTACGCTCAGCTGCAATCAAAACATCCCGCGCCGTCTAGAGAACTTAATTTCCCGGATCCACCAGATAAAGACACAACACCGCTGGTAGTGACTGGAAGAGATGTGTTTTTCTCAATTAAGAGTTTTCCGAACGGAACTGGTTCTGGAATGGACGGATTGTTGCCACAACACCTGAAAGACTTGACGTTGCCATCAACGGGCGAGGCAGGGGTACGCCTTTTAAAAGCAATCACCGGACTGACCAATTACATGCTGGCGGGAAAGGTGCAATCGAGATTCATCGAAATTATGTACGGTGCCGCCCTTTGTGCATTGGAAAAGAAGCAAGGAGGCATTCGTCCCATAGCAGTCGGCAATGCTTTCCGTCGCATCACGTCTAAATTGGCCAGCGGTTCAGTACGAACGGAGATGTCATCGAAATTCGCTCCGAAACAGGTCGGTTTCGGAATACGTGGGGGTTGCGAAGCAGCAGTACATGCGACTAGAACTTTCATTAAGAAAAACTCACATCGGAAAGTGATGGTGGTCGTAATGCGTTCAATGAATTAGATAGAGACGTTTTCTTGAACGAGATGAAACTGCACTGCCCGGCGATATTTCCATATCTATACCAATGTTACGCTGCTCCAACGCTTTTGTTCTACGGAGAATTCATTCTGTTGTCGCAAAATGGTGCTCAGCAAGGTGATCCGTGTGGCCCACTGGTATTCAGTGCAGCAATTCAGGCAGTTATTAACGCATTAGTCTCGGAGTTTGTGGTGTTTTATTTAGACGACGGAACTATTGCTGGAGAGTATGATAGCGTTTTGGCAGATTTCAAAATGGCAATAGAGGAGTGTGCAAAAATTGGATTACATATCAATCCGAACAAGTGCGAATTATATTTCTGCTCGGAGGTGGAACAACACATTGTAGACCAATTTGACGAATGTTCGCCTGGCATCTGCATAGTGAATGATTTCGCACTATTAGGAGCACCGATCTCCAATAGCGCATTCGAAAATGTCTTCAGGAACAAGCTAGACGAAATGACGTTATTGTTCGAGAGACTGTTGCAGCTAGAGAACTGCCACATCGCCTTCTATATACTGAAAAATTGCTTCGCAATCCCAAAGCTGATTTTCCTGCTGAGAACAACACCAACTTGGAACCACACTGATCTGATCAATGACATAGACAGAGAAATAAAATCCGCGTTGGAGTCGCTAACGAATTCAAAGTTGGATATGAACACGTGGTGTATGGCGTCGTTACCGATCAGTGCAGGTGGTCTGGGAGTTCGAAAAGTTGTGGATACAGCGTTGCCGGCTTTCTTGTCATCCGTTAATTCAGTTTTTCAATTTGTTAGTACAATGTTACATCACCCTACGCTGCAAATTGAGGAAATTGCCAATTACGAAGATGGCTTGAACGAGTGGAACGCTTTGCATCCGGAGGAACCCGTAATGCCGTCACTTCAACGAAATTGGACAAAGATCACTACAACACGGTTGGTGAACAGTTTAAACTTCGACAGCGACGAGGACATTTCTAGATTCATGGCGATTCAAACATCAGAGTCCGGCGCTTGGCTACAAGCGTTGCCGTCACAATCACTTGGCACACTCCTGGACAACAACACATTCCGCATCACAGTTGGCATCCGTTTGGGAATTGACATTTGTGCGCCCCATATATGCTGGTGTGGATCGCTCGTAGACACGAAAGGCCACCACGGATTGAAGTGTCGAAAAAGAACGGGTCGTCATGCTAGACATGCAGAACTGAACGACATTATAAAACGTGCATTGGTGTCCGCAGATATACCGGCTAGATTGGAACCACCTGGTCTATCACGGGACGATGGTAAAAGGGTAGATGGCATTACATTGATCCCATGGACAAAAGGCAGTATGCTGATTTGGGACGCAACGTGCACAGACACACTGGCACCCAGCAACCTCCGGTTCACTTTGAGAAGGCCAGGGGGAGCAGCGGATGACAAGGCTCGCAGAAAGGAGGCAAAGTACCGGTCACTAATCGTTTGCCGTCGAA
>CM055405.1:17586249-17600745 GCA_029228625.1 Pseudolycoriella hygida | reverse complement strand
CCAAGAATTATCAAAGTCAAATCAATTAGCTCGCGATAATCGTCTCGTGGGATATATGTGGAATTGCCTGACAGAATTTGTTGCAAACATTGAACAGTTTTCGATCGCAATAGCCTTGCAGCGGGTGATTGAAGCAAACGAAAAGGTATTCCTTCGTAATCAAGCTTATTCTGAATTCCATTCCACTGGTTTCGAAAATTAACAAACATGGCAATATTCGGGGCAGTGGACTTACCGAAGAAAAGGATGAAAACCTGAGACAATATCAGCTCGTATATGTGGTGTCGACAGGGAAAAAATATTTCTGATCATTGAGATATTTTCCTTGCAAAAGTGCGGAGGCTCCTGACTTCCAACCAGTGTTAGAACTTGTAGTATCAGCACACAATCCAACCACATTAGTTAGCTTCCATTTCAAAATTTCTTTATGCATAATATTAGTCATATTTTCTCCTGTCCCTCGATCACCTTTCGGAATACCCAACAATTTGGAATTCCCATTACTAGTTACTGCAACCGCAATACGGTCCACTTTCGTTTTCACTGTTCCAATTGTACCATTTACATTAGTCAGAAGTTTACCATCCCAATGAATCACGCATGCCTCTGAAGCAAACTTGGAAATAAAGTCTGTTGTGATATTTCGAGCAATAATTTTTCTATTCTTTTTTCTATTTCGTTCAATTGTGTTTTTTGAAATCCTGGATTTCGATGGACTCGCATTCACAACTTTAGCAACTGATCCCACCAAATATCTAAATTTACCGCTGGTGAGCTTGATTCGATCAAGAGCTGATGTAATCGCTGGAGCTCTCACAATTTTATTAACTAAATCTGAAGCACTTTTTTCCACAAGATTTTGATCGGAAGCACCGTTTGCGACATATTCTGTATCGGTATCTGTTGTAACTTCGACTTCTTCATCGGTGTCGGTATCGTCTTCAATGAGCGTATTCGTATGACATCTAGGCTCGCTAACAATTGGAGCTTCATGCATCAAATATTTAAGCTTCAAGTTTCTTTTGGTTCTTTGGTTTTTCAAAAATAATTTTATTCTTGTCGATGAAACCATTGAATCTAAGTTACTTGCAGCAATGTCGAAAAGTCCTTTCCATATTTTCTTGAATTTCTCTTCGCGTGATATTTAAGTTTTCGTTCGACGATATTTGTGTTTCTTCAACAAACGGTACTCATCAAATAGGGCTTTTATTTTTTTGCAAACTTTATCTTTTCGTATGCATGGAATGCCACAACTTTGCCAAATTTTAAGAATGTCTGACGCCACTACGTTAAAGCTGACTGATAAACTATTATTTACCGATAAAGTGAATAACAACACCTTCAAAACAGATTCTTTGGTTGGAAGTTTATTTCGAATCAAGGTTGGAGTTATACTTCCCAATATCCAATCTTTTTTTATGTTTGTAGACATGGTAAATACTTTTTTTAAAGAGAATTTAACGTTCTGAACTGACAAGAAACAGAAAAATAGAACAATTGGTCACTGCACCACTTCCAATGACCGAAAGCAATAGATCATTCTGCTTACATTTTTACATACGAGGGGGAAATTACTTTGATTAACCGCTTAATCGTCAGTAAGTAAACTAGTGATTTACCGTGATTACCCAGGATTAACAAAGATTAGTTACGATTGATCACCCTTTACTCTGTTAGATGAATGTTATCACCGGTTAATTAGGATTATTCACCCGGTTTGTCGCTATTAATTCACTTTTCCGAAAAAGTAATTTCCCCCTCCTTCCACACATATGAATTTTTACAACATTATGTAGGTGCACGGTGCAGACGTAATTCAAAACTTCTGTTTTAAGCTTGTTACTGCCAGCGATATTCAGATGGAGTTGGTCGAATATCATCGCATCATCGCAAACCGACTTCTTCGCTCTTATTTATTTGTGAAAAATTATCATCTCCAGAAAAAGGAATAAATTTCATTCCGGATCGTGAAGAAATTATTATCAAATTGTGATTGTTTAGACTGGAAGACTGATATTTCATTTGTTCAGTTCTTAGTAGAGTAGCGTTTAAAATCTCATTTTTTGAGTTATCTTAGTGACCGTAAAGACATTTTCAATTGTGAAAAATGATACTAAACGTAACTAGTTGGAATTTGTGATCCGAAATGATCAGTCAAATAATTGTGCTCTTTGTTACAGAAATTCGTAGGTCTTGGCAATAAAGATTGTGTGCGCGTGCTCACATTATTATTTCATCTTAAAGCTTATATTGGTAAATTACATGTTCGTTTAACGATGATCGAGCCTTCAGGCTGGATAAACTTTGTTTAAGTAGCAAAAAAATTTTTTTTCGACTTGAGCGAACTTCCAGTGGTCGTAAATTGTTACCAGTGCAATACAAGCCCAAATGTTAATATCTTATTTTGAAGGGCTATCCTAGCCAAAGATTTCATGGAAGAACATTTTTCAAAGAATTTTGAACTCACCGGGGCTTAGCGCCAAGAAATTCGAACCAGAACATGCTCTTTGACTGGCTCTCTTTGGACCGAAACGCATTTCTAACTTCTACGAAGGGTAAAAACGTGTTCTAGGGGTTACTTTGAGTCGATTAAATCAAACTTGTCTGAACATCACTCTTCATCTTTCACAAGTTTCACACTATTTCTTGAAACCCTGCATTTTTCATGATTTTCGCGATTTTTTCACTATTTTGCTCTGGGGAACCGCCAGGACGGCCTCGGATTCAGGTGGCTCCATATACACTTTTTATCAAGGACACATTTAGAAACTTTTTAGGGGTGGGGCCCCAAACTTTTCGACAAGTTAATTTTTTGGACCACCCTATTGAACACGCCACCAAAAAACTATGAAACTCCTAGGAAAATCGCCAAAGTGTGAAGTATCGCCAAAAATAATCGTCAAAGTGTGAAATATCGCCAAAAAATGTAACTGTTTTTTCTAGTTTCTTGGCGACACTTCACACCTTGGCGTTTTTTCTTGGCGATATTTCACACTTTGGCGATTTTTCTTGGCGTTTCATAATTTTTTGCTGGCGTGTCAAATTGCCAAGAAAAAACGCCAAAATGTGAAGTATCGCCAAATATTTTTTTTTTGGCGATTTGACTTTGGCTATATTTCACGGCTATATAATTGGTTGAGTGGTTCGGGCTGTATTGTCTATGGTATCGGTCTACCTTGTGCGACGCGACTGTACACTGTACACCGATAATTCGTACCGCAGGGATCCGTCCTATAATGCATATTGTGTAATTGATATATACATGACTTACCGCCATCAAAATCCAGAAGGTTCAATTACGCAGATGACATGGCCTATGCTTTCCAGCACAATTCATTCTCCGAAGTCGAAAAAACCTTCAGTAGACGGTGGCGACTTTCGCGAAGTTTTGCATGCTTTGGCGAATAATTCCCAATGTTACGAAAGCAGTGGTGTCGTGTTTCCACTTGACCAAAGACAGAGCTAAACGTAACTTTCGATGGTGTAAAACGTCGTCATGAGTTCGAACCCATCCAGAAACAACGACTGAAATTGAGCACGAGAAACAATCTTTTCCCGGTACATCTTGGGACGCAAACGCAGCCTGCCTTCGAATTAGCGCTAGTTTTTTTTAGATTTATCAGAAAAACACAGATCTGTCGATCCTTCGTTTCCTTCCCGGTCATCATTTAAATCATGGCAGCCTTCCTGTCGCCGTTAGGAATCTGTCCACGGTGACAGGTCCCAATGCAGCAACCTCTAAAGATTGTACCATATAGTCTCCCAGAACTCTGCGCCTCAGTTGAAGGAACCTAGGGCAATCACATATCAAGTGCATACCAGTCTCCTCCTCCAATTCACAGTGACATCTGGGAGTCGCTGAGAGCCTCAACTTGTGTAGGTGTCGATTCAGCCCACAATGTCCGGTAATCGCTCCTACGACCCTCCTAATGCGATTCCGGTCCATCCCGAGCAAATCTTTGGCCCACTTCTCGTTGGGTCTCGGGAAAAAGCGCTTCGTGTGAGCGCCCCCTTCATACGCCTTCCAGCGTTCCGCGTGTTTCCGTTCCACCCAGTCCTGTAGCGCTTTAATGCACAGTGATCGGGGTACCGGCAAGCGTGGTTCAAGTCCACTTGTCGGAGTTGTAGAGCCAGCTTTTGCTAGCTCATCTGCTCTCTCATTCCCTTCCACGCCCGAGTGTCCAGGCACCCAGACCAGACTGATCTGGTTGTTCAGACCCATTAGGTTCAGGTAATCTTTACACTCTTTCACAAGCCTGGAAGTCGTGATTGGTGACACAAGTGTCCTAATCGCTTCCTTACTGTCGAAACATATAAGGAATTCTTTCCCACGCATTCCAGTAGGTAGTACTTCATGAGCCCCCATTAGCGCTCCAAAGATTTCTGCCTGTGGAACGTTAGCAAATCCACCCAAATGCGCTAGTTTACTCTTGTGCCGAATATTGCTGCTCAACGTGGCTGAACAGTTCTCATGAACCAAAATTGACATCGCGTTGAATGAGACTCATCACTGGCATGGTTACCTCCACCCCCACTGAATGGTTGCCAGCTCTAAGTAATATTGCCCCTCCAGAAATTAGGCGTCAGCACGCTCTACATGATTTATGCAATAAAATTGCTGCCAACAGTAACACTGCACAAAGACGCTAGGATAACTCAAATACGAAGGCTCAAGTCGCGTTAGCCTACACTTTCGACTGCAAAAGAGCTCACCAAACAAGAGTTCAGCTCCAAAATCGCGTGGAAACAAAAATGGGAGGACACCGGAACAACAAGCCAACTTTTCAACTTTGACGATTGCAATCAAGCGGAACTCCAGTTAAAACGACAATCATGGAGCAATCTCAATCAACTAAGAACTGGACATGGAAACTGCAACTATATGCTCCACAAATGGAATTATACTGACGATCCCAGCTGCATCTGCGGTAACCTGAGACAAACCACAAATCACATACTACTTGACTGTCTTTTCTACAAATACAACGGACCAATCACTAATTTAGTTCCCTTACGACATAACGGCTGTACGTATAATAATTCGGGTCAGCGAATCATTTGTTATTGTAATGTGGCGGATTATACCTACTAGGGGGGTCCAAAAATGTATGGGGAAATAAAAGTATCGAAAAGTTTGGGGCACCAACCGAAAAACAAAAGGTTTTTGATCCCTGATCAAGATTGCATATGGGCGAACCTTGATCCGAGATGATTTAGGGGTAGCTCAAAAGCGTTAAAGTAAAAAATTCAACGACTTTCAAAGGCACATATTCACTCAAGTAATGAGTGAATCTATCGGTTGTTGTGGTGTATTTGGAAGGTCTTAGGACACCCTTAAAATTGACATAGAAAAATTACACCAGACAGTGTTTTCGTCCATATGTCCCACATGATTGAAATTCGTGAGAAAATTGCACCACATTAATCATGTGGGACATATGGACGAAAACACTCTCTGGTCTACATTCTTTATGCCGATTTTAAGGTTGTCCTAAGACCTTTCGACTGCACCACAACAACCGATGGATTCTCTCATTAATTGAATATGTGAATGTCGTTCAATTTTTTACTTTAACGCTTTTGAGCTATCCCTAAATCGTCTCGGATCAAGGTTCGCCCATATGCAATCTTGATCTGGGATCAAAAACCTTTTGTTTTTCGGTTGGTGCCTCAAACTTTTCGACACTTTTGTATTTTGGACACCCCTATTACATACAGTTTAATGTAAATAAAAATGAATTTCGAAAGTAAATATAGATCACTTACATCAGAGCCTGCAGCAGACCAGATTACACCATACAGCCTGCAGTGTGTATGTGTAATGTGTATGGTTGCGCCTCGCAATTGGGGCTATGCCCTGTTTACTTCCTTGGCAGGCGCTGCCGTTCATCGATCCAGCTTTTTTGTTTTCTTCTGATGCGAAAATATCTTCATGTTTCAATGGGCTGACGTACGAAGTGACATGTTTGTCCCACTGCCACTAAACTATTTCGTGCTAACAACAGGTGATAGTTTGGAATAGACAGTACAAAATGAGTAGATAGCGAAGAGCAAGTGAAAATTGAAAAAATTTTATACAAAGTGACATGACTTGAACACAAAAACATTTTGTGCTGTCGCAGTCACAGGGCAGCACAAAGCTCAGCGTGGGCCGCTGCATAATGATAGCCGTAAATAAACGCAGTTCGAAATTGTGGGGGTGCCAACGTCTTTCACCTGAAATTTCGGTGGTTGATAGCTGTATTTTCCACGGATTGAGACGTCTTGTCACAGTAATAAAATATGGATGCGCCCAACTTAATCATTCAGAGCGTAATTAGAGAAATATGCAATTAGAGAGAGCAGGTGGCTCAAATTCTGCTCAATTGCGTTTATTGAATAAATTGGACGAATTAGAAATCAATGACACGCGCACCCGTGGCAACTTAATATTGCAGTTATTCGTGATTCGTACAATTGTTTTTCGAATTATATTTAATTCCTGCGACATTGCTCATTGAATCCTTAAAGAGTGAACAATTCAAAAATGCAGAAGGTACAAATGCATCAGTTTACGAACCAATTGATTTCGATTTTTTATCGAGTAGGATTTTGGAGTAGGGCTGATGAGGAGACGGTTTGGATGTGGATGTTGAAAGTTTTTTATTCGATTTACTATTTACTTTTTCCAGTGTCTTTGATAGCTGGAGCGTGAGAAAACAAAGATGAAGCGATTTTGTTAATCGAGAGTTCGTTAGTTGTTGCAGTTTTATTAGTGAGACTTTGGTTTGTAATTTGGAGGAAAACGGAAATTCTTGAATTATTGAACCGAGTCTGCGCGCATTTCATTGAAGATCCGAAAACCTTTGCCATTGTCAACAACAAATTGGGAATTTTTATGCAATTCGTTAAAATTTTCCTTGGCTGTACTTACTTCGCTGGATTTTGCATGTCATTTGTATTGCCGTTTTTGGGAAGTGAGAGAACGCTATTTTTAAAAGTTGGATTTCCCTTGGATTGGCAAAACAACGAGTTTGCTTATTGGACGGCTTTTGTTTTTGTCGTAACTCAAGCGTTCTTTTCGGCTATTGCATTTCTATTTTCCGTTTTCATTTGGTATTTGTTGTTTCATTGTGGCCTGCGGTATTTCGCGCTTTCAGAAAAACTTAAATCCATGGGTGCAATGAAGTCAGATGAAGGACTATCAGAAAACAACCTTGGAAAAGTCACCGACTCAGAAAAGGGCAACGTTTTCCTTGCAGATTTAAATGAAGCGATAGAGGAATGCAAACATTTGACCGAGTGGGGGTGGTGAATTCAGCGAAATTTCAAGAAAAAAATTAATTTCGGATTTTGTTTTAGCTTGACCCATCAGGTGAATGAGTTCCCAGCTGAAATGTTTGTGGTTCAACTGGCAACTAGTGGCTTGTGTATTTGTTGCTCTGTTTACCAACTCGCTTTCGTAAGTTAATTACTGCATGTAGCTAAGTGAACGCAATGGAAACTTTTCAGAATAGGGAAAACTTACTGGAGACTATTTTTCGTTTGATTGCTTTTCTTTACCATACTTTCGATACCTACATGATCATGCATTTTGGCAATGAAATTAAATTAGGAAGCGATAAACTTTCGTACAGTTTGTTCGAGTCAAATTGGGTGGATCGTTCTCATTCGATTAAGAAAGAGATTATAATTTTCGGAAAATTTCTGAAAAAGCCGACGAAGTTGGTTGTTTTAAAATTGTATCCACTCACGCTGGACACTTTCACAAGAGTAAATTTCACGTACTTTCTTAATCGCAACAGCAAGTCTGCAACATTTCTTTTCAGATCTTGAGCTCCGCGTTCAGCGTGTTCAACATTTTGAAAAATTTCAAGTAAATTAGAAAGAATTTTATGAAGAAAATGAGTTTCAATAAAAAATATTCCTACACTGTATTTGTATGGAAATTTCAGTAGCTGATTAACAGACTGAGACGTCTTTGCTCAGTAATAAAATATGTGTGAGACCAACATGTTTAATTATTCAGAGCGTAATTAGCGAAACATGCAATTAGAGAGAGTTCTGCTCAATTGTGAATGTGTCTAGTGAATAAATCTAATCAAAAAAAACTTTTAAACGGTAAAGAGTGATGCAGCTCTCAAGCTTACTTACTTAACAACGCAGTAAGGGTCTTGTTCTTTTACAACAGGAACTATCCGCAGCAAACGTCTCCAGCGGGTTACTCCCACAGTTTTAAGGTTGACAAAAGATGAACTGCACTTTAACCTTCCGGTTTGGTTTCGAAAAGTTTCTTCGGAACACGATTATCATCCATACGCTGTACATGACCAAGCCATCACACTCTGTATATTTTTGTTGTTTTAACTACGTCTGGCTCTCGATAAAGCTGCATAAGCTCATTCTTCGTCTTTCTGAGTCATGCGTCACGACTCCGATCCATATGTAACTTTTGACCTTATCACAGATTTGTACAGTGCGCATGTTGAGTTTCGGCATATTGATTTGGACTCCAAAATTTTTGTCAGGCTGTAAAAACTTCGATGGATCAAGCGCCTATTTCATATATTGGCCACAAAACAGCTGAGGGCGCCGCGAGTTTCAACTGTTTCGTCGTTGACAAAACATTTGTATTGAAGAAATTCGTTTTTTGTGAATTATTCATTTTGTGTTTTGTATATATAGGACCAAGTGAGTTATTTTAAAGTAACATTGAATGAACTTCTATCGTCATTCATTCGGTCCGCTTAATTAAATACAAAAAATGATTAATTCGCAAAAAACGATGTTTCCCTATACAAATTGAATGTTTTGTCCCCGACGAAACAGTGGAAACTTATGTAGTATTGCCTGATCAGATGTAATTAATCTGTTATTATAGCCTTGTGGGATCTTTCATGGCCAATATATTGCTTAGGGCAGCAGTTTTGGCAAGCTTGTCTGCTCTTTCATTCCCCTCAATGTTAGAGTGAGATGGAACTGATTTCATTTAAATTTTCCCAGCATTCTAGACTTAATGCTGATTGCATGTAATTTGAGATTGGGGCTTTTAGGGTAGCGGTACTGTCCGCGCATATGGCAATGTATTCTTCTGTCGTGTTGTTATTTTTGATCAGGTGACATCCTTCAACAATTCCTCTGATTTCTGCGAAAAAAAATGGAGGCAAAAGTTCCTATAGGTATCGAAATTTCTGCTTGAAGAGTGCTGTAGTAGACTCCCGCCCCTCCTTCATTAATGATCCATCATCCATCTGTGTATATTGTTATTCCATTCACGGAAGGCATGTTGTCATATTGTCATTGTCTTATAACTCAAATTGTGCTGCACTCGACCAGTTTACATACATACATAGGTCTGTGATTGCCCAACTTCCTGTGGTTTTAGTTTTGCAACGTGTGGCTACTCGGCTCGAAATTTCAAATCGTCGTATTCAGGTTCAGCAGTTCCTTGAAATACTCCACCCATCGTCTGATGCACCATTTCTGATTTGCTAAGATCAACCCATCATTGTTCTTACACAATAAAGGTGGTTGACTGTAACTTTTCACTCAGTCTTTTCCTTAAGTTCACCTCCAAAATGAATAATATCGTGCGAGGCGACGCGTACATACAATGAAAATACGCTAACATTTCTTTGAAAAGAGTGTTATTTACGTCGTGCTCAAAAAAATGCGTCGTAAATGCCAGATTTACCAACTTATAAGTTTACACTGACCAGACCATACACAAAAAATTGACTGGGAAAAACATTTTTCTTGACAAAATTGCACCACCACAAACAATTTTTCCGAAAAAAATGTTCTTTAAAATAAATTTTGAAGAAACCAACTGTCTAGATATTCCAGTTCAAAAGAAATATTTCTCTATTCACAAAAATCTTAGATCTAGCTGTCAATCAACTTTTTTTTTAATTCGAAACTTTTATTTGAATGAGGGGTCAGGGTCATCCATAAATTACGTAACGCTTTTCAGTGTTGCCACAAATTTTAAATCAACAATATTATTGATATGAGCCATTCCAGAATGATCAAATGTATCGTCGACTCCCCCACTTAGGGGGTATAAAAGAAGGGGTCGACCATACATTTGACCCCTCTGAAATGCTTCTATCCCGAGATATCGTTGATTCAAAATTTGTGGCAACACTGAAAAAGAGTTTCGTAATTTATGGACGATCCCTGATTGGAAACTAAAAAAAAACTAATTTTATCAAATACCACAATAAATCACACGAAGAAATTAAAATCACGACCATTGCTGTAAGTGTCCCGAATGCAGATCGCATTTCCTCTCTGGATCGCAATTGACACCCTCTGCAGCAAATAATCCAGTGAGCGGGCTTCGCCCGTGTTTTTTTTATAAATTTACCCAATTTCTTAAGGAATAAAGTTGTCTCACCGAACGTTTCGAAGGCGAGTGGCGTAAAATTGTAACTGGTTTCGGTTTTGAGGTCGATGTAATGGTTATGTTTGTGCCACTCTGTTTCGTCTGCCGTTGCCCCACTATTTTGCGAAGAGGCGTTTAAGTAGCTGGCAGCGATTGAGTTCACTACTGTCACATCCCAAAGCAAAGATCGACACCGACTCCATGGGTAGTTGGTTACTCCATCAGGGCGTTTGCCATGGCGTCATGAGAGTCCATAGGGCTTGAGATTGTTTGGAAATCCGGCGGAACTGAACGCCATCGAGAAAATTTTTGTTAATCTCGGCGTGGCGCGGATATTTACATTTGCTTTTGAAGCACGATAACCCATGGTATTGCCCAACCGTAGCGCCACCGCAACCTTCGCTGAATCGTCGTCCAAAAGGAGTCCTCATGGGTGGTCAGCTGGTCATTTGTAGAGAAAATAATTATTCATATAACATCAGGGTAGCAAAATAGTTTCTATGATAATGAGAACAATGAAAAATGTATGGCTCATTTCCAATCAATTTTTATGTGTACACATAATAGTTTAGTGATTCGGTTCGAAAAGGAACATTATTCCCAAAAGTTTTTGAATGGGGTTTTTGGGTTTGTGAACTTTTTTGTAGTATGGGCACTGCGTCACGCGCTCCGCTATCGTATCGGACACATTCGAAATCAATGGTGCGCGCACCCGCAGTTTAATACAATTATTCATGTTTTGTGCAATTGTTAGCGACTACATGTCCTTGTCGACTTGTAAATCTTGCGACACTGTTGATTGAATCGTTGAAGAGTGAAGTATTCAAAAATGCACAAGGTACAAGTGCATCAGTTTACGAATCAATTAATTTCGATTTTTTATCGAGTAGGATTTTGGACGCGGGAAGATGAGGAGACGGTTTGGATGTGGAGGCTAAAAGTATTTTATTCGATTTACTATTTACTTTTTCCAGTGTCTTTGATAGCTGGAGGGTTTTTAACAGCAAACAAAGATGAAGCGATTTTTTTAATCGAGAGTTCGTTAGGTATTGTAGTTATGTTAGTAAGGCTTTTGTTTGTAATTTGGAGGAAGGCGGAAATTCTTGAATTATTGAACCGAGTCTGCATACATTTCATTGACGATCCGAAAACATTTGCCGCAGTCAACAACAAATTGGGAATTTTTATGCAATTCGTTAAAATTTTTCTTATCGGTTCCTATTTCGCTGCATTTTGCATGGCATTTGTACTGCCGTTTTTGGGAAGTGAGAGAACGCTATTTCTGAAAGTCGGACTTCCATTCGATTGGCAAAATAACGAGTTTGCTTTTTGGACGGCGGTTGTTTTTGTTGCAACCCAACTGATCATTTCGGCTATTGCATTTCTGTTTTCCGTTTTCATTTGGTATTTGTTGTTTCATTGCGGCCTGCGATATTTTGCGCTTTCACAAAAATTTAAATCCATGGGTACAATGAAGTCAGACGTAGAAAAATCAGACGACAACGGTGGAAGAGTCACTGACGCAGAAAAGGACAACGTTTTCCTTGCAGACTTACATGAAGCGATAGAGGAATGCAGACATTTGACCGAGTGGGAGTGGTGGATTCACGGAAATTAATAAAAACAAATTAATTTGGGATTTTGTTTTAGCTTGACCCATCAGGTGAATGTGTTCCCAGCAGAAATGTTTGTGTTCCAACTGGCAACTAGTGGCTTGTGTATTTGCTGTTCTATTTACCAACTCTCTTTCGTAAGTGAATTACTGAATGCAGGTGCGTCAATACAATGTAAACTTTTCAGAAAAGGGAAGAAAACTTACTGGAGACTATTGTTCATTCCATCGTTTTCCTTTACAATATTTTCGATACCTACATTACCATGCACTTTGGCAATGAAATTAAATTAGAAAGTGAAAACCTTTTTTACAGTTTGTTTGAGTCGAATTGGGTGGATCGTTCTCAGTCGATTAAGAAAGAGATTATCATTTTCGGAGAGTTTCTGAAGAAGCCGACGGAATTGGTAGTCCTGAAACTATATCCACTCACGCTGGACACTTTCACAAGAGTAAGTTTCACGTATTTTCTTAATCGCAACAGCAAGTCTGCAACATTTCTTTTCAGATCTTGAACTCCGCGTACAGCATGTTCAACATTTTGAAAAATTTCAAGTAAATTAGAAAGAATTGTATGAATAAAAATATTCCTACATTGTGTTTAATGTTTAGAAATAAATGTTCATTGAGCTACTGATATGGCCTAAAATTTTGTATTTTAAATTTCAGTGACTGATTGACAGTAATAAAATATGTGTGAGACCAACCTGCTTAATTATTCAGTGCGTAATTAGCGAAATATGCAATTAGAGATTTACCTATCGACAAGGACATGCACTAGTAAACAATTATACGAACTACGAATTATGATATTGAAATAGCATAGAGTGCGCGCATCATTGATTTCTAATTTGTTTAATTTATTCATTAGACACACTTAAAACTGAGCCACAAGCTCTCTCTAGCGACACTGTTGATTGAATCGTAGAAGAGTGAAAATATTCAAAAATGCGGATGGTACAGGTCCATCAGTTTACAAATTAATTAATTTCGATTTTTTATGGAGTAGGATTTTGGTATCGGAAAGATGACGAGTCAGTTTGGTTGTGGAGGCTAAAAGTATTTTATTTGATTTACTATTTACTTTTGATTGATTGATTGATTGATTGTTTATTGACATCATATGTATAAGGCCTTAAGCCTTTTAAATCACACATAATATTGAGAATTACTGATACGATTTGACAAAAATTAAATTAAAAATGGAATTATACAAAAATAAATAATATGAACAATAAAATACGAGAAAAACATGGAACAAGAACGACATAGCCTGATCATAAAACACATACCTAATACGACTTCGAAAGCTCGTCCTAGTCCGAGAATGATTATGAATGACGCATTAAAATGAACATATTTCAAATGACCAGACGATAAGCGAATGGTTATAATTATTAATAAATGTCAGGTGCAGAACTTCACAATTCAAAGAGTACAACTCTAGAAATACATTCTGCACGCACGTTATAGCCAGTTAACGAAAAACAACGAATGAAAAATAAAGAAGTCATCATCATCATCATCATCATCAAACTTTATAGACCGTTAGTACCTTCCGGTGTGAGGTCTTTCTGTCGCAACCCCAGATTGGTGAACTATCGTCCTCCATGCCCTCCTATCGCCCGCCAAGGAGATGGTTTGTTCGCCCAGAGAAAGTGCCCTAACTTCTAAATCTGATTTAATTGAATCGATAAACCTGCTCCTTGGTCTACCCCTTGGCCTAACACCCGGGACTTGTGCATCCAAGATCCTTTTCGGTAGCCTGTTATTACCCATCCTTTGAACGTGCCCGAACCAGCGCAGACGACTGGCCCTTGCCGCCTCTTCCACTGACGAAATCCCTAAATTTTCCCTAATGTCGTCGTTCCTTATATGATTATCCCACTGCTCCCTCCTATTAACCTTCGCTATATTCCTAAGAACCCTCATATCAGAAACCTCCAGGTCATGCACGAGATATCCGCAGTCAACCCAACTCTCACTACCATACAGAATCGTCGGCCGGAATAGTGACCTGTGAATAGCTAACTTTGTTCCGCTACTTAATTCCCTTTTGTTGAACACGTGCGACCTCAACTGACTGGCCACCGCGTTTCCCATTTTCCTCCTTTCCTCAAATTCCCTAACTAACTTGCCATCCTCTGAAAAAATGGTTCCTAAGTACTTGAATTCAGAAACCTGCTCCCGCTCCTCCCCATTTAAATTGCAAGCTATCTCCTTCCGAGCTTTGCCGACATGCATAACCTTAGTTTTCCCTACACTTATCTTCATCCCATACTCCTCACATGCAGCATTTAGGCAGTCAATCCCACCCTGCAACTCCGTGGTACTATCTGCCAACAGAATCAAGTCCTCCGCGTAGGCCAGGATTTTCATTATTACCTCACCCACCTCGACATTTCCCTGCAAGTTTGCCTGCTTGATGATTTTGTCCATGAAAATTATGAACAGAAGCGGGGAAAGACAACAACCCTGCCGAACGCCCTCTTTAACCTCGAAAGACTCGCTAATTTCG
>CM055405.1:17570445-17585749 GCA_029228625.1 Pseudolycoriella hygida | reverse complement strand
TCGCCATCTATTCTCACCGCGGCCCTGCTTTCTGAGCAAATACTCTTAATGGCACGCAGTAAACCCCCATTGATACCGTACTCGCTAAGAATCCCGAATAGCTTCTGCCTTGGTACCCGGTCGAATGCCTTCTCCAAGTCGATGAAGCATAAGTATAAGTCCCTGTTCTTTTCATAAAGCTTTTCGATAGGCTGTCTGAGGCAGAAAATCTGATCCTGACATCCCCTCAGAGGCCTGAAACCACCCTGAAACTCATCCAGTACACCTTCCACTATGTTCCTAACCCGGTCAACAAGTACACCCGTGTACACCTTACCTACCACGCTCAAGAGCGATATCCCCCTGTAGTTACTGCAAACCTTACGGTTGCCCTTCTTATAAATTGGAGCAATAACACCGAATCTCCAGTCAGCAGGTACTGTTGAAGACCTCATGGCCAAATTGAAAATCCTACAAAGCCATTGGATTCCACCTGATCCGCTATACTTAATAAATTCCGTCCTAATTTCATCCACCCCTGCGGATTTTCCTTCCCTTAATCTGCTGACCTTCCGGGACACCTCATCCAGTGTAATTTCCTCCTCCACCTCCGAGCTAGGACCTGCCTCCCTCCCATTTTCTTCTACCTGATTGACAGATGTAAACAAATCCTTAAAGTAATGCCGCCAAGTCTTCAAGACTTCACCCCTATCTGTAATTAACTCGCCGTCTTTATCTAAAATACTACTACATCCCTCTTTCACGCCACCGCGCCTAATGTCCTTAATCATCGACCAAAATTTTTTACCCCTGCCTTGACCTGCCCTTTCCAAATCCTCCCCAAACTTTTTCCCCTCCCGGTCCTTCGCTTCCCTGACTAGATCCTTAACCAGTTGCCTACAAGCCTTATAAGCCTCCCACTTCGCCACCGTCCTGTCCTGTAACCAAATCAAGTATAGTTTCCTTTTCTCCAATACAGCCCCCCTGATATCGGCGTTCCACCAACCCGCCTTTTTGTTTCGACCCCCGCTAGCGACACTGCCCAGACATTCCTCAGCCAGATCCAGGACAAATTTCTTAAAATTCGCCCACTCAGCCTCAATGTCCCCGCAGTCAGCTGGAAGCCCCTCAAATCCTTCGGCGAATTTTGCCATAAAACGAGACCTAACTGCCTCTTCCCTAAATTTGCCCACACGAAATTTGCGACTTACCACCTTCTTCCTTTTAGTCTGACAGAGTTTACCAACCGACAGATGGGTACCCAAGAAGTAGTGGTCAGAACCGAAAGTGAAACCCCTGAAAACACGTGTGTCCCTGACTACCTGTCTCCTGTCCTGCTCTATAATCATGTAATCAATAATGGATTTGTGACCCAGACCCTCATTGACGTACGTATCCACTTGTGCCTATAGAAAGAGTTGGTTATTGCTAACCCATTGAAATCACAAAAATCCAACAACCGTTTACCATTTGAATTCAGTGTTTCTTCCCCAAATCTACCCACTACCTTCCCATACCCTGAGTTGCTTTTAAAGTTTCCTATCCTTGCATTGAAATCCCCCAGCAAAATCAATGATTCATTTCCCTTCTTGCTAACCACGTCCCCCAATTGTTCGTAAAAGGTGTCTAAGTCAGTAGCATCACTGCCATTGCAAGGGCTATATACGCTAACCAAGCGATAAATTCCACCCGCTAACTTTACAGAGACCCACATCAGCCTTTCATTTACGAAACGAACATTTAGGAACATAAAGAAGTCATATCATAAAATTATTCTTGCACGCTTTCTTGAATCCAGCAAGAGAACGTTTCATTTTGATAGTGTGCGGTAGCGAGTTGTAGGTGGAAGCACCATTGACGAAAAATGACCTCAACTGCACATCCTTCCTCACTGCAGGTAGTAGCAGGTTGAATGTCCTACTGTTTCCCGTTTGAGAAAGCAGATTGAAGAGGTATCTAGGCTCTTTCGTCAGTACCGTTTTGTGCATTAAGATGCAAGACAAGTAATCAAAATACGAAAACAGATCACATCCCAAAAGAACATTCATGTTTTCAGAAACGGAATCATAACGAGACGGGCCACAAGCGAAGCGAACACAAGCTTTAAATGCTTTTTCCAAGATATTCTTGGCCTCTACTTTCAATTTTCCCAGTACCTGGCAGCAATAGCTGAACTGCGGCATAAGCAAGGACCTAACTAATAACAACTTCGTAAACTTAGGAAGATCTAGCGCCAGAGGCCAAAGGCAACGAAGACCGGCAAAGACCTTCGCTGCTACCGAACGCACGTGAGGAAGAAAATTTAGCTGGTTATCAATGAAGACGCCCAGGTCCTTTACCACCCCTGCATATTCTATCGAGACTCCGCCTAAATGAACCTGAGGAATTTCTGATACCCAACTTTTGTCAGAGATTATGATTGCTTGAGTCTTACCCACATTCAATAAGATTTTATTAGTTCCCACCCAACACTCAACAGCCTTGAGATCTGAACTAAGTTTTTTCACATCTTCACTAATACTCTCCTTATTAACCGAACAGTACAACTGAATATCATCCGCAAAGAGGTGAATACGAGAGTTTTTCACCACATCGGGAAGGTCATTGATGAAGGCCGAAAATAACAGAGGCCCAAG
The DNA here is from genome assembly GCA_029228625.1 of Pseudolycoriella hygida. Taxonomy (NCBI): domain Eukaryota; kingdom Metazoa; phylum Arthropoda; class Insecta; order Diptera; family Sciaridae; genus Pseudolycoriella; species Pseudolycoriella hygida. The sequence continues at coordinate 17,583,134 of CM055405.1, read as the reverse complement.
AATTGACCCTTGCGGCAAACCAAGCTGTACGTCTAGAAATTGGGATTCGCATCCGTTAATGCAGATAACCCTTGATAATCCTCAGCGCGGTTGAGCTAAAGCTAAAGCGGCTGCCCAGTTTTTCAAGGAGCTTGTTATGGTCAACGGAATCAAACGCTTTAGAAAAGTCTAATAATAATAAAACGTTGGCCACATCTTTGTCCATATCAGACCGCAAGTCACTTGTAATTTTAAGCAACGCAGTAACTGTACTGTGATTCAGTCGAAACCCCGATTGGAACCTATTTAAGAGATCGAATTCCGTTACAAAATTCAACATTTGACTCTTCAACAGTCTCTCAAGGGCCTTTGAGATCGCTGGTAGCATACTAATCGGCCTATAGTCTCCTAGCTCTCGTTTCCGTGTATTCTTATGACGAGGGATAAGTTTAGACTGCTTCCACTTTACCGGGTAGGTAGATTTAGTTAAAATGACGTTGAACACATGCGTGATAATTGGAAGAGCAGCTGGGAGTACCAGTTTGATAAATGAAATAGGAATTTTATCCAAACCTTCAGAGTTGGATCTTATACTCATGATAGCTTCGAAAACTTCCATTTCCGTAACGTTCCTAAACGAACAATCTCGATTAATGTCTCTTTTCCTGCCGGGCAATGAGGGTGAGCTTGTCGCGTTTATAAATGATGGGAAGCTAGAATACACGCCGCTCGTAAAATGTTCGTTAAATTCGTCTGGTGTAAACGGAGGGGACTCACTCGCTGTGTCCGGAAGGAGACCTAAATTCCTCAAGCTGCTCCATAGCTTCCTGGTTGGCGTCAGATACTCAAATTTGCGGGCATAGAACTGGCGCTTTGCTACTCTTTACTTCTTCCAGTGTCTTTGATAGTTGGAGTGTTTTCAGCAGAAAGCAGAGATGAAGCGATTTTTTTAATAGAGAGTTCGGTGGTAGTGTCAGTAATGTTAGTGAGACTTTGGTTTGTAATTTGGAGGAAGGCGGAAATTCTTGAATTATTGAACCGAGTTTGACGATCCTCACACATTTTCAGTTGTAAACAACAAATTGGGACTTTTTATGCGATTCGTTTTCTTAGGTTTTCCCACTTCGGTGGATTTTGCATAGCATTTATACCTACTACAGTTTTTCGAAACTGAAAGAAGTCTATTTTTAAAAGTCGGGTTTGTTTTGGGCTGGCAAAACGAAGAGTTTGCTTTTTGGACGGCTTTCGTTTTTGTTGCAACCGAAGTGATCATTTCGGCTATTGCATTTCTATTTTCCGTTGTCATTTGGTATTTGTTGTTTTATTGTAGCCTGCGGTATTTCGCGCTTTCAAAGAAACTTAAATCCATAGGTACAATGAAATCCTAAACGCCAAAATATGTGTCGCACGATAGTTCCGAATGGTTGTGAAAGAAATTAATCTTTTAAATGAACACATAATTCATCTGAAATTTTGCTGACCAAATGTTGTTACTGTTTGCATCGTACTGGCACGTCGGCAACGGCATCAAAGACATGCAATGGAAGTATGAACATACCATGGGATATTACTCCTCGTATGAGGTTCCATTGATTGGATCACATTAACCACACGCTGGTGTAGGCATCCTATCGGATGGTTATATACGCGATGATGTCCCGGAATACGACAAATATGAAGTGATTTGGACCAGTATTTGACCGAAAACTGAACCGATGGCGCAGACGATATAATCACGAGCTCATAGAGCTTTTTGGAGAGCCCGACATAGTCAGAACAACAAAAATAAATAGACTACGTTGGCTCGGTCACGTACAACGAATGAATGAACATCGTATTCCAAAAAAAATTCTGAAGTCCAAACCTGAAGGCAAAAGGAGTGCAGGGCGACCCAAGTCCAGGTGGCGCGACGCTGCTTTTGCCAACTTAAGAACTGTGGGAGTAACCAGCTGGGAGACGTTAGCTGCAGATAGGCCCGGTTGGAGAAGCATGTTGGAGAAGGCCAAGACCCTTAATGGGTTGTAGTGCCGGTAAAGTAAGTAAAGTAAGTAAGTAAGAAGTGATAGCCAAGGACATAAATGCAAAGGAGTACACATACATAATTAAAATGTAGCTTAATAAGTAGTAATACACGATGCCAGCATGTGGGTGTGGTGATAGTGGGTGATACCGGGAAATTTTGACTTGGATACCGAGAAGAAAACATAATTTGCATAAGCGTTGATAGGGATGACTCATGTGTAGAACTATGGCAGTTAGAAAGTTGCTTCCAAGGGCAAAGTTGGTTAGAACTTTATTTTAAAGAAAGTAGTTTTAGGCTTTGGTGGAGAGAATCTACATGGACGTTACTACATCAGACTCATAACTGCCGGTGTAATAACGGGGATATTCGTCCTTCAAATGATCACATATTAGTCCTTTTAGTCGGATATTGTTGCGATTTTCACGGATATGATCAACGGCCATCATACGCAACGCTGTGATGTAGGCAGTATGCTCAGATGAAGTCACGTCCATACGAAACAGTTGATGTGCTACTGCACCGAACAAACAATTGTCATCAGGGGATGAGCTGAACCAACAAAATTGTTTGGACCCAACTGAACCTCCTCCATAGTTTTAGTGTTTGGTTTGGGTTGATTTATTATGGACGCGGAATCAAGCGTCAGATCGATTGATTATATGTAACAACGTAACGTCAATTTTTCAATAATTCCTACAGCTAGCCTACTATTGCATAATGCATATATAGGAGTGAACCTCAAACCCATACGGAAGTTGCAACCCCTACGTTGAAAATTTGTATCAACACGGCATGACGACAGCTTGGGAACGCTAACGGGTACCTTATATGGGAATGATAAATGAGATACCACAGATATTTGACACAAAATATATACACAAAACTTCATAGGTTGTATGGTATGAGGTAATAAACTATATTGCAACTTTTTGTACTAAATTTAGTAGCTAGTCCGATCACTTTGTCGAGCGACGGTGATTGTTGTTAGCATGTAAGTTTACTGCATCTCGAGTAGCGACCCAGCGCTGTCATATTACATTCCGGTTTTAAATAACGGAATGACTAAGTGCACTTCAGTGCTAATAGTGTTCTAATAGACTATTTGCACTTTCGTGCAAATAGTGTTCTAATAGACTATTTGCACTTCAGTGCAAATAGTGTTCTAATAGAATAACTTAATTGTTTACTGATAGATTTTTTTATAAGCTAATGGCTTTTTTCTTCCGCCAACACAATTTATTTTTTCCTTCTACAATGGCTACAAATGAAGAACTTGCTTTTCCTTCTACAAAATGTCATGTGACGAATTAGCTTTTTTTTCAGCAAAATGTGACATGAAGAACTAGCTTTATCCTTCTACAAAATGGGAAGTGAAGAAGTAGCTTTTCCTTCTACAAAATGTGACATGAAGAAGTAGCTTTTTCTTCTACAAAATGTGACGCGAAGCACTAGCTTTTCCTTCTACAAAATGTGACATTAAGAAGTAGCTTTTTCCTCTACAAAATGTGACGTGAAGCACTAGCTTTTCTTTCTACAAAATGTCCCGTGAAGAACTAGCTTTTTTTTCTACAAAATGTCACGTGAAGAACTAGCTTTTCCTTCTATAAAATGTCACGTGAAGAACCGGCTCTTCCTTCTACAAAATGTAACGTGAAGCACTAGCCCTTCCTTCTCCAAAAATGTCACGTGAAGAACTAGCTTTTCCTTGTACAAAATGTCACGTGCAGAACTAGCTTTTCCTTCTAGAAAATTTCACGTGAAGAACTTGGTTTTCCTTGAACAAAATGTGACGTGAAGCACTAGCTTTTCCTTCTACAAAATGTCACGTGAAGAACTAGCTTTTCCTCCTGCGAAATGTCACGTAAAGAACTAGCTTTTCCTTCTACAAAATGTCACGTGAAGAGCTAGCTTTTTCTTCTACAAAATGTCACGTGAAGAACTAGCTTTTCCTTCTACAAAATGTCACGTGAAGAGCTAGCTTTTCTTCTGCAAAATGTGACGTCAACAACTAGATTTTTCTTCTACAAAATGTCATGTGACGAATTAGCTTTTTCTTCAGCAAAATGTGACATGAAGAAGTAGCTTTTCCTTCTACAAAATGTGACGTGAAGAAGTAGCTTTTTCTTCTACAAAATGTGACGTGAAGAACTAACTTTTCCTTCTACAAAATGTTACGTGAAGAAGTAGCTTTTTCTGCTACAAAATGTGACGTGAAGCACTAGCTTTTCCTTCTACAAAATGTCACGTGAAGAACTAGCTTTTCCTACTACAAAATGTCACGTGAAGAACTAGCTTTTCCTTCTAGAAAATGTCACGTGAAAAACCAGCTCTTCCTTCTACAAAATGTAACGTGAAGCACTAGCCCTTCCTTCTACAAAAGTGTCACGTGAAGAACTAGCTTTTCCTTGTACAAAATGTCACGTGCAGAACTAGCTTTTCCTTCTAGAAAATTTCATGTGAAGAACTTGGTTTTCCTTGAACAAAATGTGACGTGAAGCACTAGCTTTTCCTTCTACAAAATGTCACGTGAAGAACTAGCTTTTCCTCCTGCGAAATGTCACGTAAAGAACTAGATTTTCCTTCTACAAAAGTGTCACGTGAAGAACTAGCTTTTCCTTGTACAAAATGTCACGTGCAGAACTAGCTTTTCCTTCTAGAAAATTTCATGTGAAGAACTTGGTTTTCCTTGAACAAAATGTGACGTGAAGCACTAGCTTTTCCTTCTACAAAATGTCACGTGAAGAACTAGCTTTTCCTCCTGCGAAATGTCACGTAAAGAACTAGATTTTCCTTCTACAAAATGTCACGTGAAGAGCTAGCTTTTTCTTCTACAAAATGTCACGTGAAGAGCTAGCTTTTCTTCTGCAAAATGTGACGTCAACAACTAGATTTTTCTTCTACAAAATGTCATGTGACGAATTAGCTTTTTCTTCAGCAAAATGTGACATGAAGAAGTAGCTTTTCCTTCTACAAAATGTGACGTGAAGAAGTAGCTTTTTCTTCTACAAAATGTTACTTAAAGAACTAGCTTCTCCTTCTTTAAAATGTCACGTGAATCGCTAGCATTTTCTTCTGCAAAATGTCACGTGAAGAACTAGCTTTCCTTCTACAAAATGTCACGTGAAGAACTAGCTTTTCCTTCTAGAAAATGTCACGTGAAGAGCTAGCTTTTCCTTCTACAAAATGTCACGTGAAGAACTAGCTTTTCCTTCTACAAAATGTCACGTGAAGAACTAGCTTTCCTTCTAGAAAATGTCACGTGAAGAACTTGCTTTTCGATGTACAAAATGTAACGTGAAGCACTAGCTTTTCCTTCTACAAAATGTGACGTGAAGAACTAGCTTTTCCTTCTACAAAATGTGACGTGAAGCACTAGCTTTCCCTTCTACAAAATGTCACGTGAAAAAAGCTTTTCCTTTTGAAAAATTGTCACGTGAAGAAGTAGCTTTTCCTTCAAGAAAATGTCACGTGAAGAACTAGCTTTTAGTTCTACAAAATGTGATTGAGGAACTAGCTTTTCCTTCTACAAAATGTCACGTGAAATTCCGGGAAACGAATACCACGATCGAATAATGTATGTTAATATGATTTAAGTTTTGAGAAAAACAACAACATTGCTTATAATAGAAACTTTCATATTCAATGATGTCGATATTTTCTTCATTGTCCTTTTCTCGGCACCCAAAACCAAATTTCCATCAGGGGCCGTCCATAAAGGACGTCCGCATTTTTAACGACTTTTTCGACATCCCCCTCCCCCCTGTCCCGCTTTGTCCGTTTAGCCATACCCTCCCCACCCTCCCCAAGGACATCCGAATTTGGCGAAAAATTCACGAAATTGACGGATTTTTTTTCGTGAATATCGTCAACTCTTCGTGAGATTCGTGAAATTGTTTCACGAAAATAGGCTTTGCCACTCACAGTGCAGACTAGTCGGATATTACAATGTTTCCCAAAGCAAAAGTTTCATCTGGGATCTCTACGCACCTTCCAAATTTAGATCATCCTGAAGATGCTACTCAGCGTCTTCCATTTCGTTAACGTTTACATTCGTCTCTATACAACAAACAAATTAATGCTCGTGTGCTCATCTACACGCTGACAGCAAAACAATAGATCAAAACATATTTGACGGTCGGTTGACCTTTGCCGACTATACTCTAGTAATTGCGAAATATTTTGAAGATAACGAAACTGCATTATTGTAAATTTTCAAATAATTTTTTCTTCAGTTCATTAAAGTGTAAAAAAAAGTGGACGTCCAAAATGCATTTTACCCCCCTCCCCCCTGTCCCATTTTGTCCGCTTTTAAGGAACCCCCCCTCTCAAACGGACTTCCTTTATGGACGGTCCCTCAGAAATAATCAAGAAATAATAGAAATTATCAAATGCTCTATTAGAACACTATTTGCACTGCAGTGCAAATAGTCTATTAGAACACTATTTGCACTGCAGTGCATTTAGCACACGCCTTTAAATAAGCAGCGTGAAGAACTACGTCCTCTCGACTATGGATGAAGGGTTAGGATCTCACATATGGTAAAACATTGGAGACCTTGATACCTTGAATGGTCTTCATGCTGCCTTTCCCATACCATCGTGACACATCCACGCGGCTAATGTAACTTGACTTATGAGTGTATAAGTTTCAGCCCTGAAGTGGTTACACCACACTCAGGGCTTAGGCGCGCAATGCTCTCTGGGAATGCCCACAGGGTCCCGCTAATGCCCAGCCACTAGTTGCCACAAAAATTTCTACTGTGAACGCATTCAACTGATGGGTCAAGCTTGACCTTGACCTTGACCTTGCAACATTCCAGTGGGCCCCTGTGGGCGTTCCCAGAGAGCATTGCGCGCCTAAGCCCTGAGTGTGGTGTAACCACTTCAGGGCTGAAACTTATACACTCACAAGTAATGTTACATTAGCCGCGCGGACGTGTTCTGCCGAGCGCCCAAAGACTATTAGCTCATGGAGATATGACGTCATATCTCCATGAGTTAATAGTCTTTGAGCGCTCCAGCGAAATACGCCAAACCCTTGTAGCTAGAAACCATGAATCAGACTTTCTTTTTGGGAAAGGGTTTGTAGACTGGAATGTGTTGCCTACAGTAGTGAGAAACTTGAGTTCGTATGAAATGTTTAGAGTTCGCTATTTTGACAATGTTTTGATGTGAGCGGGGCTGGTTATGTGAGTCCCCATCGTCCCCATGCGGCCTGCCCGTCGCTACTATTGATCCGTGAACCTAATGTGATTTTCGGTTTTCTACGCAGTTAATTGATGCATAGGGCATAGGCAAATTTTGTGGCTTTTTAGTTAAGTAAACTGTACATTTTGTAAAATTTCTATTTTATATTAGTGGAACATGCCCAAGTAAAATTGTATAAGGCCCTGCCTACTGCCTTGGCGTGACGATAAACTAATAAATTGAATTGAAATTGAAATGGTAACTTCTGACTCCTGACAAAATTTACGATTTAAACGAATGGCATTTCAACATTAAATCTTTTTTTCTTCATAAAGGGAACATGTCGGCTGACTAAAACTAATCTCTACAAACGATTGCTTATGAAATAAAATTTTCTGTTGGGTTCAAATCTCCCATTACACAGTCTTTGCAAAGCCAACACGATCATTTCCCATGTCAAATTCTGTGTAATATTTTCCAATGAAAACGTCACCCAAAATCCAAAAATCGGGTCCATTTGGTGGGGGCAAATCGATTCCCATAAATCCGGACATGCAAATTGTCTTGCCCATTTGAGCGATCTATTGCAACAAATGAAAAAAAATACGATAAGATCATGCCATTTGTTTGACGATTCGTTGCTCAGCTCACCCTTAGAATGTATTCGGTTCCTTCCAGTTCAAATGACTTTCCGCCCAAGGTAAAGGATATTTTTGGTAGACTAGGAATCAAATCACAGGACACTAAATATTGACCGTTCACGATTGGCGTTCCACCGATGGCCTTATTGATTTGACTGATTTCCGCGGTTGGTCCGGCCTGCACAATACAATTTTGAATAAAACAGAAAATTGTCAGTGAAAATCTACTCACAATCAAACTGGTGCCAGTGTCGGCAATAGCTTTGCAACCATTCGAACAGAACTTCTGTCCGTTAAGATCGACTCCATCCATTTTGAATTGCCAGTAAGCTTTGCGATCGACTGGTAAATAAGTAAAGTCGCCGGTGTAATGCTTGGGATCCGAACCGCCGAAAATGATTTCTCCACCATCTGAGGCGCTTGGGTCACGGTTCAAATAAAATGAGAAAATTGGTTCGGAAATTAATCCTTGATTGTACATGTTGTAGAACGGAGGAACCACTCCATCAACGGATATGGAACTGTACCCCAATCCCAAAATTCCATCAAATTTAGCTGCTACGAAAACGAGACCAGGTTCGCTTATCGCTTCGGCAAAGGTTTGTTTGGTAATATCCAAGCCACCAATCTGACAACATAAAATTCATCTAGAAGTTCTCGATAAATTGTTCTACCACAACTTACGTTGACCGTATCGGTTGACAAATAACCGGATAAGCTTCCCGAACCGTATTGAATGGCAAATGCGGTTCCATTCTTTTCGAAAGATGTTGACTTCTTAGCGTCGTATTTGTGATGCGTAAGACACGCAATGTTTGTGTACTTGCATTGCTTGGATGGTACCCACAAATTCGACGATCCGGTGTCGAAAACAACTTTGAAACTTTGTGGCGGCGTTCCAATGGAAATAGCACCAAAATATTGAGCCTATCAAAACATGATTATTGTAATGCAAGGTAAATGGCTAAAGAAACAACTTACGTCTAGATAGTTGGAAAGCGGTTCAGGTGTTGGACCGCCTACGGAGTATTTTAAACGAAGTTGCTGAATATCAGTTCCAACGCTAAGGAAGTGAGACCGAGCTGAATCGGTTTTATGAATGGGAACTCTGTGAATAGGAATAAATTGTCAAAATTAGTTGGAACCCTATGAGTAACACTACGATATGTAAATTTTTAATTCTTCACTCTGGCTGATCTGACATAAGTGTGTCTCGTTTCCTTACGCGGCACATCAAACTGATTCATTTAAAAGCCATCGAAAAGTCATCATTGTCATCACCTTGCGAGCGTTTAGTATTCAATTACTTTTTTAGTATCGAGTAATAGACCGTATCTTGTCACCGAACCTCAAGTGGTGACATCTATGTTTTTTTCATAGCTGAATTAACGTCTCAACATAGAACTACACCCTTTTCTCGAGTGACGTCATCCATGCTTTCATAGCTGAATACGGACAAACATAAAACTAATGACACAATCTATGACTTTTGAAGCTATTCCACTTAAGTACGTGAAGTGGATTTTTCAAAAGTCATTACTGTCACATATTTCTAAACCATTTACAATCGATTCCACTGGGCAAAGAGAAGTTTTGAAAGTTGTAGAGAACATGAGATCATGCAGTTTTATCGAGATTGGGACAAAAACAATAACAGTAGGGAAAACAGCTACCTTTGTGTTCATAAATCTAGTACTGTTAAGGGTTGTCAAATGGTGTGTTAAGCGCAATATAGTACTCCTTATGTACCTTAGCCTCTGTCCACCTACTCCTACATCCTATCCTACCCGTGGTGACACCTGTTATAGTGAGCAACCCCACGAACGATCAGGTAACCAACCCTGGTGTAGTAGTGTGGGTCACTTAGCTGAAGGATGAGGGGAGCTGTCTTCGGGTAGTACCTAGACGCTACGTTGAGAGAGGGCTGAAGACAGCTAGGCGCTATCAAGATGGGATGGCGGCTTAGCATGGTGGCGAAGGATCTCGACGGTAAGAGACAACGGCAGCATGCAAAGTCCTAGTCAGATGGACTACCATCATTCACCAGTGCCACGGGCACATTAAGACCAACGCCAGTGCGGTCTTAATTACGGCATACTGGCAAAGCATTGAACACGGACAAAGAATATCGACCAGCGGATGAAATTTTAGACAAGGGCTGACAACTGTGGTATTCCACTACCTTAATAAGGAAAGGTGACATCTTCACGAAACGGCTAGTGGGCTAATATCATGGTTGCCCCCGTCCCGGTAAACCTTGGCAGGCCTCCAAGTACGTTCGAAAGCTCGTCCTGTGAAAAGGAGGTGTAGGCTCAGATGAACATTCCTGACTAATACCGATCTGGCTCTGAACGCGGTGCCCCATGAAGGACCGTGTCAACCCTAGCATGGCCTCACTGCTTGCATAGATAACCATGAGATCACGAAGGTAACTACACAATCGAGGTGGAGATAGCGGCTTGGAGGGGGGACCCAACAGCATGGAATTAGGAAAGGAAGGGAAGGAGTTAAAAGAAAATCAACAAGAAAATCAACAGGGAAATCAGCAGAGGAAATCGGAGGATCAGCGGATGGATCAATCGAAGGTTCAGCTATTTTACGTGTTCGCAAGACGATCGAAAGTGGCGAGGTCGCCCCCGGGAAGGGAAGCGAGAAGTATAGAGGTTATCCACACAGACGTTCTCCACAACGACGACAACGATGAACCAAAGCAGACAAAATTGGAGCTAGTTAAAAAGATGGTGAAAGAGTTACACGAATTTATACAAAATAAAAATAACGTGCACAAAGACATTAAGACGAAGGTGATCAGCATTCGAGCCTGCCTAAACGAAGTGGAACAGGAAGATAAGCCGTGGAGGATGCGGAGATTCGAAGCAAATTACAAGAAGGCGAGAGCAGGCATTGAAGTCGGCGAAGTTACTGAAGTTGGCGAAGGTATCGAGGTGCTAGCCACCCCGCTCTCGACAAAAAGAAGACAAACACCGGATATTACGCCCACTCCAAGAAGCGCGGCAAAAAGGAGTAAAAGGGACAGGAGAAACAATGAAAGGACCACCAACAGACTGGATGCACAAACACCGAAGCCCAGTATAAGCGAGTGGAGAGAGGTGAGAAAAAAGAAGAAAGGGAAGAGCGAGAAGCAAAAGCTTAGAAGTCTGAGACCTAAAGCTGATGCTCTAATAGTGGCGGCAGAAACAGGAATGACGTACGCCGATATTCTCAAAAAAATTAAAGAAGACCCAGACCTCAAGGACCTGGGTGAAAATGTCTCGAGAATAAGGCGAACGCAAAAAGGCGAAATGCTGTTTGAACTCAAGAAGGGCCCAGAAATTAAAAGTGCAGATTATAAAGAACTAGTCAAGAAGTCACTGGGCGAAGCAGCAAAAGTGAGAGCGTTGTCCCACATGACCACGATTGAATGTAGGTATATGGACGAAATCACGACAAGCGAAGACCTTCGAAAAGCCATGAAAGAGCAAGGTAATATAAATGACGAGATAGATTCCATGACGATACGTATGAGAAAAACGAGAGACGAACTCCAAACGGCGGAAATAAAACTTTCAGTGGACGCAGCGATTAAGATTCTGAAAATCGGCAAGATAAAGGTGGGCTGGTCCGTATGCCCGTTGAGGGAAACCCAGCAGTTGGAAAGGTGTTTTAAGTGCATGGACTTTGGACACCAAGCAAGGAACTACAAGAAAGAAGATAGATCCAAGTTGTGCAGGAGATGTGGGGGAGAAAACCACCTAGCAAGAGATTGCACGAAACCACCAAAATGCCTGCTGTGCACGTCAGAAAATGACCACGTGACGGGTGGAGCGAGATGCCCAGTCTATAAACAGGCGCTTAAATCAAAGACGGGACAAGAATGGAAGTGATCCAAATAAACCTTAATCATTGTGACATGGCACAACAACTTCTTGGGCAAGCCACAGCGGAGCAAAAATGTGACGTAGCAATTATTGCAGAACCGTACCGAATTAATAAAAACAACGGTAACTGGGCTGTTGACAGAGCCGGGATGGCCGCAATATTGACGACGGGAAAGTATCCCATACAAGAAGTTGTATCAGGCACCCACGAAGGCTTCGTGATTGCGAAAATTGACGGAGTGTATATTGTCAGCTGTTATGCACCACCAAGATGGACGATTGAACAGTTTGAACGAATGTTAGACTTACTCACAGGAGAGCTAACGGGATTAAGCGCAGTCAACATTGGAGGCGACTTTAACTCATGGGCAGTTGAGTGGGGCAGTAGATTTACAAACGAAAGAGGCTTCATTCTACAAGAAGCGCTAGCTAGACTGAATGTGGTTCTGGTAAACGTGGGAAACACAACTACTTTCCGCAAGAATGGACGAGAGTCGATTATTGACGTGACATTCTGTAGTCCAACACTAGTACCAAGTCTGAATTGGCGAATGGATGAAAGCTACACATACAGCGATCACCAGGCATTGAGGTACACTTTGAAAAAGAGTACGGTGGCGGCAAGGCAGATGAATCAAGTAAGAGAGCGGAGATGGAAGACGAGAAATTTCGATCAAGAAGCTTTCAAGGAATACCTCCAATCAGAAGACGAAGGCGTTGAGAAATCGGCAGAAGAATTGACGCAAGTATTGGTGCATGCATGCGACGTAGCGATGCCAAGAAGGATAGAACCGAAGAATAAACGAAAATCGGCATTTTGGTGGAACGACGAAATTAGGCTCTTGCGCGCAGACTGCTTCAGGACAAGAAGGAGGATGCAGCGGGCCAAAAGTGAGAGTGCCAGAGCCGCGAGGCGAGACGAACATCGTACGGCAAAACTAACATTAAAGCGGGTAATCCGAGCTAGCCAGAGAAACTGCT
>CM055405.1:17553389-17569945 GCA_029228625.1 Pseudolycoriella hygida | reverse complement strand
TGTCCCCGTTTTGAACAGGAGCGATGTGAGCTGATAGCCGCGAGCAGGCCAGACGTAAACGCCGACAACATAATATCGGAAATGTGTCGCGACGAAGAAGTGTGGAAAGTAGCGGACAACGCAATTGCGAAGATAATGGTGAGCGTGGCGATCAAGGAAGGAGGTTTTAGTTGGTAAAAATCCAACACTACCTGAGTCCAGGAGAACCAGGTGCCTTTTGAAGGTTTCCTCACCCTTGAGATAAAAAAAAAAAAAAAGAAATCTAGTACTGTTAAGAGTAAGATCGCGAAAACTTCGACCAATTTTGAGCAATAGATTGTGTCATTAGTTTTATGTTTGTCCGTATTCAGCTATGAAAGCATGGATGACGCCACTTGAGGAAAGGGAGTAGTTCTACGTTGAGACGTTAATTCAGCTATGAAAAAAACATAGATGTCACAGACAAAGACATGACACTGTCTATTTGTCTACATGTCATTTTTGATTTTGACAAATAATGGCTCATTTGATTCCTCAATCGATTCTAGGGAACACGTATACTTTTTCGTTTTTTATTACATATTTTTCTCAAAGTTAGAGTTTATGAAGATAAAGGTGGAAGCCAAAACAGTTTGTTTGATATAAATCGGTGAATAAGTGAGCGAAAATATTGATTTTTGGTAGGATTGTAGTACCCAGTCAGAGACTCATTTTGAATACCTTAAACTGTCGCCACACCTTCTCTGTGGGGAGTAATCCGTCATTAATGGGTCAAATTTTTAGTGACTTTAGTTCAGTGTCGCAGATGTGTTTTGAAAAATGCTACAGCGAAATGATAGAGGAAGTTTCTCTAGCATTTTTCTACTTCCGTCAGTTTTTTCAACTGATTTGAGGTACTTGCGACCTGAATGAGGTCTTCCAATGTTGGTTCCTCATGAAGTTTCTCCAACAATTTTCAACTTCCTTCAGTTTTTTAGGTTGTCACCGATTAAAGGATTTCGACTCTTTTAACTTCCAAAAATTATTTGTTCAAACTTTTAGTGGAATCGAATAGGTTTTCTATTGTCCGGAATACTACGCTCAAAGTTTGTCCCATTTTTGGCGGATAATACCCCACAGAGGAAAGGGTGGCGACTATTTAATGTATTCAAAATGAGTGTCTCATTGGTACTACAATCCTACCAAAAACCAATATTTTTGGTCATTTCTTCATCGACTTATAAAAAAAAAATTTTTGGACCCTTCTGGTAAGCCTCCACTTTTATCTTCAAAAGCCCAAAATTTGTGAAAATTAAAAAAAAAAAAAGAAAAAATTCGTTTCCCCTAGAATCGATTCAGGCCCATCATTTGTCGAAATCAGAAATGGCATGTATTCGAGTTGGTCGAATTTTTCGCGATATCACTCTTAAATCATTTTTGACGTAAGTTCTAAAGTCTCACTAAAATACTCTTTATACCAAGGAAATGATAAGTTGGTACGCCTGAGTCGAGGTAGACCTCCGGTGCATTTAATTCTAATCGCGAATCGATTCGGAAGGCAATACCGTCAGGGGGATCAAAAATCTCTTCAGCGACTAACGGCACACATTTTTGCCAGAATTTAGACATTTTTGAAGATGTTTTAGTTTGAGCTATGACCAACCTACAGAGCTAAGTAAGGGCTCCTTGGAAGGTTCTGGGCAAGGGCTTCTTAAAACAACAAACAGGACAAAAATCTGTAGGAGTTAATGTTTTTGAGGTAAATGGCTGACTTTCACGCCATTGCTAATAGCGAAGTACGAATTTTCCAAAAACCAAAACGCTAATAAATTTAGAAGCGAAAGGGATAAGTATCATATGATTCCTCATTCCACTATGTGTCGTGCTGGTTGGTATACACATAGCCTTGCCAGCATAGGTGTACTGATGAGTACTTGATAAGACGAAATCAGCAAATATGCTAGTAGATTATTGAATCGAAACAAAACGTTTCTTTTTGTTTTCTTTTGGTCTAAATCCAAGCAATACAAAGTGATTTAGAAATAAGGGATTAGTAGTTTGACATTGTTTCACGTATAGTACAGCGCCACTTTTATAATATACACCTCATTGTTCGCTGGGACAGATATCTGAATGACAGCTGAGTTGTATCGGATAGTACGGAACCAATTCTCTAACATACATACTAACTGCCTTTCACATGATGTCTGTTCTACCCATAGACCGTGTTATGTCTGTGTGATACATAAAAACATGTCCGTGTCTTGTCACCAAACCTCAAGTGGTGACATCTATGTTTTTTTCATAGCTGAATTAACGTCTCAACATAGAACTACTCCATTTTCTCAAGCGGCGTCATCCATGCTTTCATAGCTGAATGCAGACAAACATAAAACTAATGACACAATCTATTCTATCTCGGCACAAACGCTATCATTTCTCTGCTTCATACTAACCAACTATTATAGATTGCGTCATTAGTTTTATGTTTGCCAGTATTCAGCTATGAAAGCATGGATGACCCCACTTGAGAACAGGGAGTAGTTCTATGTTGATAGGATAGGATAGGATAAAGTGGGTAGGAACACGCTAAAACGTAATTCCTTGCACCTAAGCCACCAATGGGCCTGTTGTGCGTACCCACAGAAGTTAGAGGATATTCCTTATTATAATTTTTTTTTTTTAGTTGTTTTTGATCCGATTTAAGTAGTTAAGTACGGTTTTAGGAGAGTGATTCTTAATAGATTTCGGATTTACTATATAGGAACCAAAAAATCTGGCCATAATGTAGGCAGGGCAGTGACAAAGAAGGTGTTCGGCGGTTTCAATGTCGCCGCAGCGATTGCAAAGTGGGCTGTTGACCAGTCCCATGGTGCACAAGTGCTTGTTAAGGGAGCAGTGCCCTGTCAGAATGTCAGTTATTCTTTTTACGTCTCTTTTAGAGAATGAAAGAAGCTCTTTAGAAAAGCCTTCATTGATTCGGATACAGTTTTTGGCATGACTTGCATAGTTTAGAAATTGCCAGTGTTTTGAGAATGTATTAACTTTCCATTAAGTAATTATTCTGAATATAGTAGAAGCCGATACGGGCACACTCGGTTCAGGACCTATGAAAGGAGAAGACGAGGCTATTTTTGCAAGAGCGTCTGATTGTTCGTTACCAGCGATACCATAATGGCCTGGTACCCAAGTCAGTGATACTTGACGATGTGTGGAGAGTAATTGTAACAGGTCTCTACATTCTAAGACTAGCGATGAATTTGTATCCTCCTAAAGATTTGATTGCCGATTGGCTGTCGGAGCATATAAATATACCTTGATTTACTGGTAAGTTTTCTAGAGCAGAAAGCATTTCGTTGACACAAGCGATAATACCTGTAATCTCAGATTGTAATATATTGATGAATTTTCCTAAGGGGACAGTTTTGTTTAAGCTAAGTTCTGTTGAGTGAAATCCGGCTCCGCCGCTACCATGAGATAGGGAGCCGTCTGCAAATCCGGATATTCGGTTTGTAGGTGGGATGGCTGAGTTATTGATCCAATCGTCTCGATTAGGGAGGCTAATAGAAAATGACTTTTCGAATCTGAATTTAGGAATCATTGAGTCGCACGGCATTTCAAATTCGGGAGAATCTGATATCATTCTTTTCCAGATTCTTGCATGGTTGCTGTGGTTAACTATGAGTGAATTTGATAGTTTAAGTCTGAGCGCAGTGGCTCGAGCTTCACCTTCAATGAAGATGTGCAATGGTTCAATATTAAGGATTGCTTCTAACGCGGCTGTTGGAGCTGAGCTCATAGCGCCTGTTATACCGATGAGTGCAAGTCTTTGTAATTGTGCAAGTTTGAGTTGAGATGTAGTGAGGTTGCATCTTGGCCACCAAACTATAGCTGCGTAGCTAAGTCTAGGTCTGATAATAGCCGTGTATATCCACTTTAAGACTTTAGGGTTAAGACCCCAGGTGAGACTAAAAGCCCTTCTACAGTGCCACAACGAGCCAGTGGCTTTTTGTAGAGCATTCTTAAAATGCAGCGAGAAGTTGACTTTTGAGTCGATTGTGAGTCCCAACACTTTTACTGAGTCGGATAGTGGGATTCTTTTACCGAAGAAAGACGGCTGAATGAAATTTAGGATGAGGCGTTTTTTTAGAAAATAGTACTACTTTTGTTTTGTCTGGATTGGCTGTTTGTTCGTGCGAGTTGCACCAGTTTTCTACTAGTTTTAGGGCAGATTGCATCACTTCGCATATAGTTGATGTGAATAGACCTACTATTAGAATGATACGTTCAACTATTAAAAAAACACAGATGTCACCACTTGAGGCTCGGTGACAAGACACGGTTTATAGGAAAATGTAGGACGTTTTAAAAAGTCAAGAATCCTACTCCATTTTTGACAGATTTCTAAATTTAGACGTCAAAAATGATATAAATTACCATAAAATTGTACTAAATCACCTTTTTACCGTTTTTACTTCTTTCTGGAGTGATTGTCACCAGAGACTTGATACGCCGGCTGGGTCGTCGATTAAAAACTCTACATAAATTGAAATCAGACCCTAAAGCGAAAGGCCCGTTAAAGCAAAATGATATTCATGTTTCCTAAGTGAATTGTTCGTGATCTTTTCTTTAAGTATTACATTGCACATCCTCATTCTGCAAAATGTTGACGGGAAAATTTTTTATTGATAAGTTTTGTCAACACATCAGTCATTATTAAGCAAATAAATACGTTGAGGTGCAATGCCCCAGCAGTTGTTTGTTAACCTTGGGTACAAAGTAGAAAGCTTCGCTTCTCCTGCGATTTCAAACCTTTTTTTCATTCATATTTAATTTGCTCGTATTTCTTCTTTATTCGTTACAATTGTCCTTTCATTTGAGAATAGTCTCTAGGTTTATGAAGAACATTTGCGAAAACATTGAAAGATGTGAGAGTTCATGATTGATGAAAAAACTGTTGTGCGGATCATTAAGTACATATGTATATTCCTCAGGTCATCCGGTTGAAATTGAAAAAATCGAATTCCGTTCTTACATTCTTACATCGTCCCAAGTACACCACAGAAAATGTCTTCCTGATCAAAGTCAATGTTTCCTATCAAGACTCAGCCACACTGTGAAAATAGATTCACACATTTCACCTGGAGCTGGTAACTTCACGTCCAGGTAATCTACAACAGCTGTCACAGTTGTATACTTTATATTTGGAGCTACAACTGTGGCAGAAATTGTAGTTTACCTAAAGACAATGTTACCTGCTGCAGAAGAAATTTGTCATTGGACCTCGTTCCATACATTCGGCTTACAAATGGTCTTACGACGAAAACAGAGCCAATTCCACATAAAATTCTGTTTCCCGAAATTCTGAAAAATTTTCGAAAATATTTCAACGAAACTCAACAAAATAGGTCTCCTACATGGGCAATTCCACGGTCCGCTTCGTTCCCACGCGTGAAATTCTCAGTAGTTGCAAAATGAAAGCAATAGAAAAGTTACTATCCTCTAGTTAAGGGATCAATACGTCTGATGCACCATTTTCTATTAATATTTTTTCGTAACAACTGAGCATTTCGAGCGTGGGAACGGAGTTTTCGTGGAATGGCCCACATAGACAAAACGATCTCTGAACTAGTCTCCAGGTAATTTTACTTTTGCTTACCCATCACAGATGTAGTTTTTGTATGCTGAATCTTTTTTGTCAGTGTAGAATATTCTTGGATGTAGGTGATGTAGTTTTTAAGATATGCCATGATGGCCCACAAAGTGGAGCCTGTTGACTGTATTTTATCTTCAGTTGTCGTCGAATTAAGCATAACCAGCTGCTACGACACAAAAAACGGATTTTCGCATCGGAGACGTGAAAAATGTAATTCGAGATAACAAATGTCTTGTCTGTCTGTCTTGTGTGTGTTACGTGTATTGTAAAGTTACGCACTCGATAGATTATTTGATTTATTGTCTGCCCATTGACTCAAAGAAGCCATATAAGACAGCAATGTGGAAAACATACAAAAAATATCTCTTGCGAGTATCGCTTGTTATCCGGTTATGTGTGAGGTTAGCATACTCTTACCCTAGTCAAAAAAAACTGGAGTCATATGTTTTAACATAACAAAAATTTGGAAAACTCCCCGAAAACTAATGATCCCAAGTGACTCAGGATGGAACCATTATCGATAATCGCAAAAAAACCGAATGTTTTTCTTTGTTTCTTATTTTGAAATCTATTTTCGTACCACTTCTAATGATAACTAGCCAACAACGACAACAAAATGAGTCATTTAATGAAATCGAATCACGAATAATGTCCGCGAAGCAAAAAAATGACATTGGTTGTAGGTCCAATTCATTAAAATAATGGAAAAGTTGAATTACCTTATGAGCTTTCCATGAATTATGGCACAGAGGCTCAACAATATGATAATTGTCTTCATATTGTGCACTGCGTAATCTCTTTTTTCGGTTTATGTTACTAGTTGTTAAAGGCACGAATCAAACTAACAGCTTTTGAGTAAAATTGTTTAAAAATTGCGAGTCATTTATTGTTTATGTCAATTGTGTCAGAGATATGCGTTCAAAAGCCGGTTCGAAAATGTACCAGAACAAAATGTACTGCATAATATGATGTTTCAGGACAATTTATCATCTTAAGAGGGAGTTTATGATTTGATTTTTTTTTTTTTTCATATTTCATTTCATTTATTTATTCAGGTAAATATCATAAGCAATATCATAAATGATGTGGGTAAAGTTAGCACAACACAAGAAAATGCTGTTGTGCTATGTCAACACAACACAACACTTTTCTTGTGACATCTCAACACAACAGAACAATTTTCTTGTGCTATCTCAACACAACACAACAGCTGTGGTGAATATAAAATTTCAAAATTGGTGAATATAGCCAGCCATTGGTGGTGAATATTGTGCTGAAGTTGTGACAGCACAACACAACACAACACAAGAATGACCATCTCAACAGTGAGTTATCTGCCTATGGCGATTATTCATTGAACTCAATGTTGCGCTGCTATTGTGCCAGTACAGCACAACACAACACAACAATGGCCATCTCAACAGTGAGTTATCTGCCTATGGCGATTATGTTATGTTATGTTGTGCTGGCACATCAGCAGCACAACATTGATTTCAATGAATAATCGCCATAGACAGATAGCTCACTGTTGAGATGGCCATTGTTGTGTTGTGTTGTGCTGTGCTGGCACAACAGCAGCACAACATTGAGTTCAATGAACTTTCGATATCGGCAGATAACTCACTGTTGAGATGGCCATTGTTGTGTTGTGTTGTGCTGTGTTGGCACAACAGCAGCACAACATTGAGTTCAATGAATATTCGCCATAGACAGATAACCCATTGTTGAGATGGCCATTGTTGTGTTGTGTTGCGTTGTGCTGTGCTGGCACAACAGCAGCACAACATTGAGTTCAATGTATAATCGTTATAGGCAGATAACTCACTGTTGAGATGGCCATTGTTGTGTTGTGTTGTACTGTGCTGGCACAACAGCAGCACAGCATTGAACTCAGTGTACTGAACTCATCACTTACAAATTTTATACTCACCACTCGAATTTTCTTGTGCTATCTCAACACAACACAACACTTTTCTTGTGCTATTTCAACACAACATAACACTTTTCTTGTGCTACAATTTTCAATGTTGTGTTGAGCTAACTGTACCCACATTATAAATGTTCCATTTTGCACCGCAATTTTAAGGAACATAAAAATATCAATCGAAAAATCATAAAAACATAAAACATATAAAAAAGAATAGCAATTAAGGCAAAAAAGAAAAAAAAAGGTCAATGGGTGAACAATGGCTTGGCCGTAACAATAACAAATGCTAAACTCAAACATATGTTGCGGTAATTTCTTCACTTTGATCGACCAAAACTGTCAAAAGTAGTCAACACCTTTTCCCAGTAAGTATGACTTTAATGAACGACAAAATTGTGCCTCCGTAACCTTCGAACGCTTGTCTATTGGTAAAGAGTTAAATAAATTTGCCCCAGAAACAGTAACTCTCCGCTTACCTAAGGCAGTTCGCGAAAATAGGACATGCAAAAACTTTGAACCTGTCGCAGGATACCTATCCTGTGGCCTACGGAAATCCACTGTGTGGTGACACAGACCTCTGGTAGAATCATACACAAACTTACAAACTGCATACTTGTACAATTTGTTAACAAGCAGAATGCCAGGACAGTGATCCACTAAGAGCCGCTCTGAGGGGTACCTAAAGACAACCCTCAATGCAGCTTTTTGTTTTCTTTCAAGGTTCACAATCAGATTCTTACTAGCAGATCCCCAAGCACCTACACAATATGTCAAGTGTGAATGAATCATTGAGAAGTATAGCAGTTGCAAGATTCTGATAGGCAGTACGTACATCAACTTTCGCAAGATACCAGTTAACCCGGAGATCCTCGAACACAGCTTTGTAAGGTGGAAATTCCAACTCAAGTGTTTGTCCAAAATTACTCCAAAGTATTTAACAGAGTCTACCGCTTCGATCACATTTCCATTGAACTTAACTTCTAATGAATCATAAATAGTGGTGCGAACAGATCTAAAGTGCACAACGTTGATCTTTTTGAGGTTCAAAGTAAGCTTATTCGCATTGAAGTATTCCGATAACCTTTTGAAGTCATTATTAACATTCATGATATTATTCGCAAAGCAAATAGACGAGGTAAAGATGCTCGAGTCATCCGCGAACTGGTATGGTTGAGATTCCAAGGAAGACGGTGCAGATCATTGATGAAGATCAAGAATAGCAGTGGACCCAAAACACTATCCTGAGGGACTCCTAGAGACACACTCACCCAGGGACTTTTGTGTCCATTCGCCACAACGCGTTGATACCTGTGCTCCAAGTAGCTGGAGATAAGATCAAGAGCCACACCTCTAATGCCGGCAGTTGATAATTTACTTAATAACAACGCATGATCCACCGTGTCGAACGCCTTAGAGAGGTCAAGAAAGAGACCAGTAACTGTTTTCCCCTAATCAATATGGAAAGAAATATAATCCACAACCTCAAACAATACCACATGAGTCCCACTGAAGGACCTAAGCCCATACTGCTTGTCATAAAAGAAGTTCGACGAGTCGAGAAACCGGACGATATTCGAAAAAATCAATTTTTCAAAAATCTTGTTTATTACTGGTAGAACAGATATGGGCCTATAATTAGTGACATCTCTTGAATCACCTGATTTAAAGATTGGTGAGACTTAGCCTTCTTCAATGAATCAGGGTACTTCCCCGTGGATACCATCAAGTTATAAATCACAGCCAGAATTGGAGAGATAACCGAGCAACAGCCTTTCACAGAGTTCACAGAAACAGTTGCAAAAAAATCAGCTGATTTTTTAACTTTTCAGTGAAGTCAGCTGATTTTGGTAAATTTTGGAATGAAATCAGCTGATTTTGTTGCAATGAAGTTAGTGTCGGTTGCAACTGCAGCTACCTGAGCTAACTTCACGTCGAGTATTGCTTGCAAATATTAAAACAAAAGACTGTCAAGTCCCTGATTCCAACTGTCAAAGTGACGTTTTAAACGTCAAACAAAAATTAATTTTCGAAATATTCAAAATCTGTTTATTTTTCCTGAATTTTATTCGAGTTATAGACCAGGTTTTGCTCATAACAGACTCGTATGTCAGATGATGATGACATTTGCTCATATTTTTAGTCTATCATCTGGAGAACCCCGCCGCCATATTAAGTCTTTGGTTTGATTTTTAGAGAATGAAAGAAAAATGAAGAATTTAGATAAGAATATTTTAATTTCCATATGGGAAGCTTCACGAACGTCTTTCAAGCGAGAGCTTCCAGTTGGGACGAATGGAGAATAGACAGTTATTAACGAAATAGGATGGCAACACATTCTATATACTTGAAATTCGAAGCAGACTAAATTGAGGATTCTGACAGATTCGGAGCAGATTATCTTTAGTGTATGATATCGACGTTACGAGGATGGATAACAGATGTCGCGGTATTCGTTGAGAATGGTCCATAGGCAGCAAAGGGTTTTAACCATCGGCGCTGCTTCGTCCAAGTTCGTTTGTTTTCTTGTGAACATCATTCATCAATGAAATAATGATGACGCTTACCGTATAAAATGCATGGAAAAAAGTAGATGTCACTTCGTGTCAAAAGCAGGAATGTCTGCAGTGTCTGGCCTAGGGGTAGAAGGAAGTTTAAGTAAAATCAGATCCACAGGATCCATTGGAATTAGGGAGTTTCATTAGACGGTCAAAATACCTCTTTGGCAGGAAATAAGGTAGCAAAGAGGCTGGTGTTCATTGTGGCATAATTCGGAATAAAAACGAATCGCCGCGCCGTCGATGAAAACCATCAGCAACCAAAAGCATGTTCACTTAGTTCTAGTACTACACTTTATTCTTATGCGTTGCGAAGTCAGCCGCACACGAAGTTAATGACAAACTGTCAAACCGTACGTATGTCAAAATTACAAAATTCTGTGCATGGGTTGTAAGACACGTGTGCTTGAAAATAAAAACATTAACGCTATAACCACGAACCGTAAAGAATCAAAAAGTATAACATGTCGGAATCGGAAAGTGAAAACAATTCAGATTTAAATGAAATGGAGTCGTCGGCTAATGAAGAAGAGGCATCAGAGGCTGAAGAGGCAACAGATGCTGAAGAAACAAACGCTGACAAATCAGAAGACGACAATGTATCATGGAAAGATTTGGTAAATGTTCTGTTTAAAGTAAAATTCTAACGTTCCAGTTACAAACTTGTGTCTTCTGTAGGGATTAATAGACACATTGTGCGAAGCTTGTCTTGAGTTGAAGTGGAAAGTTCCAAGTAAAATTCAACGAGAAGCCATACCAGTAGCGCTGAAAGGAAACGACATCATCGGTTTGGCCGAAACTGGATCTGGTAAAACCGCTGCGTTTGCACTGCCCATTCTACAAGCATTACTAGAAAGTCCACAACGTTACTTTGCATTGATTTTGACCCCCACTCGGGAGCTTGCTTTTCAAATCTCTGAACAGTTCGAGGCTTTAGGTAAGTTTACAGATAACAAAATGTTGTCGATGCGTTGACTGTGAATGTTTGTAGGAATTTCCATTGGTGTAAAATGTACGGTCATTGTTGGCGGAATGGACATGGTTTCACAAGCTCTTCAACTCGCTAAAAAACCGCACATTTTGATTGCCACGCCTGGTAGATTGGTCGACCATTTAGAGAACACCAAAGGTTTCAACCTCAAAGCCATAAAATATCTTGTGATGGACGAAGCGGATCGTATTCTAAATATGGATTTTGAAGTTGAGTTGGACAAAATCTTACGAGTTATACCGCGTGAACGGCGCACGTTTTTATTCAGTGCCACAATGACGAAAAAAGTGCGTAAACTTCAACGAGCTTCACTGAAAGATCCGGTCA
The DNA here is from genome assembly GCA_029228625.1 of Pseudolycoriella hygida. Lineage (NCBI taxonomy): Eukaryota > Metazoa > Arthropoda > Insecta > Diptera > Sciaridae > Pseudolycoriella > Pseudolycoriella hygida. The sequence goes on along the minus strand of CM055405.1, from coordinate 17,558,531 downwards.
AAGTTGAGGTGTCGAATCGTTTTCAAACCGTCGAAAAACTGCAACAGTACTACGTCTTCATTCCGGTGAAATTCAAGGACGTGTACCTGGTACACATTCTAAACGAACTTTCTGGAAACAGTTTTATGATATTTTGCAGTACGTGCAATAACACCGTTCGAACAGCGCTTATGTTACGCGCGCTGGGTATGGCTGCAGTGCCACTGCATGGACAGATGTCGCAGAACAAACGTTTAGCTGCACTGAACAAATTCAAATCAAAAAGTCGTTCCATTCTCATATCAACGGATGTAGCGTCGCGTGGTCTCGACATTCCGCATGTCGATGTTGTGCTAAATTTTGACATTCCCATGCACAGCAAGGATTACATTCATCGTGTTGGCAGAACAGCTCGTGCCGGCCGGTCTGGTAAAGCGGTTACATTTGTCACACAATACGATGTCGAATTGTATCAAAGGATTGAACATTTGTTGGGTAAACAATTGCCGAAATTCGAATGTGAAGAGGATGAGGTGATGGCATTACAGGAACGTGTGAATGAAGCTCAACGAACGGCTAAATTGGAACAGAAAGACATTGAAGATCGTAAAGGAATGAAGAGAGGCAAAGGCGGTGGTGACGAATTTGATGACACCGAACAGTTTATGGGTGCGCGAAAACGAATGAAGGGACCGCAAAAGGGTGGCAGTTTCAAGAAAGGTAACGCGAAGAAAGGCGGCTTCAAAAAACGATGATTTTGTAATAAAGTTCAGGTTTGAAATTTTTATTGTTTTTTTTTTGAATTATTTAGCGACGACCGTTACAAGGGGAGGATTTACACATTAGATCGTGCGCTGATGTTATACGGAAAGAAGGGAAGGAGTTTCTGAAAACGGTGGGGAGTCTAAAAAGTTCATGAATGGCCTTCATGTAAAGTGGCTTTCGTGAAAAAAGAAACGGTTTCACTGCAAGTTACTTACATTGTCATAGCGAAGGGCTGAGAACATTTTGGGCAGATTGAGAAAAAGTAGTTTTACGGTTCCCGTTCATTTTTACCTCAGAAATCGACAGAAATTTCGATGATTTCATTGAAAGTTAATTTAATTGCTGGTCTGTCAAGGAAAAAATTTCTTTGTAACCAAGAACTCTTGACGAGATGCAACTGCTGGGCTAAGGTAGGGCGATGGCAGACGTGGTGACGTGTCACAATATTTAGAGCTACCAGAGTTACCAGAGTTACTTTAGAGTTACCACTTCAACAAATTATGACTGAATAGAATAATATGGCCACTGCAGCGCTGCGGTCGACTCTTTTACAATTCTTCGTTCCACTTATCTCGATTAGATAGTAACTTTAGTTGTTAGTTAGTTGTTGTTATGGTAACTGTATTTTGACGAAGTTGGTTGCAGTTGAGATAAGAGCAACAGAGAAATGATACGCCTGCGACAGGTGGAAGTAACATGAAGAATGACGGCTGGCTTATTCCGGTGAGAATAGAACCGATTTGTTCGCATTTTAGAAAGAATACTCTCCCATAGTAACCAACTATCATTCACATGTTCCTTCTACTGGCCGCAGGCGTACCAACTTATCATTTCTCTGAAGAGCAACGGAATGAAAATATGTACAAGATTTTTGATGATTGATTACTGAACACACTAGTTTTCCAAAAATGTCCAACCCTTGTTCACCTATGAAGACCCAAACGGCCCAAACTGTAAAAGATGAGGTAATGTACCCGAAATGCTGAGGCACTTCCTAGGCACTATACTCTCTGAGGGCGAAGTTCCGCGTCCGTTGGTATTTCTTTCCCGTCGCTAACTTCTAATTGTTGTTTTGAAGGACACCCATCGAATTCGACAGTCAGTTCAGAAACATCCCAAATGAACACATCGTCAAATTATCACGAAATTCTCAAAGCGCATTTGTGAAAAATGAATTCGGACTACGCAAAGCTTTCAATTAAATCATGTTAAGAGAAGGAAACGCATGATGCTCTATACTTCTATCCGGCAATTGATAAAAAACGGAAAATTTATGCAACGAGATACTATCACCATGTGGTTCCAGGGGAAAACTAAGGACCTGACAAATACAATTGTGTTATGGTGTGAAACTCCTGGAACTTTACCTTGGGAAATAGTATGGCTTGACAAATTGGTGTGAGTATTTTGTTTTATATTATTTTATCATATTGATAATATTCGCCGATCGCTGTTTAATTAACAAAATTGTTTCTTGTGCTCTTGTGGGTGATGGGGCGACCGAAACAAATTTCCATGGTGGCGCCACCAGCGCTTTTTAGTAAAATGTGGGACTAGGCTCTTTTCGACTTATTATGAATTACTTTAACGTTTACCCACTGATTTCGACAAGTTTCTGACGAAAATATGGAAAATATATTTTTTTGAGGTTATGTATGGGGATAAATCAAACCTGTCACTTTGTCTAACAACCTTACGACTATTAATCTGCGGCCTACATGCACACATATTTTTCCCGACATTTTTGAACATTCCCTAATCACGTTTTAAGAATTCTTACATTTAAATTGTGAATATTTCACGAGATATAGATTTTTGAACATGAATATAACGGATTAGCCTAATGGCGCGCCATTGATCTCGATTGTAGTATTTGTCCTTATATTGATTGAAAATTATTTCCTTGTAGATTTGCCAAGTTTTCCGTTTATTTCCTGCTGCTTCCTCAAGTCTATTGAATTCGAAAGTCGATTTTAGTTGTAAATTCGACGGCATGAGTTTTTTTAGTGACGACAGCCGACCTCTTTCTCTAATTGCGAGAATGAATTCACGATCCAAATTCATTCAACACGCACATCAAAAATGCAGAAGACGCTTCCGTACCGTTATTAGAACAGGCTCGTCCAAAGTTGCCTAAACTTGACCCTGTCATATCTGATCTGATCTCACTAAGAAATTACAAACGTAGGCAATGGCAAAGAACTAGATCCATAAAAAAACTTACTGATGAAGCCAACAATGTCGAATTGAGCAGGAAACTTTCCCAAATCAAGCCCAATTTTAAGGATCTGTGGAAACTAACCAAACTACTCAAAAATAAATCCAACGAGATCCCTCCTATGAAAGATCCGTCAGGTCATGTAGTTCTTACGGCAACCCGAAAAGCCAAGTGTATTGGCACATCATTTGAAAAAGCCCCCTTCAAAACCTTCAATGACCGCAGTGATTCACATATTGAAGCAAACGTTGACTCCACTATCACTAACGTTAACTACTTCTCGCCTCTAGTGCCAGAGTCAGTGATGCCAACACCTACGGAAATTAAACAGATCATTCGTAAGCTAAAGGTTAAAAAAAAGTCCTGGTAACGATGAAATCAGCAATTTACTACTTAAACATCTTCCTCAGCAGGGTATTCTGTTCTTGATGCACATCTTTAGAGCTTGCTTTAGGTTGTCTTATTTCCCAAACAATTGGAAAGTAGCCGAAGTGATTCATATTCCTAAGCCAGGGAGAGACCATTCCAACCCTGCCAACTTTCAACCGATCAGTTTACTGTGCTCTCTCAGCAAAATATTTGAGAAAGTCATTCTGAAGAGACTCAACGAACATATCTCTAAATCCGCAATCATACCCAACGAGCAATTCGGTTTCAGATCCGGTCACTCAGCTAATCACCAGTTGCTTAGAGTCACTCAGTTTATCCGCAAATCAATTTCTAAGAAGCACTCCATTGGGATGCTTATCTTCGACATAGAAAAAAGCGTTTGACAACGTTTGGCATAAGGGCCTAATCCACAAGATGGTTAAATTGAATTTGCCACTATATCTTCTTAGGTAGTGAACTCTTTTATTTCACAGATGTCGTTCTTTGTATCAATCAATGGCAAATTCTCCCCATCATACAATATAGCTGCAGGACTCCCGCAAGGAAGTGTGTTGATTCCGACTCTCTTTAATGTGTTTACGTCAGACCTTGTTATAACTTCTACAAAAAAGATAATAACTAAACTCAACTCTGCTAGTAAACAACTATCAGACTTCTGTTCCAAATGGAAAATCAAACTGAACCCTGACAAAACCCAAGCCGCTTATTTTACTAGGCGGAAAGCTGCCAGATGGCTCCCATCTACTCAAGTTAAAGTTTCGCATACAGAAATCTCATGGGCTAACGAAATAAAATACTTAGGTGTCACACTTGACAAATCGCTAAATTTCAAACGGCATAAGGACCTTACTGCAGAGAAAGCTCTGAAATACTACGGCATTCTATATAGCCTTATTTAAACTGTGTGGAGCGGGAAAAAAGGCGTCGCAGAGAAAGAGAGGCTGCAAATGCGAACTTGCCCCCAACGCCCATTGATCAAGGAAAAAATGGGAATAAGAGAACAAGAACTGATGAGGCTAACGCTTCTCACACCCAGCCGCATAAAAAATCATTGAACAAAACGCCACCAAGCAGCCAGCCAAAGGTACCATCATACTCAAACGTGGCCAAAAAGACTTTGACGTACGTCATAGTCGGTGCAAAAGGAAAAGGCCTCAACGGTGACCAGGTGAAGGCTGTGCGGGATAACATAGTTCTTGAACTCAATAAGTTCATTGGAACAAGAACTATGGCTCCCTGTTTCAACGGAAGAGTCGAAGGGGAAACGGAGTTGGAACTGGTGTGTGCCGATGAAAGAGCGGCAAAATGGCTGAAAGAGATCGTACCGAGGATGAAACCATGGAGAAGTTGACTGGACCATGGAGAGTTGACCCTCATGACGAAGGACGAATGGGAAGCCATAAATCAGCCTAGGAAAATGCTGCGAATGAGTGTCGTCTTACCATGGCGCTCTACCCGCGACTATTTCCTGGACGTGTTACGGGCACACAACCCCCAATTGATGACCCGGTACTGGGAAGTCAAATACGTGCAGGACCTAGGCAAATCGACTAAATTTCATCTGAAAGTGGATGACAGGTCAGTTGAGCTACTGAAAGCTCGAAATTATGAGGCCCATTGGTTATTGGACGTCATCAAGTTCAAGCTAGAAAGAGGCAGCATTAATCTAGAAAATGCAGAAAGACGTCCCAAGAATGCATCGAAAGCACCGAAGGCCCGTGCAAATGATACAGAGAAGGACGATTCACCGGTTGTTGCGACAGAAACCGAATTAGGATCAGCTGCAACTG
>CM055405.1:17533547-17548651 GCA_029228625.1 Pseudolycoriella hygida | reverse complement strand
TTTCCGATTTAATTTCTACTGGTGGACCACAGTTCTCAGGCGACGGAGATAAAACACAGAAACAAAAAAGGCAAATCACGAAAGCATTGTTTCAAAAAGTGGTATTGGTGGTATTGTTCAAAAAATCAGATTTTCGAAATCGAATAGAATGAGTGCGTTTGATAACAAATATTACGAACTAAAATTTTTAGCGTGTTTTTTCAAAACTTTCTTTGTAAAATGTTTGTCTGGTGGAAAAGATCAATTGCTGTGTCGCCACTCTGAGGGCCAGTGTCGCCATTTGGCGACACGAATGTTCCTTATTTTAGTCACTGCCTAGCCTCTAGGCTTCTTTCAGATAGTCCTAACCGCCGAATTTTTAACAAATCCTGTGGTTATAGAAGAGATGAGCGAATCTTTTATTGGAGAGTCCAAATCGAGGGGTGACGCACTTCATTTATTCCATTTATTCTTTTATTCCATATATTCCCAAAATTTTTTTGTTGTTTTTGTGAAATATCTTAACCAAAAATATTACAAGTTAGACAAATAAGTTCAAACAAAGGTTTGCACAAATTATAAAGCATTTAAACCATTTTGAGTTTAAATTTTATTTTTTTGGGAATAAATGGAATAAACTTATTTATTCCATTTATTCCATTTTTCAACAAAAATTCTTTTAAGTTTTTCAAAAAAGTGAGGTTTTTTCACTTTTCTAGACACATTAGTATGGTTTGTTATGTGCGTTGCCATCAAAATCAAGTCTATTTGAGGTTTTGACGAATTTGAAAAAATTATCATTTAGTCCAATATTTATTCCATTTATTCCCATTGATTCCATTTATTCCCATTTATTCCCATTTATTCCCATTTATTCCATTTATTCCATAAACCGAAGAAGTGCGTCACCCCTCGGTCCAACTACACTTAATTAAAAAAAATGCCTTCTCCGCAGTACCCCTGCTTCCCCTATTGAGATTAGGCCATTCAGAAACGTTGTGACATTAACAGCAACAATACAAGTAAAAACACGTTTAACAACAATTCGTTATATCGAAATGTATTTTTAGTTCATTAATTGCATTCTTGCGATACAATAAAACAGCTACTAGCAACTAGTTCATTTCACTAAATTTAAAATCACCGAACCATGAATATCGGAGCTACAATCATTGTCGGAGTAGGTGAGTAAATGGAGTTTGCTTTGCACTTAGTAGAAGGCTTTCAATCTCATGTTATTAGTGTTGGTAATATCTGCGAAAACGGTCACTGCGGAATCATGTGGACACAATTTGATTAAAGAGCCTAAATGCCTAAAACGCGAACAGGTAGAGAAAAAGAACTTGGATCTTGTCTTGAAGTTCTACAATGAAGCCTTTGGACAACACGATATTTCTGCGGTTGACAGATACATCAGTCCGGATTACATTCAGCATAATCCACAAGCTCCGGATGGTCCTCAGGGATTAAAGGATTTTCTGGTTCCATTTAATGCCAACAAGAAAAAAGGTCCAGTTGATATCCGACACGTAGCAGTCAGAGGAGACATCGTTTGGCTGCATGTCAAAACCACTGGTTTTAAAGGAGAACCTTGGGGTTTAGTTGACATTTTTCGAGTTGAGGATGATAAAATCGTTGAACACTGGGATGTGATACAAGAAATTCCACCGATAAGCGAAAGTAAAAATTCGCATCCGATGTTTTAATGACTACGATACCCACGGTCGCTTCAAGTAAACAACTACAACAATTACGAATATTAAAAGTTATTGAAAGCATTCAAAGTATACGTCTTTATTTCAGCAGTCAATGGTAGATCCTAACTTGTAATTTAATTAACTCCACTAGTCGACCTAACTCTTGGACGAACACCCATCCCAACTCCGTAGTCAGATAACCTTTGATGCCTCTTCGAGCGACAAAACTCCCAATATACGATGTCATAATTTCTCTTTAGGAACACACCGTTCTCATGTAGGAAGATCTAAAGCATTTGAATTTCTGTGGCTACAATAACAAAAATCGATACGACCTGCAACCACATTTTAAAAAGCAAAAAGCAAAAAAGAAAGTGTAAACGAACGACGACGACGGTAAAAAATGAAACGGAATTGTGAGATTGTGTTAATTGATTACACTCTCTCTGTCATTATGGCGTTGTGTAAACTTATTAACAAGACCGTTAAAAGCTTTACGATTTAGTGTCGCTATGGAACTATTATCGTTGAATTTTCTTCGTATTTTCCACGGATAAACTTTTTCTGTATATCTACACGGTTTCTGCACTTCTGTTTCGACGGTGACACATTAGAAATTCTCGGGTGATTTATCGGCATCATCATGTGCATATTCAATTCACGTTATTTTTATTATTCCATTTTCATATGACATTTTTGCAAGAAAAGGAAACCATAAAAAAATGTCGCTGCTTTTCTTGCTTCATTTCATATCCTTTTATTCTGCTGTGCTGACAATAGAGTTTAAGATTTGTTATATGCTGTACACACAAAAGGTATAAAGAGAAACCTAAGATTTGTTTCCATTTAATTAAATGAATTTCAGATAAAAAGCAATGCAATAAAAATAAACATTTTAGGTTTTTGATTGTGTACTCTCAGTTAGATTATCGAATGTCGTTTGTTTCGCTTGTCCAATCAGTTTGTACTGTTCCTTACAAATCCACTAGTTTATTGCGACGTCAGCTTCTGTCAAAGTATACGAAATTTCGTAGTGAAAAAATGCTCATTAAGAGTTTCTTCATGATATTTTGTATACTTTGACATAAACCGGTGAGCTAAAAGCGAAGTTGTTGTACAACGATGGTGCCGACGTCTTCAGCGCTCTCTTATACCTGTGATACCTACGTCTTGCTAGAGGTATGGTGTTACAATTCCAGACCTGCTCAGCACTTTGTGGGCATTAACATCCAACTTACCAGAAAAGCTAGGTAGCCTGTGTAGCCTTACGATTTCTTATAAATACTATAATCTCTCAAAGTGTGCAATCATTGTCAAGCTAGCAGGCAAACGAATATCAGTTTTCAATTATTAAACCATATGCAAGGGACCCGTTTGCATCAGAATAGATGTGGTAAACAGAATAGATGTTACAAAAAGACTCGAACGTACCTGAGACCTGAGTGAATATTGCCTTAACTCTTACTGTATGAAATTACGTCCACAATAAGTTGGACTGGAAATTGCCGAAAGGGCAACCTCTCCAAACCCTCAAAATAGGCCCAGCATTTAGATAATACCTAGAGAACTTAGGAGAGGTTTCTGACCTATACTTCCATGGACGAAAAAGTTCTTCTCTTTTTTCTCTACAACACTGCACAAAAAACCTAGTCATTAAAGGAATATTCACGAAAAACCACCAAATATCGTGTAGGGTCACGTAGCGTGAGTTTGGCCCACATTAAGGATACTACAGCCTGAGTGACTCAACATATTTTCACTAATTTAATTTTCGTGATGTACTAATGTCCACCTCCACATATCTAACATCAAACAAAACTTTGAAGAGCGATTTCCGTTCTAATTTCGCAGAGATATAAGTGAAAAGGTTCCACCAACCTTTAAAAAACCACGTTTTTTACAACTTTATCGACTGTAGCTTCGAAAGTTTTCGACCGATTTTGTCCAAATTCAATCCCATAATCAATTTTTTGTATATCTTTTTCAAGGAAAATCAATTTGGCTTACCTACGGAAAACAACTTCGAGCAGCAGCGAATATTCAAGACAATTCACCGCCAAAAAAGTCAATGTATTTGCTTGCAATGCAATGTTTTATTGTATTTGAAGAAAGGGAAAGCAAGCGGCTTCGACGCTGTATATTCCGAATTTCTTATCTGTAGCGACCCAAGAACCAGGTTTTGGTTAGAAGACACTCAGATTTACGTGCGTACCTGGCCTAAGCTTTAACCGCACGGACCCCATGGGCGAGGAATTGCGATACGCCCAATTAGCGCGAACCGAGGCTCTAACTTTAGAATTCCAATATGTAAGTACCGTCCTTCATCCAAGTTGGGGACCGAGACTACTAGCTGCCTCTCCTGCAATTATGTCCTCAAGAGGACGATGGGTGCAGCGGACCATGCGTTCGTTTCAGCGCCATAGGCACCGCAACCAATGTTTGGGCACAGATGTTACCATCTAGTGGCTTTCCCAAACCCCGAAGTACCGATTTAACCCTCGGTGGGAGTTTTCACCAGTTCTGCTAAACCGATTACAGTTAGGGCCTTACAACCCTGACACTCTTAGGTCCGCTCGGGTGAGGGGCGTTGCGAAATGCCCAATGGTCCTGCTGCAATTGGTCCGTAGACCGTTCAACCAGCGGTGTCCACCCCTGCTCAACAGGTTTTAATTAGTACGATTCTTCTCAAATGCGCTTGCAGCGAACAGACTGCCACCAGCTTTCAAGAAAGCCGAGATAATAGCGCTACTGATGCCTGCCAAACTAGAAGACGTGCCGAATAGCTACCGTCCAAATTCATTGCTATCGGTTACGCTCAAGTTGTTCGAACGCTTAATCTATAACCGAATCGCCCCAGATATGGAAAAGCTGAATCCGGACGAACAAGCGGGTTTCAGGAAAGACGGCAGCTGTGCTGAACAAGTACTTACACTTACAAATCACATCGAAAACGGATTCCAGCATAATCTGAAGACGGGCGTAGTTTTCATCGACTTGACAGCTACATATGACTCAGTCTGGAAGAAAGGTTTACTGTACAAATTTATCAAAGCTGTGCCATATTTGCAAATGTGCAATATGCTTAGTGACCGCCTGTTCCAAGTTTTCCTTAACGACCAATGTTCACGGTTCAAGAAACTCAACAACGACCTGGCTCAAGGTTCTGTATTGTCGTGCCTACTCTTCTACTTGTACATCAGCGATCTCCCACCATCAACATCGAGAAAATTTTTATTCCCTTGACTGAAAGTTAAGGGTCTTACACCAGAAAATACCAAAAAATGTCTGTTACCACACCACTATGTGTATGTGTATGAATGAAATGTTATGAAAAACGTTAAATGTCTGTTACCATTTTTCGTTGTGCGCACGATAAATTGAGTAATTCTTAATCGATTTTCAAAATTATTTTTTTAATCGACGCTGACTCAAATTCCTGAGGCTAAGTTCGAAGAGTAGGTGAAAAGTAGTAGAACGATATAATTATAAAATAGAAAAGTAATAGAATAAAATAATATGAATTTTGGCTGGTTGCTCAGTGTGTTTTTTTTTTTATAAGGGTGAGGAAATCTTCATAGACACCCGGTCTTTCTGAACCAAGGTAGTGTTGGATTCCATTAACTTTAATGACCTACCAACTAAAACCTCCTTCCTTAGTCTTCGTGCTCTCTTCTCCCCGGAACCCGCCTCACAGCATTACTTCGGGGAGGAGCTGTGCTTTCGCACCTACTCTCTTAGATCAACTGCCAGTCTTCTTTGATCGTCTCTCCATGCAATTTGCAGCTTCGTCATTATTTTCGCAACTACATTATCCGCCACTATCCACACCTCCTCATCGCGGCACATCTCCGATATTATGTTTTCGGCACTTACATCTGGCCTACTCACAGTCAACAGCTCTCCTCGTTCTTGTTCGAAGCGGGGGCAGACGAATAACACGTGCTCCGCAGTCTCTTCCTGCCTATCGCATGTCGTGCAGAAAGGTGACTCCGTGAATCCAAACCTGTGCAGGTACTTCCTGAAGCATCCGTGACCAGACAGAAACTGTGTCAGGTGGAAATTAACCTCTCCATGTTTTCTCTGTACCCATGTCGTTATTTTTGGTATGAGTCTATGGGTCCACCTTCCCTTGTCCGAGGAGTCCCACTCTTGCTGCCACTGTCTCAGTGATTCGGCTCTTAATTTCGTCCTAACTGTTTTGGTAGTTTGCCCCTCCATTCTCTTCTTTCTATGACATTCACTGTCTTCTGTCAGCGTTATGCATATGGGCATCGTCCCGGCTATAACACATACCGCTTCTAAGGATATTGTTCGATATGCGCTTCCTACTCTTATGCTTGTCAGCCTCTGGGCTCTATTAAGCCTTCTCCGATTCTTCTTCGTATCTAGCGCCTGTATCCACGCTGGTGCTCCGTAGCGCAATATCGATAGGGTGACACTTGCAAGGAGCCTCCTTTTGCTGCTGCGCGGTCCAAAGCCGTTTGGCATTAATCTGGCCAATGCTGCGGTGGCTTTCATTGCCTTTTCGCACGTGTAGTCCACATGGCTATTAAAATTTCTGCGGTCGTCCAGCACAACTCCAAGGTATTTTAATTGGCGAGTGGATGTGATTTCTTCCCCGTCAATGTTCAAAATGATTCGTTCGGTTTTTCTGCAGTTACTTACTAGCATGATCTCAGTTTTTTTGGTGGGCCAGCCTCAGCCCCGCCGTTGTCATCCAGTTTTCGACAGTTTCTAGCGTCTCCATCGTAACCACCTCTACCTCCATCTTCGACGTTCCGGATACCGTGAGGATCAAGTCTTCGGCAAAAGCAATCGTCTTAGCACATCTTGGCAGTTTCAGCCTCAGCGCTGTGTCATACATAACATTCCACAGCGTTGGTCCTAATATGGATCCCTGTCGTACTCCAGCTGTGATGTCGACTGTCTTTTTCCTCTCCATTAGTATCGTACGTTAGTACTCGTCGCTCGAAATAGCTTTTCAGTATCCTACAGAGGTAATCGGGGACTCTCATGACATGTAGCGCCTTAACTATCTCTATCCAGCTTGCGCTATTAAAGGCATTTCTAGCGTCTATCGTCGTTAGAGCACAGAAGCGGTTACCCCGTATTTTTTGCTTCCGCGCCTTGTCGGTGGTCTCTATGACTTTTTTAATGGCCTCAATCGCCGATCTCCCTTTTCGAAATCCGAATTGTTCGTCCGACAGTCCGTGCTCGCCCTCCGTGTGTTTTCTTAGTCTATTCAGGATCGCGGTTTCCAGCATTTTTCCCAACCCGTCCAACAAGCATATAGGTCTATATGATGATGGCTTGTCTGGCGGTTTCCCTGGTTTTGGTATTAAGACCAGCTTCTGTTTCTTCCATATTTGAGGAAAATATCCGTCGTCGAGGCACTTCTGCATTGTCAATCTGAGCATGTTAGGCTTTGCGCATGCTGCTGTCTTCAGAGCTATATTGGGGATTCTATCTGGTCCTGGCGCTTTGTTATTTTTTGGCTTTTGTGCAGCCATCTGGATCTCTTCTACAGTGATCGACCGTTCAAGTCTGTCTTCCGCTTCATCGTCATAAGGAGTTTGCGGCCATGTGATCTGTTCGTGCTGTGGGAAGAGCTCTCTCACTATGACACCTAGCCTATCCGGGCACGTTTCTTTTGGCCCCAATGTACCTTTCATCATCGTCATTACTGTTCTGAACACTTTGCCCCACGGGTTCGTGTCTGCCTCTTGGCACAGTTTCTTCCAACAATCCCTCTTACTCGCCCGGATTGCTCGCTTCAGTGCTAGTTTTGCATTACGATGTTCTTCGGACCTCTCTATTCTAACATTCTCGTTTCTGGCAATTTGCATCCTCCTTCTTGTCTTAAAACAAGTTGTTCGCAAAAGTCTTATTTCGTAGTTCCACCAAAATGCCGGTTTTCGCCCATTCCTCGGTTCCATCCTTCTTGGCATTGCCGCGTCACATGCATTCACCATTTCTTTCGTCAATTCTTCTGCAGATTTCTCTTCGTGATCGTCTATTGATTGGAGATATTCCTTAAAAACTTCTTGATCGAAATTTCCGGTTCTCCATCTTCGCTCTCCTCTATGAGTCATCTGTCTTGTTGCCTCTGTACACTTTTTCACGGTGTACCTCAATGCCTGGTGATCGCTGTGTGTGTAACTTTCGTCGACTCTCCAGTTCAGACTTGGAACTAGTACTGGACTGCAGACTGAAGCCTCTATCATTTGTGAATCTACTACCCCACTCACCTCCAATATGAACTGGGTTGAGTCCCGTCAGTTCTCCTGTAAGTAAATCTAACATTCGTTCAAACTGCAGAATCGTCCATCTTGGTGGTGCATAGCAGCTGGCAATATACACTCCATCAATTTTCGCTATCACGAATCCTTCGTGAGCGTCTGATACAACTTCTTGTATGGGGTACTTGCCCGTTGTCAATATTGCGGCCATCTCGGCTCTGTCAGCAGCCCATTTACCGTGGTTTCTATATACACGGTACGGTTCTGAAATAATCGCTACGTCACATTTTTGTTCCGCTGAGGCTTGCCACAGAAGTTGTTGTGCCATGTCACAATGATTTAGATTTATTTGTATCACTTCCATTCTTGTCCTGTTTTAGATTTAAGCGCCTGGTTTAAAGACTGGACATCTCGCTCCACCAGTCACGTGGTCATTTTCTGACGTACACAGCAGACATTTCGGCGGGTTCGTGCAATCTTTGGCTAGGTGGTTCTCTCCCCCACATCTCCTGCACAGGTTGGATCTATCCTCTTGTTATCGCCAGTAAGGGTACTCGTGAGGTAAATAAATAAGTCAGCACGCAAAGTTCAAGTAAATTCTATTTGCTGAGCTACAAATTTCTGAAACAACGATATGTAACTTAAGTTAGGTTATGTACTTATAACTAGTTTAGTATGACCTACGTTTAGTGTTCCGACTCACTCTTGAGTCCTTACGTGGTACGATTTGTAGGTTGAATGTGACTAAATTTCTAATTGATTTAAATTAGCGAAATAAATGAGAGCGAAATAATAAACTTACAATTTAAAATGTGTAACTGTACACTAATATGGATTGACACATTGGGTTTGAAATTGCAACTAGTTTATCTGAAATCACCCGTTCGAAAGTTAGTTAGATTCACTAGATACATTAGATAAACTTACAACAACGAGGTGATTTAACTTATTGATGATTCACTGTTTGGAACATCTGAGTTTGCTTGAATAATTATTTAGGGAGATTTCTACGGAAAATGATTTCTTTTTTACAGATTATAAGGTATGCGGGGAGACGTTGGATACGATAGATGCAATCACTCGCCTTGACTTCTGTAACTCCATCTAATTGTCACCGGTGGCGGTAATACTCCCCTCCGCTAAGTTCTCGCGGTCGAGAGTCTTTGCTTTCGTTTCGCCCAGGTCCAAAATGGCGAGTTTAGACACCGGTCTGGTATAGATGCCTCTTTCTGTTCGAACCTTCGCGCTGCTTACGCGTCCACTTCGTTCAGACTTGATGGCTTCAACGACGACTCCTCTTTCCCATGTATTCCTAGGGCTGCTTTCGTCGACGATGATGACCTGGTCATGCAGCTGGATAGGCTTCACATCCTCGAACCATTTTGTTCGGCGTGTTATAACAGCAAATATTCCTTTATCCACCTGCGCCAAAAGCTGTCAGCGATTTGTTGGGCATAGCGCCAGTTTCCACGTAGTTTTTTCGGGCTCAGAGGGAACTCACCTGGAGGTTTGTCACCGTTGGATGATCCCAGGAGGAAATTATTTGGTGTAAGCGCTTCCGGGTCATCTGGCTCGATCGATACGAAGGTTAATGGTCTCGAGTTTATTATGTTTTGGACCTCAACGAGTGCTGTGTACAAGGTTTCGTCATTCGGCAGATGTGTAGTCGGTAGTATTTCGTTCAGCGTTTTTTTTAGTGACCCGATTAAACGTTCCCATGAGCCACCCATGTATTGTGAGAGCGGAGGATTGAAGTTCCACTTCGTGTAGAGAGTAGTGAAGGTGACATTTAACTTCTCTTGGTCAATATTTTGTATTTCCCAGCTCAGCTCATAATTGACCCCTTTGAAGTTTGAACCTTGATCGCTGTAGAACTCCTTAACCGGCCCATATTTTCTAACGAATCTTGTAATGGCCATTATGCACGAATCCGTTGTAAGGCTATGTATTCCAAATGAACAACCCTGATCGTCAGACACGTAAACAGGACAATCCATCGCTTAACGGTTTTTCGGAACATTGTGGTCTTGTAGGGTCCGGCGTAATCGATACCGACGTGAGAAAAGGGGCGGGTAAATGATGAGAGTCTGCCAAGCGGGAGATCTGCCATTTGTGGTGGAATAGGCATGGCTTTTGCGTTTTTGCAATATTGACACTCTCTACGAATTCTCTTCACTAGTGCTCGAAGTCTAGGAATTAAAAATTTTTGGTTAATTTCGTTAATTACCGTTTCATTGTTCTGGTGTTTGTATCGCCGATGATATTCTTTCACCACGAGATCGGTAATTTGATGATGGGTCGGCAAAATGATCGGACGTTTCTGGCCGCAGGATACATTCAGAGCGGCGTCAATTCTTCCTCTTACTCGGAGTATATTTTCTGAATCTAGATATGCTGAGTAACGGTAGATTTGACTCCGTTTATCCACAGAGCGGTATTTGTTTTGAGGAAGGCTGTTGTCGTTCTTAAGTTGTTGAAGTTCAAGGAAAAATTCGTCCTGCTGAGCTTTACGAAAAAGTGCGTTTTCAGCTGATATAAGTTCCTCGCGTTGTAGAGCTCCTACTTTGACGGCGCAACTCGAGTTGCCGATCCGTGCTTTGATGTTGTTTATGAAGCGTAGGACGAATGCTTGAGTGCGAATCCAGCGGTGGTACTCCTCGAACTTGATTTTTAATGTTTCTTTTTCTCTGCATATATGCGCTTGCAACTGTCTCCGCTTCCGCTCTTCCAGAGGCTCTTCATACTTCCCGACCATTTTTGGCCAAAATTCTTGAGATTGTAGCAGAAAATCAGGTCCTTTGAACCAGCGGCTTCTTGGTTCCAGGCTGAGTGGGCCGTTCCATTTTGTGGCATCATCCGCAGGATTTAGTTTTGACGGGACCCACCTCCATTCGTTGACCGTGGTTGATTCGAGAATTTCTCCGATTCGAGCACCCACGTATTGGCTGTATTTTCTTAGATCTGATCGTAGCCAGTTTAAAACTGTTGTAGAGTCGGACCAGAAAATATTTCGTTGGATCAGAAGCGTTAGATGTTCACGAATAGAGTTTTTGTATCTGTTTCCTAACACGGCTGCTTGCAGTTCCATTCTTGGGATGGAAAGCGGCCTGAGTGGTGCAACCTTAGATTTTCCGCCTACTATACTACATGCCGCTCCATCGTCGTTTACGATTCTCAAGTACGCTACTGTAGCGTAAGCATATAAACTTGCATCTACGAAAATGTGGAGTTCAATTTCGGGTTGGCTTTGACCGTTCAACTTGCTAGAGATGTGTCTTGGAATATTGATTTTTTCAATGTTTGGCAGCTGATTGATCCAATTTAACCATCGATCATAAATATTGTCGTCATCTCTTTCGCTTATCATGTCGTCCCATCCTATACCACTTCGCCAAACGTCTTGTAAGATCATTTTTAGTTGTACTAGGAACGCAGCTAAGAAACCTAGAGGGTCGTAAACCGCCATTAAGGTGCGAAGCATCTCTCTTTTCGTTGGTCGGCGTAAGCCGGTCAGAACTTGTTTATTAAGTGGATGAAACCGTAATGAGTATGTAAACGTATCTCGTGAAACGTTCCACCACATGCCTAAAACTCACTTCGTTCGATTGTCCTCCAGCTCGAAAGTAATTTTTTGTTCGTGTGACTGATTTTTCTCTCCAAGCTCCGACATCGCTTTAGCTGAGTTGGAAATCCAATTCCGGATGTCAAAATTCGCTTTCGAGTGGACGAGTTTAACTTCTTCTGCGACCTCTACTAACTCTTCCTCTGTATAAAAAGATTGAAGCCAGTCGTCGACGTAATAATTTTTTCGTATTGCTACTTCGGCTCGGGGAAATTCTTCAGCGTGTTCCAGTGCGTTTCGATTTTTAATGTGCTGGGCTGACGCTGGTGAGCAGGCAGCGCCGAAACTCATAACTACGAGCACATATTTCTCAATTTTGTTTGAGCCTTTGTCCTTCCACAGAAAGCGTTGAGCCACTTGATCTTCTTTTCGAATTGCTTGCCTATGAAACATTTCACCTATATCTCCCGTAATGGCATACTTTCCTTCTCTAAAGCGAAGTAGAACTCCTGGTAACGACATCAACTGGTCTGGTCCGCTTAACAGTGCTGAATTCAATGACGTCTCGCCTACCTTCGCGGCAGCGTCCCAAACCAATCTAATTTTTTCAGGTTTTTTCGGGTTGACGACTGGAAATAGAGGAAGATACCAGATTCTGAATGATTTTTGGGATTCTTCTTCGGCTGTAAGTTTACGAACGTAGCCCTTTTCCATATATTCAGCCATCTTGCTTCGAAATTTCATGTCTAGGTCTGGGTCTTTTTCTAGCCGTCTGCATAATGATTCAAGTCTTCGAGTCGCCATTGGGAGACTGTTTGGTAACCGTGTGTCGTCATACTTCCACAGCAATCCCGTTTCAAATTTATTTCCATTTCCAATTCTTTTAGTGGTAGATTCCAGTAAGTGTTTCGCTCTTTTGTCAGACGGAGT
Source organism: Pseudolycoriella hygida (assembly GCA_029228625.1). Classification (NCBI taxonomy): domain Eukaryota; kingdom Metazoa; phylum Arthropoda; class Insecta; order Diptera; family Sciaridae; genus Pseudolycoriella; species Pseudolycoriella hygida. The sequence goes on along the minus strand of CM055405.1, from coordinate 17,536,244 downwards.
CTCAACGATTTGCTCTGGTTTTTTAACCCCAAAATTTTCTAGAGAAAAGAAATTCGCAACCATTCTGTGTAGTGTCTCGTCGTTGTTCGGATTGTGATTTATGTGTAGATTCATGTTGGCAACATTTAGCGGTTGTGCTCTTGATCCATGCACCTCCCATCCTAACATTGTTTTTGTGGCGATCGGTTCTTCCCAGCTCCCCGATCGAACTTTAAAGGGGGTGCTGATTTTACAGTCCATCAATCCAATCATAATTTTGGGAGTCTCATCTTTATAGCCGACTAATGGGATCCTTCGTAAAAACTTGTACATATTTTGAAGTTGTTGAACGTCCAATGTTTGAGGTGGAAGATCTAAACTTTTTACGGTTCTAACTTCTCTCAAGTGGTATTTTGAATTCATTTGCCGCCCTGATATTTCCATGGCTAAAATTTTCGATCCTGATTCTTTGCGGACTACTTTAGAAGTCCATTCCAAGTATAAGTCTTCAGGGTAGCCGGAGATTCCTAAAGCTTCAGCAATGTTTTCGTCAACCAGTGTGAAGTCAGAACCATCGTCGAGGAACGCAAGAACCTCCAGTGAGCGTGATGGTCCATATAAGGTCACTGGGATGTATCTCCTCAAGATAACAATTTGGTTTGCTTGGTGGGCTGTGTGTAAGGCCTTGTTGCTTATGGCGCTAGCGGAGTTATTTTCGTTTTTTGCCGGGTTATGGAGTAGACGGTGATGTTTAGCTGAACATCCAGACTCTCCACATTGAATCTTATTTTTGCAGCTCAGGCTATGGTGATTACCTAAACACCGTCGGCACAGCTTCTTCTCTTTTACCAACTCCCATCTATCGTCGTAGTTCATTTTCAGAAACTTCGTGCAGTCGCGTTGGTTGTGACTCTGGTTTTGACAAAGTTGGCAGAGGTCCGGCGAATTTTTGTTAGAATTCGTAAAATTTTTTTGACTTCGAGACGTCAATTTATCGGAGCCAGAGCTATTCCCGTTGAGATGAGTGTTAAAACTACCTGAGTTATTCGATGACCCTTTATCGGATTTCTTTTCGGTTCTGTCTATGTTAGGTAGTGTAACTGCGCACGCTGAGCTGGCTCTCAAATATAGCCAATCGCTGAAGTGACTAAGATTTGCATTAAGGTTCAAAAGTTTTTGTTCTCCCCAACTTTACCCTTACGCATCTCGTAAGGCAGTTTCTCTATCAATTCTTGTATTAGCGAGGGATTATGCAAGTATTGCCACATTCCGAGCTTTTGAATCTCGCTGTTTACGTTACGGACGGACATAGCAAAATCGATGAATGAATCCATCCGCTCCAATTTTGGTGCCGAGCCATTTCGTAACTGCCTAATTAGCGTGTCGATAATAACCTCTGGTCGTCCAAATAGCATTCGTAGGGTTTCCATTATTTCCGGGACTGCCTCTGGCTGTGTGAGTAAATTCTGGACTGCCGTTCGTGCTTTGCCGTCCAGGCATTTCTCCAGCCGATCTATATTTTCGGCGTTTGTAAGCCCACAAGTCCTCGTGCTGTTCACAAACGCATTGTAAAAAATTGACCACTTATCGGGCTCGCCTTTGAATTTTGGTAACCCTTTGGGCATTGCTTGTCGTGCAGCGATTTGATAATAATTCGGCATGCATTGGTTGTCGACTAAGTTTTGGCCTGTTGGGACGGAATTTTGTTGTATCGGGACTGCTTGTCTCGATTGAACAAGCGGGCTCTGATAAATTAGGTTTGACGGAAGCTGAGGTTGTGATTGTTGTCCCTGCTGAATTGGTAAGTTTGAAACTGAAGGTTCGATTGTGGCAGCGGTTGGCTTACGAAAGTTTGATTCATACGCTGGACATTCGTTTGAGGATGGAAGTTTTGAATTCCCAGACCGCTCGTAACGTCTGCTACCGCTCCTGGCCGCTGAGTAAAATTGGGGTTTGTCGGCACTTGTCCCATTGTTGATACGACGATTTGCGGCTGAAGTTGACTTTGGTCGCAATTCAAAGCGCTTGTTATGTCTGCTGCTACAGGCTGTTGACCAAAGTTTAGATGTATTGGCACTTGATCAATTGACGTTTGAATAGCTGGTCCTTGACTGATCGGCGTTCGAATTATTGGCACTTGACTGGTCGACGATGCAAGTCGTGGATGAAGTAAGCTTTGGATCGTGAATGTTGACTGATTTCCCATTGATTGTTGAAAATTCGGCATTGGGTCTCTCTGTAGAAAGCGGGTTCGAGGGGGAATTGTATGTGGAGCAATTGTTGACTGGACTGTTGATGAATTATGAACCACATTTTGATCAAAAGATTCATTCCCCGCTGCGTGCAGACCGTTAGAGCAATTTTGAATCGGGTGGGCTTCCGTCGATTCTTGGCCGCCCTGCTTGTCTAAGTGTTCCACCGTAAGATCTGTTACCTGATCTCCAGTTGCTGTATTCGGTGGCTTCTGATGGTTTGAATGCGAAATTCCGAGTGAATTTAAAAGACACGAGACTGGTATATCGACCGTTGAAATGTTAACCGGTTTATTCAAAACTTCTTCCACAATGGTTTCCGGCAACGGGTCGTTTAGCCAATTTATGACGCGATGACTTTTGTCCTTAGGATCATACACTTCGCTATCTAGGTCAACTTCTTCACCATCAGATTCACTCATTGCATCCCTGATCTCGTACTCTTGTTGTAGTAACCGCTTTGCAT
>CM055405.1:17514604-17533047 GCA_029228625.1 Pseudolycoriella hygida | reverse complement strand
GTCCGTAACGTAAACAGCGAGATTCAAAAGCTCGGAATGTGGCAATACTTGCATAATCCCTCGCTAATACAAGAATTGATAGAGAAACTGCCTTACGAGATGCGTAAGGGTAAAGTTGGGGAGAACAAAAACTTTTGAACCTTAATGCAAATCTTAGTCACTTCAGCGATTGGCTATATTTGAGAGCCAGCTCAGCGTGCGCAGTTACACTACCTAACATAGACAGAACCGAAAAGAAATCCGATAAAGGGTCATCGAATAACTCAGGTAGTTTTAACACTCATCTCAACGGGAATAGCTCTGGCTCCGATAAATTGACGTCTCGAAGTCAAAAAAATTTTACGAATTCTAACAAAAATTCGCCGGACCTCTGCCAACTTTGTCAAAACCAGAGTCACAACCAACGCGACTGCACGAAGTTTCTGAAAATGAACTACGACGATAGATGGGAGTTGGTAAAAGAGAAGAAGCTGTGCCGACGGTGTTTAGGTAATCACCATAGCCTGAGCTGCAAAAATAAGATTCAATGTGGAGAGTCTGGATGTTCAGCTAAACATCACCGTCTACTCCATAACCCGGCAAAAAACGAAAATAACTCCGCTAGCGCCATAAGCAACAAGGCCTTACACACAGCCCACCAAGCAAACCAAATTGTTATCTTGAGGAGATACATCCCAGTGACCTTATATGGACCATCACGCTCACTGGAGGTTCTTGCGTTCCTCGACGATGGTTCTGACTTCACACTGGTTGAAGAAAACATTGCTGAAGCTTTAGGAATCTCCGGCTACCCTGAAGACTTATACTTGGAATGGACTTCTAAAGTAGTCCGCAAAGAATCAGGATCGAAAATTTTAGCCATGGAAATATCAGGGCGGCAAATGAATTCAAAATACCACTTGAGAGAAGTTAGAACCGTAAAAAGTTTAGATCTTCCACCTCAAACATTGGACGTCCAACAACTTCAAAATATGTACAAGTTTTTACGAAGGATCCCATTGGTCGGCTATAAACATGAGACTCCCAAAATTATGATTGGATTGATGGACTGTAAAATCAGCACCCCCTTTAAAGTTCGATCGGGGAGCTGGGAAGAACCGATCGCCACAAAAACAATGTTAGGATGGGAGGTGCATGGATCAAGAGCACAACCGCTAAATGTTGCCAACATGAATCTACACATAAATCACAATCCGAACAACGACGAGACACTACACAGAATGGTTGCGAATTTCTTTTCTCTAGAAAATTTTGGGGTTAAAAAACCAGAGCAAATCGTTGAGACTCCGTCTGACAAAAGAGCGAAACACTTACTGGAATCTACCACTAAAAGAATTGGAAATGGAAATAAATTTGAAACGGGATTGCTGTGGAAGTATGACGACACACGGTTACCAAACAGTTTCCCAATGGCGACTCGAAGACTTGAATCATTATGCAGACGGCTAGAAAAAGACCCAGACCTAGACATGAAATTTCGAAGCAAGATGGCTGAATATATGGAAAAGGGCTACGTTCGTAAACTTACAGCTGAAGAAGAATCCCAAAAATCATTCAGAATCTGGTATCTTCCTCTATTTCCAGTCGTCAACCCGAAAAAACCTGAAAAAATTAGATTGGTTTGGGACGCTGCCGCGAAGGTAGGCGAGACGTCATTGAATTCAGCACTGTTAAGCGGACCAGACCAGTTGGTGTCGTTACCAGGAGTTCTACTTCGCTTTAGAGAAGGAAAGTATGCCATTACGGGAGATATAGGTGAAATGTTTCATAGGCAAGCAATTCGAAAAGAAGATCAAGTGGCTCAACGCTTTCTGCGGAAGGACAAAGGCTCAAACAAAATTGAGAAATATGTGCTCGTAGTTATGAGTTTCGGCGCTGCCTGCTCACCAGCGTCAGCCCAGCACATTAAAAATCGAAACGCACTGGAACACGCTGAAGAATTTCCCCGAGCCGAAGTAGCAATACGAAAAAATCATTACGTCGACGACTGGCTTCAATCTTTTTATACAGAGGAAGAGTTAGTAGAGGTCGCAAAAGAAGTTAAACTCGTCCACTCGAAAGCGAATTTTGACATCCGGAATTGGATTTCCAACTCAGCTAAAGCGATGTCGGAGCTTGGAGAGAAAAATCAGTCACACGAACAAAAAATTACTTTCGAGCTGGAGGACAATCGAACGGAGAGAGTTTTAGGCATGTGGTGGAACGTTTCACGAGATACGTTTACATACTCATTACGGTTTCATCCACTTAATAAACAAGTTCTCACCGGCTTACGCCGACCAACGAAAAGAGAGATGCTTCGCACCTTAATGGCGGTTTACGACCCTCTAGGTTTCTTAGCTGCGTTCCTAGTACAACTAAAAATGATCTTACAAGACGTTTGGCGAAGTGGTATAGGATGGGACGACATGATAAGCGAAAGAGATGACGACAATATTTATGATCGATGGTTAAATTGGATCAATCAGCTGCCAAACATTGAAAAAATCAATATTCCAAGACACATCTCTAGCAAGTTGAACGGTCAAAGCCAACCCGAAATTGAACTCCACATTTTCGTAGATGCAAGTTTATATGCTTACGCTACAGTAGCGTACTTGAGAATCGTAAACGACGATGGAGCGGCATGTAGTATAGTAGGCGGAAAATCTAAGGTTGCACCACTCAGGCCGCTTTCCATCCCAAGAATGGAACTGCAAGCAGCCGTGTTAGGAAACAGATACAAAAACTCTATTCGTGAACATCTAACGCTTCTGATCCAACGAAATATTTTCTGGTCCGACTCTACAACAGTTTTAAACTGGCTACGATCAGATCTAAGAAAATACAGCCAATACGTGGGTGCTCGAATCGGAGAAATTCTCGAATCAACCACGGTCAACGAATGGAGGTGGGTCCCGTCAAAACTAAATCCTGCGGATGATGCCACAAAATGGAACGGCCCACTCAGCCTGGAACCAAGAAGCCGCTGGTTCAAAGGACCTGATTTTCTGCTACAATCTCAAGAATTTTGGCCAAAAATGGTCGGGAAGTATGAAGAGCCTCTGGAAGAGCGGAAGCCGAGACAGTTGCAAGCGCACATATGGAGAGAAAAAGAAACATTAAAAATCAAGTTCGAGGAGTACCACCGCTGGATTCGCACTCAAGCATTCGTCCTACGCTTCATAAACAACATCAAAGCACGAATCGGCAACTCGAGTTGCGCCGTCAAAGTAGGAGCTCTACAACGCGAGGAACTTATATCAGCTGAAAACGCACTTTTTCGTAAAGCTCAGCAGGACGAATTTTTCCTTGAACTTCAACAACTTAAGAACGACAACAGCCTTCCTCAAAACAAATACCGCTCTGTGGATAAACGGAGTCAAATCTACCGTTACTCAGCATATCTAGATTCAGAAAATATACTCCGAGTAAGAGGAAGAATTGACGCCGCTCTGAATGTATCCTGCGGCCAGAAACGTCCGATCATTTTGCCGACCCATCATCAAATTACCGATCTCGTGGTGAAAGAATATCATCGGCGATACAAACACCAGAACAATGAAACGGTAATTAACGAAATTAACCAAAAATTTTTAATTCCTTGACTTCGAGCACTAGTGAAGAGAATTCGTAGAGAGTGTCAATATTGCAAAAACGCAAGAGCCATGCCAATTCCACCACAAATGGCAGATCTCCCGCTTGGCAGACTCTCATCATTTACTCGCCCCTTTTCTCACGTCGGTATCGATTACGCCGGACCCTACAAGACCACAATGTTCCGAAAAACCGTTAAGCGATGGATTCGTGCATAATGGCCATTACAAGATTCGTTAGAAAATATGGGCCGGTTAAGGAGTTCTACAGCGATCAAGGTTCAAACTTCAAAGGGGTCAATAATGAGCTGAGCCGGGAAATACAAAATATTGACGAAGAGAAGTTAAATGTCACCTTCACTACTCTCTACACGAAGTGGAACTTCAATCCTCCGCTCTCACAATACATGGGTGGCTCATGGGAACGTTTAATCGGGTCACTAAAAAAAACGCTGAACGAAATACTACCGACTACACATCTGCCGAATGACGAAACCTTGTACACAGCACTCGTTGAGGTCCAAAACATAATAAACTCGAGACCATTAACCTTCGTATCGATCGAGCCAGATGACCCGGAAGCGCTTACACCAAATCATTTCCTCCTGGGATCATCCAACGGTGACAAACCTTCAGGTGAGTTCCCTCTGAGCCCGAAAAAACTACGTGGAAACTGGCGCTATGCCCAACAAATCGCTGACAGCTTTTGGCGCAGGTGGATAAAGGAATATTTGCCTGTTATAACACGCCGAACAAAATGGTTCGAGGATGTGAAGCCTATCCAGCTGCATGACCAGGTCATCATCGTCGACGAAAGCAGCCCTAGGAATACATGGGAAAGAGGAGTCGTCGTTGAAGCCATCAAGTCTGAACGAAGTGGACGCGTAAGCAGCGCGAAGGTTCGAACAGAAAGAGGCATGTATACCAGACCGGTGTCTAAACTCGCCATTGTGGACCTGGGCGAAACGAAAGCAAAGACTCTCGACCGCGAGAACTTAGCGGAGGGGAGTGTTACCGCCACCGGTGACAATTAGATGGAGTTACAGAAGTCAAGGCGAGTGATTGCATCTATCGTATCCAACGTCTCCCCGCATACCTTATAATCTGTAAAAAAGAAATCATTTTCCGTAGAAATCTCCCTAAATAATTATTCAAGCAAACTCAGATGTTCCAAACAGTGAATCATCAATAAGTTAAATCACCTCGTTGTTGTAAGTTTATCTAATGTATCTAGTGAATCTAACTAACTTTCGAACGGGTGATTTCAGATAAACTAGTTGCAATTTCAAACCCAATGTGTCAATCCATATTAGTGTTCAGTTACACATTTTAAATTGTAAGTTTATTATTTTGCTCTCATTTATTTCGCTAATTTAAATCAATTAGAAATTTAGTCACATTCAACCTACAAATCGTACCACGTAAGGACTCAAGAGTGAGTCGGAACACTAAACGTAGGTCATACTAAACTAGTTATAAGTACATAACCTAACTTAAGTTACATATCGTTGTTTCAGAAATTTGTAGCTCAGCAAATAGAATTTACTTGAACTTTGCGTGCTGACTTATTTATTTACCTCACGAGTACCCTTACTGGCGATAACACCTAGTACAAAAGATTCAAAATGAATTTTGGAAATCGTGGAGCGATGAATATCTGAACGAGCTCCAGAATCGGCAAAAATGGTTTTTACAAAAGAAAAATTTTGAGATCGGCGATATGGTTCTCTTGAAGGAGGACAATATGAGCCCTATGAAATGGCCTCTGGCAAGGGTAAACGAGATTCATAAGGGTCGAGATGGAAACGTAAGATCCGTGATGGTGAGAACAGTAAGTAACGGAAAGGTGTCTAATTTAGTAAGGCCCATAGTCAAGATCCGTCTGCTACCAACGAAAGATGAGGAGGAGGGAGATACAAGTCAATAAAAAATTAAAATCTATCAAAGAGGGAGAAACAAGGCCATCACACCCTCATTCAAACAAACAAACAAACAAAAACTCACCAATTCACATTGCCTGTTTCACAACATCATATTCACGAGTATCCCCAATACACAATATTATTGACCCAAGTGGACCGCATTCAATCCTGGTATTGTTCACACCGACATTAGGACTAAAATAAAGGAAGTTTAATATAGTTTCAAAATATATATGTAAATACTTAGCCAATTAGTTGTTTATGGAAACATGGCAGTTTTTTTTTTTAAAAACACCCTCAATATCAAAGAAACCAACAGCAACACTCAGGCTTTCAACGCCCAACAAATTGTTCCTGTACCCATAAGGGGCCGCTATTAGTCCCTAGCTTAGCCCATTTACAAATCTAGGGTTAAATAAATGGGAAGTTTTTATTTTTATTTGATACAATCAACAAGTACTTACCGTGAATACGTTTCAGTCAAAGCATTAGAAGAACATACGTTAAATCCATGGTATCCAGTTACATCTTTATTTGCACAAGTGGGTCGCGTATGTGACCCTAGCGCAAACCCAATCATCATTTACCACTACGGCAAGCTTAAAGGGAAGTCACAGTAACATTTATCACAAACAAAACATTTCTTAACTATTCTCACAAACAATTAAGGAAACACTGGTATTTGGAGGACAAAAAAAAACTACGACATCAAAGGTTTATTCGTTCTCAACTTAATCAACTTAATCACAAATGGCATCACACGTTTGTTGTTCGACTTCGTAAAGTGGATGACAACAGACAATAAACAGTTAGAGCCGAGCAGTGGCGGCGGATGCTTCAAAGCTATTAAACCAAATATTTTTTTATCACAATAAGGCGAAAATAGGTCGGATTGGTTTAAATCGGGGTCGACTCGACCAATTGTCTATTGACGTTTTATTGTTAACATTTTTTTTATTGAAATATACTTATTTCAAGGGCGTCAGTGTATAATATCGGCACACATAAGAAAGAAGCTTGTTCACGGCTGGGAATACAATCGTTAAGTTTGAAAATAGTAGATATAACGCCCTCCTTTAGTAAATTATTGTATCATTTGTATCATTATATATAGGGGAGCAAATCTTAAATTAGCTCTCTTTATATTCATTATACCTACATTGAAGATCATTGTAAGCAAAATATATTATAGAAATTATAGAAACTACGCGTTTTTATACAAAATGCTTTCATTTTCCGTGCTATGCTTGCAGAGATATTTGCGGCCATATCTCCGGAACTACTTGGCCAATTTTGCTCATCTTTTAACTTGAAGCATTTGATGTCACGAAACCGGGAAAAAAATTTTGTGGGAATCGGGTCAGGGTGACCCAGATCTCGAGAACTATGAGAGTTAGAAAGTTGCATCCAAAGGCAAAGTTGTAGAGAATAAAATTTTAGAGAACACGTGTTTCAGGGTTTTAGGGAAAAATGACTTACTTCTTGGATATAAGCTTTTCTAGATTTGAATGGTCTGAGACAAACTTCGGCAAGGCCTTTGACATTACCTTGGGTAATTTCTATGGATCTTTGAAATTCTTACAGTTAAAAAACAAAAAACAGAAAACGTTGGATTATTTGTTTATTACAATATTAGGATACGTTCGAGTCTCTTTGCCACATCTATTCTATTTGCCACATCTATTCTGATATGTACGGGTCCTTGGTTATGTTTATTATTGTTATTACGTTCTTCGTACGGGTCTAAAAAGAATTTATGAAAATCGGAAAAGACTTACTCGAGTTATGTACTGTTGCGTACTTTCATATTAAAAACGCCATCTGGCAACAATATGTAAAACCTATTTTGTTAATTAGTTGTAAGTGATTGAATAAACTTTCTTTTTGATCCGAACTTTTGACCTGTACACATCATTTGCTACGACACTGAAGTAAAAGAATTTTATTCTACGACGATATATTACATGTACAAAAGACCAAAAACCACTTAAAGTGCTCAGATTCAATCCCACAAAATATTTTTCAATTACCTTTCAGAGCAAAAACAAGTTTTTGAAAATCGGTTGAGTTATCGAGACGACAGACGGACGGACAACGTTTTTTCTGCTGATTCGTCCTCTAAGGACCATGATCGAAGCTCTCCCCTACTCCTGGCTCGAAATTGGGGTGGTCGCAAACGCCGCGTCGTGTTAAACGCATAAGACCCCTTTTCGAAGAACTTCGTTCTTCGTATGGGTCCATCTAAACAGGAAATGGCCTAAAAATCTAGCAACAGCTAAAAATTAGGAAATGACTGAAAATAGAGAAAATTTTAGAAGAATTTTTGGTAATCATGAATTGGTTGGCTGAGTGGTAGCGTACTAGCCTACGTTTAAGAAAGTCCGCTTTTCTGTATTGGATTTTTCTTCAATACATAGCACAAAAGTAACGTTCCTAGATGTCAAATAAGATCCCCTCAACGATGGCTTTAAAGACAATGAACAATTTGATCATGCACAATGTTTCAGTTCCGAAAGTTTACGGTCAACCTAAGGTACACAAACGAGGCAATCTACTCCGACTTATTGTAGCGAGCTACGAGTCACCAGCCTACAAAGCTGCATTATTTCTGACCAAAATCCTATCCAATCTAACTGTCAATAGTAAATACAATGTCAGCGACGCTTCCAATTTCATCGACAGAGTACGCAATTTAAAATTGAGCGCAACTTGCTAGCTGGCATCTTTTGACGTAGTGTCATTATTAACGAATATTCCACTAGATTTAGTTGAGCAAATAATTAACGACAGGTGGAACGAGATTCAGAAATATACAACTCTGCCAAAACAACCATTTATGCAACTTCTGAATTTTGTTACCCGAGACTGCAATCAGTTTTCCTACAACAACACCATGTATAAACAAATCGATGGACTACCCATGGGCTTACAGCTGAGTCCCATCCTTGCAGATTTGGTTATGGAGTATGTGTTGAACCAAGCCATAGCAAAATTAAATTTTGAACTCAAAGAATGTGTGAAATACGTAGACAACCTATTCCTAATCATTCCCTCAACCATTTTAGAGTATACGATTAGAATCTTTAATTCCATCCACCACAAGATTCAATTTACATTCGACGAAGAAAAGTACAATGTCCTACCGTATCTTGATGTTCTACTAATCCATGAAGCAGATCACAGTATCTCTTTTGACTGGTACACAACGTCGTCGGGTAGGATACTCAATTATTTTTCCAACCATCCATGGAGTCACAAGATAAACGTGATGGACAATTTGATCCGCCGGTTGTTTGAACTAAGTTCCACAGAAAAAACACTGTATTGGCCAAAAGTTTACTGGTAGCTAGTGGTTATCCCTTGTATTTAATCAAACGAAGCATAAAAAAGTTTCATAGACTGAAAAGGATAAATACTACTTTGGCCAATCATATTACTCATCGCAATAGTAACACTCAAAACAATATATCTATCCAAAGTAGTCAACCAACGAAACTATCTTGCTACACAGGTCTTCAATTTAACGAATCGTGCTCTCAGAAAATTGGAAAAATTCTCTGTAGAGGTATTGAAGACCTAAAATTAGGATTGAAGCTGACCTCCAAGAATCGATGCAATTTTACAAAATTAAAACAAAAAAAAAACCTTTGACAGAGATGTATGATGTGGCGTACCGAATCCCGTGTATCGGCGATGGAAAAAACGAGACATGTGATTTCAAATACACGGGTCAAACGGGCCGCAAAGTAAATAAGAGAACGGATGAACACGAAGAAGATGTAAGAGCGTATAATCAAAATGGACAGTTAGAGGGAACAACATCATTTTAGTACATCATTTTTATGACACAGTAGCTCCCTTGAATTGTTTATTGGCATATTGGAGCTACATAGATCTATGTATATCGGTCCGTTTTGATGGAAATAAACTAAAACTAAAACTAAAGGTCACGCTCCCGATATAGATAACATATCGATCTTAGAAGTTGAGCATAGCTACACAAAAAGAAAGACCTTAGAATCATTACATATCCTAACAACTACCCATTCCATGAACTTTAGACAAGATACGGACAACATAAGCGCGGTGTACAAAAGCTTAATTATAGCAACGCTAGCTCCATCTATAGAAACATTTGAGCTCTTCCATTTAATAACTCTGTTAATGTCATTAACGTTATTGTTTCTCTATGTAAGTAAATGTCGTGATTTTTTTTATTTTTTAGAAAAATGTTTCATTAATGTTAAAGTCAAGTTTTTATCGTAAGTTTTAATTTTTGATAATTTTTTAGCTGCACTCAGTCATAGTTAATTTTGAGTTTTATTGTATAGACTTTCAAACAACTGATGATGTATCAATAAGATGCGAAACGTCTTAACAACGTAGTTTCTATCACCCGTTGGGCCGGAAAATCGAGAAAAAACCAATTCAATTATTTAAAGACATCATTTCTGATGGGAATCAAAAATTCATGGAATTTGACATGGTTTCACATAGAACACAGCGCCACTTTTTTACACATCAAAATAAATTCAAAGGGAAAAAAGAAATTTTGACATTTCACATTTTCTATGAAGACCACTCAGGTGTTACATCTATCTGCCGAAGCGCCGTCCCAGGCGCTATATTTTCATTTCTCTGCTCATCACACAACTCTGAAACGTCAGAAGATCGAGCCGCTGTCTTTACCATAAGTATTTATCGTGTATATGTGTTAGTTTTGCTTCTATGAATTTTGACAGAAAGAAATCGGCGTTCAGTCATTGTCAGTATTCAGAGCCGGTTAGTTCATTTAAAAGATTTAAAGTTGATAAAACAAATACATCAAACAACAGCAATGGACAATTCACGTCGTTTGGATTTTAATAAACAACTTCCTCGACAGAAGTTGACTCAAGATGACAGCGATAATTGCGCAATTTGCATTGACGATTTTTGTAAGGACCAAACAGTTGTGACATTACCGTGTACGGTAAGTTCATTTTGTAAAAACGTTTACAAACTTAAATATGTTAGAGCATGTCAGAACCCCTCAAAATTAAGATTTTTTTCACTTTCGGCTCTAACATGAAGTATGCAAAACTAAATACAGATCTCTCGCCGTTTGTGCGAAATGTCGATTATGCGGATTCGATTATATGCGGTACGTATGTACGTTCAATGTAAATATGTTTTACGAGGTTTGAATCACGTGGTTTGAAGATATGCGTTACACAAATAGCGCATAAACGGCGAGACATCTGTACTTAGAAAAACACTATTTCAGCTTTCGTCCTTCGCAGTAGGGAAAAATTTATTTATTTATTTATCGATGCACTTACAGGCTACCGCCCAATTACAAGTGACCATTTGTGTCAATTTGAGTATTAATTTTTGTGTTAAATTGTGTTAATTAATTGAATTTTAATATTATCTTCATTTACTCCATATTTTTAAATTTATATAAAAATATATTTAGAACTCAAAGAAATTATTTACTAAACGTTTGAAAGCTTTTTGATTTGGATTATTAAGGTTGAGTGTCGGGAAAATAGTGTTGTGGTGATGTTTGATTCTGTGTATAGGCTCATTTATTTCATAGTTAGACGTCGCTGTTTGGAGATAGAATGTCGGGGGATTTTTTGTAAATCGTGTAGGCTGATGGAACGCAATTTGTGACGAGAGTGTAGTCTTAAGTCTGCCGTGTTTTATAATGTGTAATAATATTTCATCCATCTGGATCCTACGAGTTTCAAGTGAGTGCATATGTAGTTGTTTCAGTCTGGTTTTATAGTCCAGTTTGACCCAGTTGAACCTGTAATACAGAAGTCGAGTGAATTTTCTCTGGTCTACGTATTTAACATATTGTGGTTTCCAGACTGAGCAACAATATTCCAACCTACTTCGCACATATAGTATAGCTCAGTATAGGATTTTTGAAACGCCTCTTTGTGCGAAAGATGAAACCGATCATCTGGTAACATTTACGCGTTGTACTAATGATGTGTTGGTTGAATTTAACTTTTTCATCAAATTCTACACCCAGCTCTTTCTTTACTTGGACCTTCGTTGTTGTTACGCCATTTATTGAGTAATCGAAGTCGATCTTGTTAGGTTTATAAGTGATGCTTAGCATTTTACCATTAGGATTTCTTCTGGTGCTAATTATATCTCCGTCCGTCCAAAGTCAGACTCAGATATTTGTACACAGAATTCATCGAATATGGGTGACGTCATATTTGTCGTTCTTCTGTGTACGATTCGTTGCGGCACCAAATTCACAACTACCCAAATTATGAAGCCTGGGTGTGCCTAGGAACGTTGCTTTCATGCTATACATTGAAGAAAAATCCTATACAGAATTTGTCCCCACCAGGATTGAAGCCGGATATGATCGGTGGAAAGCCAGTACGTTACCACTGAGCTAATTCGTTCCTTATGGACACACATTACAACGAATTATTTAATTGATTTGGGCAGGTGAAACGATAGTTAGGTATAGCTCTTATCCTAACCGATTTGAAAGGTTGTAAATTTATTCAAGTCTAGTTAGTGCAATTTTAAGATCAAGGTTGTTAGTTCAAGTTGTTGTTCATGCAGTCAAAAACGATATGCGCTCCCGTTTCCTCTCGAGACACTGCGGGCTTTCCTTGATACAAAATCACTAAGGTTCTTGTAAAGTCCACAATATATTGTGATGTCTTCAACCGTTCTTTTGATGTTTGGTCTGTCAAGGTTTAGAAGTCTCTGACTGAAGTCTTTGGATGGGGTTGGGCAGAAAATTGTGTCTTGCTCCTTCATAGTTTCATCTCCAGCATCTTTCGTTCTGCTTTATTAACCTCTGGTTTATAGTACTTTTATACTTTTACTTTATACGTTATAGTATGGTCCTGGTCCAAAAAAGCTCTTTTTGGTTCCTATTTCTGCTTCTTGAGCGCCACATTGCACCTCTGCGAAAATCATAGTCATTTTATTGCTAGTACACAATCGCTAAAATTGAAAGTGGTGTTAATTTGTCTGCTGTGGTCTGTGATGAATTTTGTCTCCATTTTTAAATTTGACATCTAACAATAAATTGTAACTTATATAGATTTATCAGAGGTGAGGACGATCACATAAGTGATCCGGAACACAGATCATGTGACCCTTTGTTCCTTTTCCCGTTTTCATCATTTAAATCATGAGAACCTTTGCGTTCCCACGAGCAACCTCTCTATCGCGTTAAGTCCTAGCTGGACTACCTGCGAAGGTTCCAAAACATAGCAGTGCCCGGTAATCGCTCCTATCACCCGTCTCATAAGATACCAGCACATACAGAGCAATTCCTAGGTCCACTTCCGAGCTGGCCTAGGAAGGAATTTCTTCGTGTGAGCTCCTCCTTCATACGCCTTCCAGCGCTTAGTATGTTCGGTCCTTGCCCAGTCTTTAACTGTTTTCGCGCACAGCGATTTCGGTATCCGGATAAATGGTTCGGCTCCGTACTCGTTGGCGACTGAGCCCAGCCTAGCCAACTCATCGGCCTTTTCATTATCCTTCACGCCCGAGTGCCCGGGCACCCATACCAGAGTGATCTGGTTCCTCAGTCCCATCCAGTTCAGGTATTCCTTGCACTCGTCTACTAGTTTAGAGGTCGTGATGGGCGACGCTAGCGCCTTGATAACCGCCTCGCTATCCGAGCAGATGAAGACATCTTCTCCATTCGCACATCCCGGTAGTACTTCGCGGGCGCCCGTCAGGGCCGAAAAGGTTTCAGCCTGGAGAACACTGGTAAACCTTCTCAAGTGAAAAGATTTTCCCTCTTCGCTTTCTGGGCATAAACTCCGGCTCCCACACCCTCCACGGTCTTCGATCCGTCGGTGAATCTTACCCTTCTGCTCCCGCGCAAGGCGTTGGGCCAGTTTCCTAGCCATTCGTTTCTGCTCGGAAACAGAACGTCAAAGTTTTCCACAAAATTCAACGTGGGCACCACAAAAATTGGGTCAGTTATAGTTTCCCTAGCTCTACCCTATGCTCGGAAGTGAAGTTAGGAGTCCGCAGGCCCCATTGCACCAGCCTGTCGGCCGTGGCGACACCACATATACGGGTGGCACAACTAACAGCATTCCCATGGCGTCGTTTTCATAGCACCTGTGGCGCACAAAAATACCAATCTCTGGATCTACGTCGGTTCTTTCCTCGCCACCTCTACGTCGAGCCTAGGCCACCACACAATGCAGCCATGGCTCATCATTGGCCTAACTACCGCCTCGTATATCCACAGAATCGCTCTGGATGGCAAACCCGAATACCTACCGAACGATTTCCTGCAGATCCAAAAGGCAGTCAGGGTTTTTTCCACCCTGTCTTTCACATGCGCTATCCAATTCAACTCACTGTCGAGTATCACGCCCAGGTACTTAACCTGATCGACTGGATCAATTTCCTTCCCAAAGAGTCTCACGCTTCCCACCAAGTCAGCCCTGTGCGCCTTCTCGTAAGCAGCCCCAGGTCCGTCTTATTTATTTTATTTTATTTTATTTTATTCAGTTAAAGATAAATAAACAGGCGTTACACCCAATAACATATTCACCTACTATAGCTAATTTTACATTAAAAAATTGAAAAACTAATTTTTAACAACTCAGAAAAATGTAAAAAAAAATTAGTAGGGTTAATTCTGAGGCCTTTCTCTCCGCACCGTTCTTCTACAGTTCTCAGGGAGACTCTCATGCGTTCGTCTAACGTGCTTTCGAAATTACCTCTGATCAGGATAGTCAAGTCGTCAGAGTAACCCTGCGCCAACGAACCGCTGTCGTTGAGTTTCCTTATGAGCGGATCTACCACCATGCACCATAGGATCGGCGACAGGATTCCCCCTTGGGGGCATCCTTTTTCCACCCAAAGACTAGTCCGCAGGCCACATACGCTGACTTCCACAGCCCTATCCCTGAGCATACTGCCTATACACCTTACCACAACACTTGCCACTTCTCTCTTTATCAGTGCTTGTCTGATGACTTCAAAGCTTGTGTTGTCAAAAGCGCCTTTGATGTCCATGAAGCATCCCAGTTTAAATGAACTGGCTGTCAGTTCAAATGAACTGGCGGTCAGTTCAAATGAACTGGCGGTCAGTTTAAATAAACGGCGGTCAGTATAAATTAATGGACGGCCAGTTCAAATGAAATGGCACTGAGTTTAAATGAAATGGCAGTCAGTTAAGATGAAATGGCGGTCAGTTTAAAGGAACTGACAGTCAGATTAAATGAACTGGCGGTCATCACTAAAAATACGCCGTCTCACTAAGAAAGGCCAGGACATATCTACTCTACACCACATAAACTTCAAAATAGAGACAACCACCAATATTTCCAATATTATTAATCAATCCAATTTCTGGCCAAAACACATTAAAATAAAGCCATGGATAGACAAAGCAAAGCCTGGAGATGCTACTGCGCCAGTTCCTTTTTTCTTCAACAAATCGACGTAACCGAACATTTAACAGCTTCGGTTGAAATCTCTGAAATCGAAACCACAACTGAGCCGAAATCTTCCGTAAATATTGTAGAAACTTCACGACCAGCTTATTTGTCATTATATTATAATAACATCCGTGGAATGGTGGGTAAGAAAGACCATATACTGCTCTCAACTACTGCATCGGACTATGACGTTTTTGTATTCTCTGAGACCTGGTTGAAAAAAGACAAATTCAATGCTGAATTCTTTGATCCTCGATTTTCAGTGTATCGCAAAGATAGATCGGAATCAAACATTGATGCTGGAAAAGGAGGGGGTGTTCTGATATCAATCGATTCCAAGTACGACAGTGAGATTGTCAAAATACCCGACATGGATCCACTTGGAGCAATCTGTATAAAGGTCAACTTTCAATCGTCAAGCACATGTTTATACATCTACGGATTATACATACAATTTGGTGCTGTGGAAGAAGTTTACACTTCCCATTTGTCGGCCATAATTAAGGCGCATTCTATGATTAAACACGGTGACATGTTTGTGGCAATTGGAGACTTTAATATGTCAACGGCAAAATGTTCAAAGAACGATGAAGGTTTTGATTACTTACCATTGATTGGTGAATCTGATTCAGCTCAAGCGAGGATTGCACGGTCGATGACCTCCTCTCTTCTTGAATGTGGTCTCTTTCAGATGACGAACTTTGAAAATGTTTCAAACAATGTTTTAGACCTCGTTTTTACGAACATGCCCGAGCTTTTTTTGGTCACGACTGCTGACTTACCAATAATTCCGGACATATTACAAGACGATGCTCATGTTCCGATGCACTGTTTGATTGAATGCGAACCCTGTTCATATCCAACACCTCAATCATCGGAATATATATACTGTTTCAAGAAAGCACCATTCAATTCGATTCGAAAAGATCTCGCTGATACCGATCTCAATTCGTTGTTCGCTGACAAGGATTTGGATGGAATGGTAGAAGCGCTTTACAGTAGATGTTATGAGATTTTCGATCGACATATCCCTAAAGCTTCACTCCGTTTGACGAATCATCCAGTATGGTATGATGCTCATCTTATTAACCTCAAAAACAGGAGAAACCGCGCTTATAGAAAGTTTCTCAACCCATCAACGAACAGTGATAAAGCAGACCGGGAGGTGGAGTTTATAAAATCAAAGGATGAATTCGAGTTGTATCAAAATGAGCTATTCAATTCATTCATGAAGGACCTAGCCTCAGGCTATAAGAAAAATCCGAAGAAGTTTTGGAACTACATAAACTCAAAATACAGGACAAGTTCGCTACCAGGAAAGATGTACTACGAAAATGAACAAGCCACAAGCGACAAGGAAAAGGCCGACTTATTCGCTATATTCTTTTCCTCGGTTTACGCATTGAATGAGAACGAAAACGACGATGAAAATACATTGATTAATCATATTGCATCACGAGATGATCACGGATGTCTTAACATTACAATAACGCCTGATGTAGTTCGCCAAGTATTGGAACGAATGGACCTCAACAAAGGAGTAGGTCCTGATAAAATGTCACTGTTGTTTCTTCGTGCATGCTCAGATTTATTGGATTTGCCGCTCTCAATGATTTATTCAAGATCATTATCAGACTTGTGCTATCCCAAATTATGTGAAACCGGATACCTTACCCCGATATATAAATGTGGCAAGAAATCAGACGTGAAGAATTATCGGGGTGTCTGCGTTTCCCCGAATTTCGCTAAAGTTTTTGAAATCATCGTTTTTGATCAGCTAAAATTCAACATTTATCCGCATTTAAGTTCGAGTCATCATGGCTTCTTTCCGGGAAGACGAGTTGAATCGAATCTAATGGTTCTTTCAATCCTTGTGAATGATAGTTTTTGCGATAACTGCCAGACTGACATTTTTTACGCTGACATTCGAAAGGCATTCGATGCGATAAGAGTTATCTTGCTTATACACAAGTTATCGGATAAAAAGTTTAGATTGAGCAACCAACTGCTTCTATGGTTTCTTTCGTTTTTCCGAGATCGTAAGCAATTCGTTAAGATCAACTCAAGCAAGTCTTTTGAAATAAATGTCCTATCCGGTATAGGACAAGGATCGATCTTGGCATCTCTAAACTTTTTGGTCTACTTCAACGACTCGGATTGTAGTTCACCAGATACTGTGGATATCAACTTTGCAGACGATAAAAAAATTGTTCATAACAAAATTGCTTCAGTTGAGGACACCAAGTTATTGCAATCCTCAATAGATGAATTTGTAGAATGGTGCTCTCAAAATGGCTTCGAGCTGAATAATGGATTAATTAATTTATAAATGGTTCGCTGATAGAGCGTGTATGCAGTTACAAAGACTTAGGAACAATATACAATGACAATTTTTCGTTCAACGAACATTTCAAATTGGCGGCGAAAAAAGGCATGTCAATGTTGTCCTTCGTAAAACGCCAATGCTACGGTAAATTTAACGTAGACACAGCTAGGATGCTCTATTCCGCCATTGTCCGTTCACATTTAGAATTCGCTTCCGCAGTTTGGTCACCACATCACAATGTTCACATGCAATCATTAGAGAGTGTGCAAAGGCAATTTGTCCTATACGCCAACAAGGACCGTTACATTGACGAAAGCAGTGATACTTATAGACTACGCCCTTATCTAGTAAGGTGCAATGAACTGAACCTCGTGTATTTGGTACGTAGACGTACAAACGCTGCAGTGTTTTTATACATGACGTGCTGACCGGCAAGATCAACGCGCAGTTCATACGAGACAGGATAATGCTGTATGATGGACGGAGGTCATTGCGAAATCCTTCGTTTATTCGCATAAAAGGCAACAACTGCGATTACTCTCGGTTCTCCTCGTTCGACTTTGCCTGCCAATTATTTAACATGGCTGCAAAACATGTGGATCCAACACTACCTTCAAAAGATTTTCGTAGATGTATCTTAGAGCTTGACGACTCAGACTTTGTAAGATTTGGAAATCCTGACACGACATAGTGTCTTTTTTTGGTGTTTTTTTTTCACTTTTAAAGAAACGAGAAAGCACCAGACCAGAGGTTTTTCATGCATTCCACACTAAAGTGACGTAGCTATTGTTTGCTTCAAAGACTCGACATAACCCCTTCGGTGACTTGATTCATCTTGACAACACCATTTATGGCAACTGTTTTTAATTTATATTTCTTATTTGTATTTTTGTATTTTTATTTATTCTGTATTTGTTACAATTTGACAAAAACCTATTCGGTTATTTGACCATCTTGACAAGACCATTTTTGGAAACTATTTTTAATGTTTATTTTATTTTATTTTTTTTTTTTTTGTTTTCTACTTTAATTTATTCCGTATTTGTTCCAATTTGACACTTATAATTCAATGTGTACTTCTTTAAATCATTCCTTTTTGTTGTATTTATTTATTCTTATTTATTTTTATTTTTTATTTTTTATTTATTTTTGCTTTATTTTTGCTGTTACTGTGTCAATG
>CM055405.1:17412789-17507035 GCA_029228625.1 Pseudolycoriella hygida | reverse complement strand
TCCAGAACTATGAGAGTTAGAAAGTTAGTTTCAAAGGCGAAGTTATAGAGAATTGAATTTAAGCGAACACGTGTTTCAGGGTTTTGGGGAAATATGGCACAATCCTGGTATATGGCCACTTCCATAATTGGGCATGATGACCCGGATCTCCAGAACTGTGAGAGTAAGAAAGTTGGTTCCAAAGGCGAAGTTTTAGAGAATTAAATATAAGCGAACACGTGTTTCAGGGTTTTGGGGAAATATAACCCAATCCTGGTATATGGCCACTTCCATAATTAGGCAGGATGAACCAAATCTGTAAAACTATGAGAGTTAGGAAAATCGTTCCAATGGCGAAGTTGTAGAGAATTAAATTTAAGTGAACACATGTTTCAGGGTTTTGAATAAATATGGCCCAATCCTGGTATATGGTCACTTCCATAATTAGGCAGGGTGACCCAGATCTCCAGAACTATGAGAGGTAGAAAGTTGCTTCCAAGGACAAAGTTGTAGACAACAAAATTTGAGATAACACGTGTTTCTGGGTTTTAGGGAAAAACGACTTAGCCCTTGGATATAACTTTTCTAGATTTTCTAGAGACGTACTTCGGTAGGGCCTTTGGCATTACATTGGGTAATTTCTATGGATCTTTGAAATTCTTACAGTTATAAAAGAACAGAAAGCGTTGGATTGTTTGCTTATTTGTATATTTAGGTACGTTCGAGTCACTTTGCCACATCTATTCTGTTTGTCACATCTATTCTGATACGTACTGGTCTTTGGTTTTGTTCACTTATATCTTTGCGAAATTAGAACGAATACCGCTCTTCAAGGTTTTGAATGAAAGATATGGACACCAAAAAATAACCGAAATGAAATTAGTGAGAATCTATCGAGTAGTTCGGGCTATAGAGTCCTTAGTGTAGTAGGCCCAGCTCACGCTACGCGACCCAACACGATATTTGGTTTTTTTTCGTGATTATTCCTTTGATAATGGGGGTTTTTGTGCATTGTTGTAGAGAAAAAAGAGGCGGACTTTTTTGTCCATGAAGGTATGGGTTAGGGACCTCTGCTAAGTGCTCTGGGTCGGTTCTAAATTCTGCGCTTATTTTAAGGGCTTGGAAAGATTTTTTTCGCCGTTGCTTAGGACGGGTTCTTCAATGCTGCCCTTTCGACAATTTCCAATCTGATTTAATGAGGACGTAATTGCACATACTTAAAACTTAAGGCAATATTTACTTAGATACGTTCGAGCCTTTTTGTAACATCTATTCTGATACGTACGGGTCCCTTGCATATGTTGGTTTAAATCCGGTTTTTGTGCAAATAATACTTGAAACATTTTGTTTCATTACAAAATCAATTATTTTTGTATGTTGTTGAAGACTGGTCAGTGATTTATTCGCACTGTCGATAAATGCTCCATACAAAATCTGCAGTTTATCATAAGTGTGAAGCTCGGAAGTTGCGCCCTCTAGAAATTAACATCCGAACAAAATGTTCAACCTACAGGAAGAGAATCACAAGCTTGTGCAACTTTCTTATTTCTCTTTTATCTCTTTTTTCACGTATTCGCTTGCATTTTATGCAGGTAAGACTCAGTTTTTCGGTGAAACGTTGCACAATCTTAGGATTCTTCTCCTGTATAATTCCCTTTCTTGAAATCACATCGAAACAAAAACAATTGTAGGACCATACCATTAAGTGCTGATTTTATGTAGCGATTTCCCGAAAAACTTTACGCCAATATCTGAATTTGATTTGGCAAGTGTTTGCATTTCATTAATAAATTGTAAATTTCCTCTAATTAGTTCTGAAATGAAGCGACTCAACAATTGTATAATTAATTAACAAAATAAAAGTAATGGCAAGAATGGACGGTTTCAATATTTGTTCCACTTTCGGACGCCAAATCAGCGTTTGTCGAATGTAATACTTTTTACTTCTTTTTTTTTTCTAAATTCTACAATAAAACTTTAACAAAAATTGTTCGCTTTAATTTCTCATATTTCTAGAAAATATTTTCTTTTTCAAAAAAACTAAAATATGTTTTCACAAAAATTACGTTACACGTAACAGTTAAGAGTATAAATTCCATTTCTACGATAAAATAAATAATTTGTGTTAAGTGATCACAGCACTTTTTTCGTTAAATAATTTTTAAATATTTTCTTTTTAATTTTTTTTTTCATTTTGTAATTTTGATTTGCTATGCGGCTATTTATTGTCAATCTCTTACGAATTAAGAGGGGGAATGTTATATTTCACAGAATTTCTCGCTCACTCCATCATTTTTGACGATATTTGATAGTTTTTCTTCACTCCAGCAAATCAAGAAACTCTTGCAAAATATAATTGTCTAATTACCTTAAGCGAAACGGGAAAAGTCACTTATACTTAAAAGAGGCGTGGCTATGAATATCGATTCCATTGCTATTGCACAATGAAACATTGACGGCGTTAGTTCACTATTTGAGACGGCTGGAGCAGTAAATTTGTATTTCTATTTTCAATTAGTTCCGGTACCGGCAGTAGATGTCATGTATGGTGCAAACAACCGTATAGTCAACTTAATTTACTATTAATAACAATTCGGGATACTTGTAATCCGATAGACTCATCTGTTCGACACCACCTGACCATTTGAAGTAACAGACGTTATTTGTGGCAATGGTGATAATTGTACTTGTTGAATAGATGGTAATGGCTGTGTCGCTTGTTGTTGTTGCTGCTGTTGTTGTTGTTGTTTGCTTCCTTTCGTCACGGCTCCCGCATTTTTCTGAGCTAAATGCGTCTGGTAGTGCTTTGCCAGATGTGCTTTCTGACGAAAACTTTTACCACACAACGAACAGGCGAACGGTTTCTCGCCGGTATGCGTTCGTATGTGCACATTCACCGAATATTTATCCTTAAATCCTTTGGAACATATGGAACAATAATGCAGAGATCGTTCTTTCCTTTGTCCGTTGCAATGTGTTGGACTATTGTTGTTGTTGTTGCTGTTGTTCAGATTGTTGTTGTTATTGTTGCTGTTGTTGTTGTTGTTATTGTTGTTGTTTGCTGCTGATTTCTTGTACTTTTTCGTCGGTTTCGTTGATGGCGTTGGATTCGTCGTCGTCACCTCTGATGCGGATTGTAGCGCCACATCGGAAACAATTTCTTGATAGGAGTCTGTGGATATACAGAACTGTTGGACCTCGGATGCTATTCGCTTCATTTTATCAAAATCATCGGTAAAAGCGCTAGCATCAAGCGTTAGGAACATATCATCGACAACAACACCAGTTGTGTGCACAGGTAATGAATTTGGTGATTCGGCTAAGTTTTCATCGTACAATGGGGCGTTTAGCGTTGAATCAGCATATGATAGTGAGTCCTTGGAACGAGAATGATAATTAGAATTGTTTGTGGAAACATTTCGCTTCATTACATACTTGGTCGGTGACAAATAAGGTCCTCCTCAATTCGTCATCATTTTTGGCAGGGACGATGGTGATACCATTCTGTAGTTGCATACCTTTTGAGTATCCCTTCCCCTGTAAGGCACTTCTAAGTAAAGATTCAGGTGTTTCCTAAGGCAAATCATTCACTTAGATGATGTTTCAACAATTGAACGACAAAACTTACATCCTCGATATTCGCATTGTGATCAGCCATTTGCCAGTCGTTGTTGTTATTTTGAAAGGACATATTTGTACTGTTAATATTGTTGGTAACTGTGATGGACTGCTGATGTTGTGACTGGGCAATTAATTCGTCTTTGTTGTCGGTTCCGAAACCACTGTCATCGTACGTGTATTCGGTTTTCACATACCCTGGGAAATTGTTTCCCAGCATGCTATCGAAGTCTAGGGCAGGTGTTGGCTGGTCTGGTGTATTGTCTATCCGTAGCCATGGTTCAGTGCCATTTAGTACGGTTAATGTGTAGATCTGTAAACATGATCAGAGAATGTGATTATTACCGGCTGCTCTGTAACACTGTTCATTCGATCGGATTCTCACCTGACCATCTGTATTGT
This sequence comes from Pseudolycoriella hygida, assembly GCA_029228625.1. Taxonomy (NCBI): domain Eukaryota; kingdom Metazoa; phylum Arthropoda; class Insecta; order Diptera; family Sciaridae; genus Pseudolycoriella; species Pseudolycoriella hygida. Next base: position 17,503,036 of record CM055405.1, on the reverse strand, counting down.
TGGGTTGATTTGATAAACCATTCGAATTGTTTTGCTGACTCCAACAATACCGATTCAAGTCTTCAAATATCGCTGACTCTAATCGACTGGTATCTTTTTCGGCTCCCCAAAACTGAAATAGACAATGTGATGGAAGGATGAAACAGAACTATTATCAACCTGAAAATTATATGGAACTTAAAGACTTTAACGGTTCCGGAGTAACGTTACAAAAACGACAAAATTGCAACTTTATTTTCTTTACCGAAAATTTAAAGTTAGGTAACGTTACGTTATTTTTGTTAAACCGTTAATGACAAACGAAAAGTTTTTCGTTATAAACTGTAACGTTACAAGCATTTTCTTTTGCGTTACGAACCGTAACGTTACAAGGTTATCTTATACAACGTTATAGTACCACACCACAATATTTCATGTGCATGTACCATAAGATCAAAAGTGAACACATCCAACATATCAAACACAACACCGTCATCGAAGTCTTTTGTGAAATAAAAAATTATTTTTAAATCACATTTATCACATTCGAGCCTATAATAAGCCAATCATTGCACTAATAATGGGGCTATAATCGACCTATTATAGTCGATTTTCTTGTTAAAAGTAGGGTTGTAATGACGCTATTATAACCCGGTTCTTCAATGATGACGTAGGCTATGCTGAAACAATACGAATTGGAGAGGGAAACGTGTGTTGTTATGACAACCGCATACTGAATCGAAAAATCAATCTAGACGACATTTTTGCAACAAATTCGATGAGTTTTGATTTTTAATTTATGTTAATTTTGTTGCCACGTTTTGTGCATAATTGGCAATTATAGGCTCAAATGTGATAAACTGTGGTATAATACAAGGGGAACAGTCGCGAAATTATAGTCTCGGTGGGTGAAAATTCTCGGGGCTAACGCCCCCTTGAAATTTCACCCCACCACAACTATACTTACGCAATTATTCCCCTTGTGTTATAATATACTATTATCTCTACAAAATTGGAATATGTGGAAAAACGCGTTATAAATAACGTTACAATCACATAACGTTTGGTAACGCCATCTATGTTCAGTATGTAAAGTGTAACAAAAAAAAGTTACACAAAATAACGTTCACAGTGTAACTTTCGATGTAACGTTATGGATAAGACTGATGTATCATCAGTTTTGTGTCATATGTCAGAACATATATGATGTGTGTACATCACATCTTCGTTCACGTAAGGGATCGTTCACAAAATAGCCAAGATGCCGAAGTAGGGTGATTACTCTTAGCGCTTCTTCACACTCTGGTGATTTTACCAGAAAAAATCACCAATGTAAGAAGAAACTCCAAGAAAAATCGTCAAGATTATTTTTTTTTTTTCGTTCTTAATGTTATGTTCACTGTAGTGGTCAAGATGAATTTGTCAAAAACGAAAGTCATGACAAACATCGTCGACGACAGAGACATTAAGATTGGAGACACAGTCATCGAAATGGTCGGAAGTTACGTATATCTGGGTCACAAAATAAAATTGGGAAAATCAAACGGTAGAGGTCAGGCGTAGAATCGGTCTAAGATGGGCAGCGTTTGGAAAGCTCTTTAATCTTTAAAAGCTCTCTTTTTTCGTTCCTCCGAATTTTGGCTATTACGTTGCTATTTTTGCGAGTAATTTATCATGTGAGGTGTCATTAGAAGCGTTCTTGCTTCCTCTACAACAACTAAAAAGACATTTCGAAAATAAATTAATTTCCATCAATATTTAGTCCCAAAGACGATGAAAGTAATCGACTGCATCTTAAGTGTTTCATAAGATATGTGAAAAATCGTAGCATGCTTTGCCCTGAAACCAACCGATACCTTTCAATTGCATAAATTTAAATTATGCAACGCATTTGAAAAGTTGTTCGGTCGAAGTGTGCAGCAGGCATTGACTTTTCAAATAATTGATGAAAAACCAATGCTTGCTACGAATTAAAGCCAAACGATGCAATTTTGCGTTTGGGAATGAAGTAATAAATTATTTTTCATGTGGCCAAAAATTGTGACTAATTGTGTGGAAACCCCATTTCGCCTCAATAACAGCCTCAAACGTAAAGTATTCGATTCATGTGTTCTTCTGGTATTGACATAAGGAGCTGAAACTTTCACTTTAACAACAGCATCAGAAAACAAACTGAGAGTCGCTCAGAGAGCCGTAGAAAGGTGTATGGTCGGAATATCGCTCAGAGGCAAAAAGACGAATCAATGGATTAGACATCAAACAAAGATAGTGGATGTTATGGAGTGTATAGCATCTCTAAAGTGGAACTGGGCTGGACATATTGCTAGAATGACTGACGATCGTTGGACAAAAGCCATCATGAATTGGGGACTACCCACAAGACGACCGATGGGCAGACCACCAGAACGATGGACAAATGGAATTAAGAGAGCAGCATGTGGCAATGGAACGTTCGAAATGGAAGGAGCTAGGGGAAGAAAACGTTATTCAATTACACTACCTCAAATATTCGCGCTTTAAATATGTATCGGTAAATAATTATCGGTCATTTATTATTTTTTATCGGTTAAGTCAAATTGTTTTATCAGTCGTTCATTACCATCCTTTTCGTAAACTGTTGCTAGACTGTGTGAACCGCCATTGAGCTTTGAAGGCTTGAAGATTTTAAGTTGTGTTAACGAGCTTTCGATTTTGTATGAAAATTCTCCGTACAACTTCTCCATATGGTCGTGGCCATTCGAAAAGTAGTACGTAAAAATCGCGAAAAAATAAATTTTCGCAAATGGAAACACGCAGCGAAAAGTTCGTTTTTGTCGGTGAATTGCAAACAACGTTGTTTGATACACGTTACGTATGCTGGTAGCTTAACGCACACGATGTGTTGCCGAACTACCTTCATACGTAATTTATATCAAAAATACTATTTGATATGATGATAATTTGGTTCCTCTTGTAACCTTAAAATTTGTAACTTTTATGATAAAGTTATAATGCCATTGGCACTAATCAATAAAAAATATCGCTGTAGCTAAGCCACAACAGAATTTTTAAAAATAAATGAAATAAGAAGTAATAGAATTTCGTGAAATTTTCGAGAATTCTTTTGATTGTGAACTAAAAAATTTGACCTTAACGCCAAATACGTAGAGTATGTCAACACCAGACGATACAAGTTTCATAGCTGACTTAACAGAAAATCCATTATTACGTTAAATCTAGCCGCAAAGTGTCTTCATGCATTGAATTCATAAAATTTAATTAGCTTAATTGCTTATTAACCGTTCCTATCGAAGCAATCAATAATTCAGCACCTCAAACGGATTAAATGTGCTAAGTAACGAAAACACAATTCCTTTAAACTTAGGCCAATGGAAAACATTTTTCTTTTATCTCATTGCATTGCAAATAGGTTTGCACATCAGCAAATGTTTACTATTTCTAAAATGTCGCATTTCATCGAGCATAATCATCCAACAGCGCAACTAATTATTTTACAAAATAACCAATCAAATTGACACTGACGATACGTACGGCATATTTTATGCGATTAAATTTTAAATGCTAATAAACGAAACAATTTATTGAATTGATTAAAATCTTAATGTTGTTACGAATGCTTACTTAGGCATTCTACCTCATGTAATTTATGTTAGTTGCGGATTGATGCTGCATACCGTAGTTGCGTACACTTCGTTATTGCTTTTACAGCACTACTTTTTATGCTACCGTCAATTATATTTAGAAGTATCCACTGATAACAATCTATATTGCTTTTACAATCGTCAAAACCTACACTCGACTCTTTTAAATGTTATTGGCTTTATGAAACTACCAAATTCTAATTGAAGAAACAGAGTTTGGCGCTGACTGACTGTTGGCTCATTGAAGAAAAATTTTCGTTACATATGTCACGCAATTCGTATCATCTTCACCAGAAGAAGCCCCTTTTCATTTCAAAGTTGTAAGCGTTTATAGATAATAGAATGACCGACACCGATAGAAGGAATACCCTACCCAAACAAGGACGGCATCTGCATCAACCGATATGTCAATCAATCTCAAACAAATGGGAGAGAGTATACAGCGCCACTTTCGCTACCAGTCCCGTCCAAGTCATCATCATTACAAGCTACGTCTAGTCCGACTCCAACTTTGAAAAATGTGTCTTTTAGAGTTCGGAACAGATCAGATACATATATCTGTTTTGTTCCAGATTAATCTGAAAAATTTTCAACCTGAATCTGATCTGATTTGATCTGAATTTAACAGATCTCAATTTGATCTGAAATCTGACAGATATCTGAATGTTAGTTCGATAGAACTAAAACAATTTTTTTGTGCTCGAAATTATAATACAGATTTACAGATAGGGAAATTTTGTCGTCTGATGAAGTGAGAAGTGAAAGCATGATGTAGCAAATGTGTGGGATGAAGTGGAAAGTTTGTGGAATTATGTTAGAAGTGTGTGGGACCAGGAACATTCACTTCTTGGTCTTATGAGTTTTAATGCGTCTTAATATGCAGTGTTAAGACTGCATTAAGACTCGTTAAGACACAGAAGTGAGTATCGCATGATATGAGGTGCAGTGGAAAATGTGTGTAATGAAGTGGAAAGTGTGTGGTATGAAGTGGAAAGCGTGTGGGATGAAGTGGAAAGTGTTTGGGATGTTGTGGAAAGTGTAAAAAGTGTGTGTAATGAAGTAGGATGATGCGAAGAGTGTTTGGGATGAAGTGGAAACATATCCCACACAATTTCCACTTCATCCAACCCATCATCACCATCCCCCACACTTTTTACTTCATCCCATAAACTTCCCACTTACTTGAGTTTGATCTGAAGTCAATCTGAAAAAAAATCTGATCTGATCTGATTTCATTCATTTTCATGTTGTAAAATTGCAACAAACCAACTTTTAACCTGAACCGAATAATCTTTTTCAAAAATTTTCAACATCGAACTTGAAATGAAACGTTTCGCGTTGCAATAACTAATGAAGCTCTTTAAGTTCTAAACACGATTTAATTGAATCGCTAAACCTCCTTCTTGGCCTACCCCTAGGCCCTAGGCCGAGCACCTGAAACTTACACAGAGAAGATCCTCTTTGGTTGTCATCATGTTATCCTATGAACGTGCACGAACCAGTGCATACGGCATCCAATACCGACTCTTTTTAATTACAATTATACAATTCTGCACCAGCGGATGGCTGATACATTCACACAAAGAAAAGTAGATAAATTCGTAATTGTAATGAAAAAAATTGGCAACAATTAGTTATATCTGCCGTCATAAGGAAAAAACTTAGAGAAAATCAGCGAAGATTTTCAAAGTTTTTTTTTTCGCCGAAAAAACTGGAATTAGTGACAAAATCAAACAAAAGAATCTCGGCGATTGTTTAGTCGCTAATTTGATTTTTTTTCTCGAAGTTTTTTTTCCCTTATGCGTATGCACATTAATTACACTTTTTGTGTGTTTTCACTGTAGCCAAATTTGTTGACCTACAGTTACAATTCTTCTATGTTTCGGGGTCGTGCACATATTACGTCACACTTAGAGGGGGAGGAAGAAGGGGTCACTAAAAACGTGACGGAATCGGACGGGGGGAGGGGAAGTGTCTACATGGAACGTGACGTCCAGGTAGGGGGGGGGGCGAAAATGTGACGTCATATTTTAGGGGGTGTAATTTAAGCGTGATGCAACATGACGGGGGGGGGGGTCAAAAAATCGAGAAAAAAATATGACGTATTATGTGTACGACCCCTTCTGTGTATGAGACGTATGAGAGCACCAGCTGGGCAAACCAGGAGAAACATAACTATGAGCAAATTATGGATTCGGCAATTGTGAACCAAACGAAACTTATGGTTTCAAAATAGTACTTTTTGATACAAGCTACGTATGAAGGTAGTTTAACGTACTAGATGTTAGTTTGCCGATACGAGCCGAAGGTGAGTTCGGCTACACATCTTGCGCGTTAAACTGCCAGCATACGAAACGTGTGTCAAACAACGGCTTTTGCAACAAAAACAAGCTTTCTCTTGATTAATTTTAAATAAATGAACTAAAATTTACTTTCAATCAGTGCGTTAAAAAATGACACACTACTGCGAGAAAATGACTTCAGGCGATACGAAAATATAGCACGAAAAAGCGTGTTTTTGTTGGCGAATTGCAAAAAGGTATAGCGTTTTCAGCAATTCGCACTGTCCTATCTCTAATGGAAACTGTGTTAGCATCCGGGTCCAACAGGCGTTTCGTGCAAAAATGGACATCCGGCGAAGATTCTAAGAAATTTCTCATATCAGAAGGTTAGATAGATTTGAGTCATAGAGTCATCGATTATTCAAAATCTCTGCACAGTATATTCTTCAGATGCGGGTTGCGTTTTGCATTTTTTAACTATGTGAACAAAGAGTAAAGGAATTCATGAGTAAGCGAACAGACTAAAAATGTATGAAACAAGACGAGACAAGCCGTAATTTCTATTCAATTAGTTGTGCTAACGGTCGGTATAAGAAACCTATTAGTTGAGAAATTTGAAATTTAATATCAGCTTGAGTCCTCGGCAAAATCTTCTTTCAATTCATTCATAATAAAACAATTCGAAATATCATTAGGTCTGATATAATGACACAAAAAAAAACCGAACGATCAACATAATAACGATAATGTGGTCAACACGAAAAACCATATAATCGCATTGATTGCGAGTAAATAATAAACGCACGATGTGCAATATTGACAAATTGAATTTAAAATTATTATAGTCGAGAAAATTGAGAGATTTTTTGTTGTAATGATTTTTGCTAGCTTTTTTTATAGATCGTTAATTGATACGTTCCTAAGGTCAGACTGTGCCTATTGGAATAATAATGGATTTTGCAACAAAATACCTGAGCTGAGAGGAACAGCCAAGTGTATAACAAAATTATCCGTGGCAAAAGAAATTGGTTTTTCTTCGGTACTGTACGATAGTTGATGGTATTTTTGTGATTGATTTAAAAGATGCTGGCACGCTACATCACGCCCAGCACGCAAACAAGCAACCTTAATTGATTTTATTTAATTTAGATAAAATTAGACATCCATTTCGTAGCAAAATTAAGTTCAGAATTGCCTCTTTAGCCAAAGATAGAGCGTACAACAGTTTTCAAATAATTCAACAAATAAAATTATGAATTGTGATCTAGTTAATTTTAAGTGCATGCTGTTGGTCTACGTGAGGTTATCGATTTAGTCGTCACCATCAACAGATGATTGAAAAGATATCACGTTTGGGCAATCATAACTGCCCAGATGCTTCCTTATTAGGTTGTAGGATATTGAGAAGCGTACACTACTTTCGAATTTCAATGCTTATAGCATCACTCACATTAAACAAAAATATTGCGTAAAATTGAGTTTAGAAACGACATTCCAAGTTTTACTTCGATTGTGAAAAGCAGTTATTGTAAAAATAAGGAAGAAAATGGAAAAATGCAACGAGGTGTGAGTTTGTGATGAGAGCAAACAAATTGCAATGAGAGGGCGACTGAAATGGCCTGTTCGCCTCAATACTCTTCAATTGCGATTTCGGCTCTTATCTCGCACACAACGAATTTAGAGATACAAAGATAAGATTCCTGCGTTATGCTTCTAAGAATCTTCGTGTCATCAATCTCCAAATCATGGACGAGATATCCAGCATCTCCCTAACTGTCACTGAATCAATGTCATACAAAATCGTTTGTCTTAGGATTGACCTGTGAATGACGGCCTGCACTCTGTAGGCGCTCTAAGACTACCTTTGAAAATGTCAATAGATGTTTGGGCTACGCCGATATTTCGTTAATGCAGAAAACAAACGATAAATTATGAATTGCTGGGATGAGCAATTTCGTTGTATTTCGATCAATGTTCAGAATCGACAACTGTCAACACCGATTTCGGAAAATTAGAAAGTTTTCTAATTAGCGTCAATTAATTGCGATTCTCCTGTCAAAGCACACACGTATTTTCATCTGTTGGCAGGCTAATAGATTCCTACGCTTGGAATAAGCCCTCTGACAAAATTTCGAAACTAAAGCGATTAGCGCCGCCAACAGCACGTTTACCAACATCATCTAAACCAACTACGGTGAAGTGAGTTAGTTAGTTACTGCACTTGCTTCAATCTCCTTTTTTTTCTATTACGAAGCTCATAAAGGCCGCATGTAGCGGAGCAAAGAATTTAAATTTAAAATAGAAATTTTCGTTGTTCTACTTCAAATTTGTTAAATTTGTTTACAATTCAAAGTTTCATAAATAGTTTAAGGTAAGATTTGGGATAAAATAATTAGGAATTAGTGAAAATAAAATATTCAATGAAATTTAGGTTAAGTCTGTGACTGCTACAATATCGAAAGAATTCGGAAAATAATTATATCTACAGGGAAAAACCAATGTAAGTTGATAATTATAGTTATTGGAAGAATTGTTCTAATCAAATTATGTAAACAGAATTTGTAGCTTTCAATTTCACATGGATTATATGATTGGATAATTGATCATAGTCTTTTGATTAACATTGATGCTCACATTTTACTTCCCGATATAAGACACCGATCAATCTTTTCGACCCGTGCATTTGGTCACCTGTTACCGTTCGTAACATCATCAAAATTGCAAATTCGTCGTATTTCGATGATTCTTATGTCACAGAATTGCTGAGATCGACAATTCAAATTGCTCGTTTGTGTTCTCCTTAATATTCGGATGAGAATGAGTTGAGATGTCGGCGTACCTCTACAGGTATGTACAATAAGAATGACCCGCTATTTGTAGTATGAAAGTGTTCACTATTTCTATGATTCTTTGACTTCTCTCATTTCGCCATTTGAAATAACATACGAAATGAGAGAAGTGTGACGCCGAGGGGAAAGGGGGTAAATGGCCAAAATCCGTCTTACGTAATTTCGGACCAACCCCTGCCGAAAAAATTTCTATTGCTGGAGAAAGAAGCGAGTACATAACTATGCACTTGGTTCCATATGATGACGTATAATATTCCTTAATAACGTAACAAGAACTTTAACTGATTTTCGACACTAGGCTGCCTTTTTAAGAGTACTCATACTTATCAAGCACGCAGTTGGTGCCGAGTCGAAACCGAGTGCACATTAATCTATTCAACATTGTCGTAGTAACTTTTTTGGCCCCAGGTTGACTTCTGGAATCGAGTAGAAAAAAAAATCGTTTCTGCGTTGGAATTTTTTGAAGAAAAATGGTCGGGAGGAGTGTAGTTTTGTTTGGGTGTATAGTAAAGGGAGAGAGAATTGATCGCTTGCAGAGTAGCTTTGACCAATTGCATAATCATAAACAGATACTCACTTGCGGACACATATAGTTCCATCATACAACAGTTGACCCAAGAAACAGGAATTACATTTTTTTTACTTGTATTGTAGGGTCTGGATTTCAGATATACGAATCTATTCGGCGACCCAAACTTGCCTTCCTTCAATCCACGAAACATTTTTCTGCATACGTGGGAGCGTATTGGCTGTGACGGAATAGTTATTTACGTAACTAGGAAAAATATAATGTTTTTTGACGAGTGTGAGGTTTGCAGCCCTTGGCTTCGCAGTCAAAAACATATATTGTTCCGAGTTTCGTACAATATTTTTCATTCCAAGGGTTCAGAAAACTGCTTTTCTGTTTTAAAATAGGACGGAAAACAGCAGTTTTCCATCCTAGGAATGAAAAATATTTTCCCATCACTTGGGACGAAAAGTTGCTTTCCGCGGTATGTGCAAACTATCAATATTACAGAAAAATATCTTTGAAAATACCCCAATACACACTCGATGTGTTCTTTTCGGTTGGGCTTCGCTCGCGCATACGTATCGTGTACATACATCTCGTGTGTATTAGTGCATGTTGAAATATACTGTTCTTCATAGTTTGTGTCATTAGTTTTATGTTTGTCCGTATTCACATATGAAAGCATGGATGACGCCACTTGAGAAAAGGAAGTAGTTCTATGTTGAGACGTTAATTCAGCTCTGAAAAAAACATAGATGTCACCACTTCAGATTCGGTGACAAGACACGGACATGACACGGTCCATTTTGAGTCCAAAAACTCCAGAACAAATCGATCAAGAGGCTGCGAACAGTCAAAGTGCTCTTATGTCCAAAGAACATTCTAAATCATTAGAATAAACTTTTAATCTGATTTGGACCGGCTTGCGTGCGAGATAATTTCCAAATAGATGGTTCTTTAATTGTATGATCCAAAGAAATTATATTTAATTTAAAATAAAATTTGTAATTTTTATTTATGAATGTTCCTCACAATTGGCTCACTACTTGATTTATTACAAATCGTTGCGATTCATCATTAAGCATTTATTTGTTACTTTATATCCATCTTTAAACACAATAAGCTGCTAAAAATCGTATCCAAAGAAGTAGATAAATTAATAGTTTGTAATTTCTATTTTCACTATTAATAATATTAATGATTTTTCAATTTTCAATGTGAATCTCCCGCTTAGTCATTAATATCGAATTGTTGGGCACGTTTTTGTTTAACGAATGGTCAGTTCCATAGAGATTTTTTTAATGATTTTTCCAAAGAAATATGATTGTTACTCACTGAAGTGGCATTTTACTTGCATCGCATTTTGTATCAAGATTTGAGATTCTGACAACGGTTCGTGCAAATGGCAATGGTAGCCAGAAAAAAAAAACGGAATAACAAAAACGAGTTGAAATCTGCCGACAGAGACAGAGGTGTCGATTATGCTAATAATAGAGTAATTCAACGGAATGTCAATCAGAAACGTACAACTTCCATTAAATTCAAATAATGCGAACTGTATTATGATGATAATAATATTGATCCGTGAACAGGTTTCGCAAGTGAAAGATATGAACACATTGGATCTCATCTTTTAAATGATTTTACGAGTTAAAAAAAAATGGCGTTCTATTATTGCACTCCGAAGAATTTAAATGAATTCAAAGAATAAATTTTAATTTTAAATCCTCAAGTTCTTTTAGTTGAATGAGTCAATCGACCCAAAGTATGCAACCAATGACACGATTTTTGTCATATTATTGTTAAGAGACATGCGATGAAACTGTGCTGTACGGTCCTTTAAGAATAAACTTTTTGGCAATAATTCACGAAAATAATATTTTTTACAATTCACCGACAAAAAACTCGTTTTTTCGTGTGTCATTTCGGTATTGCATGGGGACACTTTTCGCACTTAAATTTTTTCGTACTAGTGCATAATAACCACTTTTTCACACTAGTGCGAACAAATAATTGCAATTTCTACAAATTTTCACACAGGGAAAGGCTCGTTTTTTGCCGCTGAAACGAAAAAACGTTGTTTGATACACTACGAATGCTGGTAGTTTAACGCACACGATGTGTTGCCGAACTCGCTTTCGGCTCGTGTCGGTAATCTCAAATCTAGTGCGTTAAACTACCGTGTATCCAAAACTACTATTGTGTATTAAAGTCGTGTACCTGTCGTGAAGTGAGGAGGGAGACACAAATAAAAAATAAAGTAAAAAGCTGTTGTTGAAGGGATTAGGACGGAATGTCCCAAAAAAATAATGTCCCCAACCAAAATATCCCCAGACAAAATAACCGGATATAATAACCACAATTTTTACATGGAAAAAAACTGGACAAAATATCCACTCAGACAAAGAATCACCTTAGAAAGTATTTATTGCGAAGTAGCAGCAGCGTAGGCCGTGAAGTTAACTGGAAAATAAAAAAGCAGATCGAGGGGCGGCAGCCCTCGCAATAAGGAGGTTAAGGGGAAATATTCCCCCTTGCGGGGTCTAAGGGAGAGTCCCTAGCGGGTTTTGGGGCAGCAGCACGTAAGGCCACCTGCAGGGCGTAAAAAATACCACCGCAGGCGCGGAGGCGAGGGGGCGCAATATAATATCTAATTAATAATATTTACCTATATCCACCACTTCTGAGTAAACATTATGTCTGGGGATATTTTTCCCGGTTTATGTGGGATACTTTGTTCAGGGATATTTTTTCTTGGGATAATCGGTCCTAGAGCCGTTGTTGAACTTCGGAAAGTTATTTATAAAGTAATGTAGATAATTTCCAACTTTTTCAGGTAGAAACAAAGAATTTGAAATATGGGCATAGTAAGCTGTTACCGAAAATAAAACAAAGACTAAACAGCTTATGAGTGTGTTGGTTAAAAGAGGCATCTGTTTGTTGCAATTTTACTTTATGAAAATATTCTACACGACAATGAAACAACCAGTTCATAACAGTAGTCTGGTTCTTTGTCGAATGCATGTCATCTTCGTGTAGAGCATTTTCATGGAGAAAAATTGCAGCAGACAGATCTCTGCATGTCAAACTGGGCAGTCCGGTGTTAAAAACGTTTCTATGAGAATGTTGCAGTGAGGAACAAGTACATAACTGTACACTTTGTTCCAACTAGGCACCAGGCTGCCTACATGAGAAGTTTAAGTAACCATAGAAAACGCTGCCTGGTGTTAATGTCCTCGTAACGGTAGTAACGAATACTATACGCCAAATTTTCAACTGGGCATCAGACTGCCTACTCAAGTTCTTCTACTGTGAATGTAGAGGGCAGCAGAAGTCTGACGCCTAATTATATATGCCGTATAACAATCTTTACTGCCGACGATTTTAACTGATTTTCGGCACCAGGCTACTATCAAGTACGCAGCTACACCTATCAAGTTTGCAGCTAAACCTATCAAGTACGCAGCTACACCTATCAAGTACGCAGCTACAGCTATCAAGTACTCAGCTCAGGTGGATGACAGTCTTTCGGTTTAATCTTTGCAACTAATATTCAACGTGAAATTAGCTGCAGTTGCAAAAAAATCAGCTGATTTTTTAACTTTTTAATGAAGTCAGCTGATTTTGGTAAATTTATGAATGAAATCAGCTGATTTTGTTGCAATGAAATTAGTTTCGGTTGCAACTGCAGCTAGCTTCACGTCGTGTATTACTTGCAAATATCAAAACAAAAGACTGTCACGCTAAAAGACTCAGCTACACATATCAAATACACAGTTACACCTATCAAGTACGTAGCCTGGTACCGAGTCGAAGGAACATTTTTAATTATAAAAAAAATCAGTTGAAAATGTCCAGTTAAATTAAAGAAAAACAATCCGGCGGTTCTACGACCGGAAGTCAGAGACGAAAAATTGACTCTTTAAAATGGAACTACGAGGGACACCTTTTAAGTCTTGAGAATCGGCCAAACTAGCCAAATAATGCTAGAGATTCAAACGGATATGAAAAATTTGACATCACTGCCCCTCGTATGTAGTGATCGTGAGCGGATCGCAAGGTGTCGTTTAGAGAGACATCGGCTTCTGTCAAAGTACTGCGAATTACATGATGAAGTGCGTAGAGGGTGGAATGTAACGATTTCATCATAAAATCTACTATACTTTGGCAGAAGCAGATGTCGCACTGGACGCGCTGACACATTTCCGAACGTTTGCATTTTCTTCTATTATCTTTTTCGTTTATCAAGATAGTATCCCAGAAATAGCTCACGAAGACGAAAAAAAAAGGAAACTCTAACTAGTCTCTTGGGTTTTATAAGAAAGAAAATAATCATTTCTCTTACATTTCCTTTTATTTAAATTATTCAACAGTCGTAAATCTAACATATCCAATCGTCAATAAATAATAAAATATGTTCTTTATGGTTACAAATTAATTGATGTCTTCAACAATGCATCAATTGAAACGAACAAACAACAACAATGAAAACAAATTTTCCTACGTGTCGTTAGTTCAACGTTTACAATCCGTATCATCTATTTTAGATGAAAAGTGTGTTCAACAAAATATTAAACAATAATCATTGATTGCTGTTTGGATTGCTCTTCATTTAAATATAAATGCGAAAGCAACAACAATATTTATTGCAAACGTTCTTATAAATTCAAAACAATTTTTTTTTATTGCATGTGATCGTTCGGTATTGGTTTGATTGATTAAATACAAAGTAATAACATTCGCTACCTATCTGCGTTCAGGCAAACCAATCAATCATTGACTTGTAGAGTGTAGAATTGGTAGAATATAAAATTCAATGATTTCTGTGTGAATAGCATAATGGACAGTAGACTGTAGACACGTATTTCTCTATTGATTTATAATGAACATTAACATCAATACATTAATATCGTACAATTCTACGACTTGGTTCATTTATACGTAAAAGAATGTCGGTGAAAAAAAAACGAGCGTCGATAGGAATAACCTAATTTTCGAATATAAAATATTTCAAATATTTTCAGACATTCGCCAATAAATTTTCAAATAATGAAATAAATATTTATTTACCTGATCGTAACCCTGCAGCGGTTGATCATTGGTGCCATTTACATCGGTTCCGGGTCGATCCACTCCAATGCCGAGATCCGGTGCAGTTACGAAGTCAAAAAAATCCGTTTTCGATAGATCTTCCGGTCGGAATGTTTCGGTTATGTCCATGCTGGTAGAAGACGTCTCATCCGATTTGATCATTAAAATTGTTTATTTGAGCATGTTTCGGAATAGCATCTGGAAGAAAATAAACTCTTTCTTGTCATTGCAGTCCAAACAGAGAAGAGAGATGGATCTTAGTGTCTAAAGATATCTTTAGTTTGCATGTGAGAATATTTTGAGATTAGGTTTCATAGCATTTTAAGTGGACTAATGGCGGAGAGTGCGAATTAACCTTCGCTTCTTCCAGTCACACAAAAATTAACAAAATTTCCATAAAAAATTACCATTTTCATGTTTTGTAAGCCATTGGAAGAATTTCAAACGGAAAAACGTACAACGGTCTTAAACGCAATCACAATAAATTATGAGTAAATATGGCGGCTGCTACTCAAAATGCACAAAAAGGGTCAATATATCGCCGCAAAAAATATTTTCGCCATTTGAACCACATGAGAGGAAAAGACATAGCATTAAGGCGTGTATTGTCGCATTTTGAGCATTTTTAGTTGGAATCAAACGATATTCATTAGGAAAGACATCATACGACAACGAAACATACAATTTCTTACAATACTAACAAAATGTTGCAAATTCTTCACTCCTACAGGAGAGTGCTAAAGGAAGAATTAGATACGAAGGTCTTCTATGAACGTTACACAACAGTGGAAGCGTTGGAAGAAGCTAATCAAGGGCTTACAGCAGCAATGTTGAAGGCCTATCAATTGGCATGCCCCCTATCTTATCCTAAGCCGCTCTATAAGAACCATAACTGGAGTAAAGCCATAGAGGCAAAAAAGCAGGAACTCAGAAAGGCATGGAATAGGGCAGGAAAGGGATCGAACCAAGAAGAAAATAGGGCTACTTACAAGACCCTCCTAAAAGAGTACAAGGAAACCCTAGTCAAACACAAGGAAAAAACTAAAGAAAAATTCTTTGAGGAGGCAAACTCGATACCGGCTTATGCGCGTGTTCATAAAATTTTAGCGAAAGACCCTGCCGTTCAGGTAGGATCCTTGCTAAAACCAGATGGAAATTACACCGCAACGGTAAAGAAACTGCTGAGCACCTCCTTGAAACTCATTTCCCGGGCAGCATTCAGGGCAAAAAAGAACCTGATCCAGAACTTTTAAATAGGGGTACACCTAGTAGGGATAACTGGAAGTTCGCCGAAAAGGTAATAAAGAAAGGAAAAGTGAAATTTGCGATCCACAAATTTCACTCTTTCAAGTCCGCGGGACCAGATGGAATCTTTCCAGCCTTACTAAAGGAAGGAATGGAACTACTTCTCCACCGATTGGTTGGTATTTTTAAGAGTTCCATTGCACTGACTTATATACCCAAAGATTGGGAAAGGGTTAGAGTTGCCTTTATACCCAAACCTGGGAAAACGAGCCACTGCGAAGCTAAGGACTTCAGGCCCATCAGCCTAATGTCATTTCTACTAAAGTCAGTGGAAAGGCTTCTCGACTTCTATCTGAGGAAAGAAGTCTTAAGGAATTTCCCACTTCATGCAAACCAGCATGCTTATCAGACAGGAAAATCTACTGATACAGCACTCCACCAGATGACCCAAAAAATTGAAAGCATGCTGGGTAACAATCAAGTGGCCTTGGGCTGTTTCATGGACATAGAAGGAGCTTTTATATATATATATATATATAGTGGGTTTTAGAAGGAGCTTTTGACAATACAGGCTTCGATGTAATTGAGAAAGCTGTCAGGGAAAGGCAAACAGAGGACATAGCTGTGAGATGGATTGTCAGAATGCTGGGATGTAGAACTGTGGAAGCAAGTATTTGCGGTACCACAACCAATCTGGGAGTGACCAGGGGATGCCCTCAAGGGGGAATATTATCACCAATACTTTGGTGTATAGTAATAGACTCCCTACTGGTCAAGCTCAATCAATCTGGAATTTTTACCCAAGGTTATTCTGGATGTCTCTGTCCTCATTGGAGGAATATGCCCTACAACCCTGGGGGATCTGATGAGAGGGGTATTGAAAGTAGTAGAAGAATGGTGTAAGGAAAAGGAACTCCGAGTAAATCCACGAAAACCAAAGTTAATACTTTTCAAAAGAAAACACAAGATTAGACTCTTTGGGGAAATACTTAACCCTAGGGTGACGGTAAAATACCTAGGAGTCACCTTCGACCATAGGATGACATGGATAATGCATCTAAATGACAAGCTGGACAAAGCGATTGGTATCTTCTGGATGTGCAGAAATGCCTTCGGAAGAACCTGGGGCCTTTCCCCAAAAGCTATCTGGTGGATCTATACAGCTGTTGTAAGACCAATGTTTTGTCATGGGTACATTGTCTGGTGGCCTAGGGTGCAGCTAGCAACAACAAAAAAGAGACTAGACAAACTCCAGAGACTAGCATGTTTGTGCATGACTGGAGTGAAAGTCACCACTGCCACAAGAGCACTAGAAGTTCTTCGTTCTATCCCACCGCTTGACCTATTCGTAAAATCTACAGCCCTTAGCTCAGCACTCAGCACTCAACATTCAATGTAATGGATGTTGGGTACCGACCTCGGCTAAAGGACACATGGAAATTAGGAACGTAATAAACGATGATACTCTTCTGATGAGGAGTGACCAGATCTCGACTATGTTGATGCTGGATGATAATTTTAGATGTGTCATACCGAGTAGGGAAAAATGGTTAGGTGGGGAAAAATTCTATCCCCCGCAAGATGGTCTAGTGAGCTACACAGACGGATCCAAGAAAGGAGGACTGTCTGGAGCTGGCTACATCAGTGAGCAAGCCGGTATTGCAGGTTATATACCACTCGGCTATTTTACCACTGTAATGCAAGCGGAGCTCATAGCAATACTCGAACTGATCAGTACCGACACTTTAAGGAGTTTCAGCATAGAAGACTCTATATTTGCTCGGATAGCCAGGCATCAATTGAAGCACCGGAATCCCCCATCGTCAGATCGGCAACGGTGCGCCAATGCAAGGAAGCTCTCAATGAGCTAGCCAACAAGAACAATGAGGTGACAATCCTGTGGGTGCCGGGTCACTCTGGTATTCAGGGCAACGAGAAGGCTGACGAATTAGCAGACAAGGGAGCAAATGAGCATCCGATAGGGCCAGAACCCTTCTGCGGTATATCGAAATCAGAAAGAAAACGCATCGTAAAAAACTGGCTTGATAAACAGCATGGGATTGCTTGGGAGAGGTACGATGGGGGGAAGCACACAAAAATTTTTTGTAAAAAACCTCTAAAGGAATTCAGTGATTCCTTACTGAACCTTGATAGACCAAACATCAAGAGAGTTGTTGAAGTTCTGACAGGACACTGCGGACTTAACAAATATCTCAATGTTATAGGATGTGTAGACAACCCCAAATGTGCCTGCGGCTATGATGAAGAAACTGGTTTCCACGTTATCAGTGACTGCCCAAGATACAGAAGCAATAGACAACGGATCCAGAACTAAGCCTACCTGACAATTGACAAAGGACAAGAAGGCTTGACTGGTAGTGAACTGGTACATAGGCATCACACGGATATGGATTTACACGGATACAGACACAACACATAAACACCTTGACAAGACACACAATCACATGGATATGACGCTAACATAACTTTTAAACTTTCAAACATATCTTTCTTTGTGAAATTGTATCATTTTATTTATTTATTGTACCAATAAACGAAGAAAGGAGGGGGCAAGGGAACAAAGGACAAATTGTCTAGGTTCCTGTCTAAATCTAAATCTAAATGTCGATTAAGTGTGTGATTTTACCTTAAAAATTGTTCTACAGCATATCTTGAAAATGTATTTTTTTTTCAACTTTTTAGTTTTATAAAATTTGAATTGTTGGCCAAAATTTAACAGCGAAAAGTTTAAGCTTGCACCAACAGAACAAAAAATCACTGCATTGTAGTTGACAACAATAATAATATCACAACTGTCTTAAACGCAAGCAAAATAAATTATGAGTAAATATGGCGGCTGCTACTCAAAATGCACAAAAAGGGTCAATATATCGCCGTAAAAAATATTTTCGCCATTTGAACCACATGAGAGGAAAAGACATAGCATTAAGGCGTGTATTGTCGCATTTTGAGCATTTTTAGTTGGAATCAAACGATATACATTAGGAAAGACATCATATGACAACGAAACTTACAATTTCTTACTATACTAACAAAATGTTGCAAATTCTTCACCGATGGCGACTTGCCTCTTATGTTTCAAAATGGCACCGATCTTGTACTAACTTGACAATTCTATACCCACGTAAACCCAAACATATTTTATGACACCTTATTATCACGTTAACATATAAATAAACAATGTGATAAAAATAGTACTTCTACCGTGTATCACTACAGTATCAATATTGACAACACTCAGCTTAATAAATACGATATTTTGTGAACAAACAACAATCACGAAATGTCAAAACAAAAATTAAAGGTTACAATAACGGTAACAGTCACAATTGCCAACTTTACAAAAATTAGTTCACTGCATCTGATAATATACCAGACAACATACCACTGATATGAGTGGGAAAAAATTAAAATTTTTCAAAATAGATATGCAAAAATCTGCGCAGAAGTAAAAAGTAGATATCAATTGTGCCATGACTGTAATTTCAATTAAATAACAAAAATGGGGTGCGCTAATTTTTGCAACCTATTTTTAATCGAAAGCTGAGTGAAATTTATGAGTTTTCTGATATTAGTTGTTTGATTTTTAATTAAATTATTCGTAATTAAAGTGCAACTGGTTTAGCAGAAACTCAAACCAATTTTGATACGCCATCTCTAATAATTTTCACGTACTAAACAATTCTTCCATACATTTAACCTAGTAACACCACCTATTTCTTAGCCGAGACGTGCCAGGGATTCACTCGGGATTCCGATATATTTTATAAAATAAGTTTAATAAATAAAACTGTCCCGAATTTACACATACTGTAGAACAATTTTTTGCTGCAAACATCATTACGAACCTTTTTTCTCAAAACAAGCACACTCCATTGAAACGTAAAAAAATTTTTCCGTTAATCCAGTCATCCAGGTGCAGAATTCGAAGCTCACTCTCACTATGTCCTTATTTTTCGCTCTTTTTGTCCGTAAAAAGTCGAAATTTTCAAAAGTTTTTATTTCCTTTCATGTTTTCTAATGATGTTCTCCACATCCACAGTCTTCTCCTTAAGAGTTTACACTACGTACTAAAGAGCTATCTGGCGGAAATTTTTCAAGTAATGAAAATTTGTATGGGAAAAGTGACACTTTTGTTTGACGTTTTTTCTTAAGACAGCAGACTACGTACCGAGCTACGTACTAAAGAGCCGCCTGGTGTCAACTCGCTGCAAACTCATGCATTTGTTTAGGAAAAAGTTGCATTTTGTGCAATCATTTTCGTGTATGTTTCACTTTATGGGGCTTATTTCAATTATTGAAAATCAAAGTTTGGACTTCTCACTACAAAAAAGCGGAATTTCTTCTATCGAACAACTTTTGAATTGTTAGAAATAATCATTTGAAAGGAACACTACAGCGGACACTGAAAACACTTTGTGTTGTACTTTTCGCTTATATTTACACATTTGGCCAATTGTTTTACGATTAATATCGAATCTGCGCCTAATTTTGCACCAAATTCTGGAAAAACATTCTTACAAAGCGTTTTCAATGAATTTTAAACACACGAAAACTCTGAAGTGGTTGATTTGTTCACGTTTTTTTATTTACTCGTTTATTTACTTGTCACGTTGAAGAAACGTCAATATGAGCCATTTCAGTGATTTTTTAATTGTTTTAAATTAAATAAAAACGATTTTTAGAAATTTTTTCCGCAATTTGGTGCAAGATTATGTGAAGATTAGATTTTAATCGTAAAGCATTTGGTCTAATGTGTAAATAAATGTGAAAAGTGCGACACAAAGTGTTGCAGTGTACATTGCAGTGTCATTTTCAAGTAATAGTTTCATTAAGCCCGATACTTATTTTGTACATTTTGTTCCCGCAATTTTGTAGTGAAAAGTCCAAACTTTGATTTCCAATAATTGAAACGAGTCCCAAAAAGTGAAACATACGCGAAAATGATTAACAAAATGCAACCTTTGTACATACAAATAAATGAGCTTACAGCGAGTTGCCACCAGACGGCTCTTTAGTACGTAGTCTGCCCTGTTAAAGTATTGATCTTGAATGCAAACCAATGCTTATGTAATCATAACATACTTTACCTTTTTCTAAAGGAAATTGCGGAAACACTTTTGAAAAAAAAAACATTCTCATTTGCTAGAAATTTGAATTCCTATATTTCACTTCAAAAGTCAGTTTTTTCAGCTTTTCTAGTTAATAAACACTTCGAAATGCATAATTTTTTCTACCAATGTGTTTGCTCACTTAACCTTTAACTGAGTAATACATTTAAAACACAGAAAATATTTTCTGCGATTTAGAAATAGATAAAAATTTTTTGAGTTGATACATTTGCAAATATTTGTAAACGTCAAATCACAATAAAGATGGTGGCCATTTTTATTTGGAATCATCAACTCAGAATTTTTTTATCGATTTCTGACTCGTAGAAAATTTTTTCTGTCATTTAAATTGATTACTCAGTTAAAGATTAAGTGAGAAAAGCTAAAAAACCTGACTATTGCAGTGAAATATTGGAATTCACATTTCTAGCAAATGAGAATGTTTTTATGAGAAGTGTTTCCTCAATTTTCTCTAGAAATAGGTAAAGTATGTAATGATTACATAAACATTGGTTTGCGTTCAAGACTTTAAGAGAAAACATTACGAAAAAGTGTCACATTTCCCATACAAACTTTCATTTGTTGAAAAACTTCCCCCAGATGGCTCTTTAGTACGTTATGTAAACTCTTAAATCCATTTTTAAAACCTATATCCAAGATGGTCCGCCTCCCTCTTTCGTTCCCGTCTTCACTTAAAGGTAAGTTTACCATTCTATGTGCCATCGAATGGTAAGCTGCCACTTTTTGTTTCATGTCCTGATCCGAATCTATCACAATTTTACTCTCTGTAGCGCACGATTTCCTATAAACTTCGATGGTCAACTTTCCATCACTTCCTCTTTTAACCATCGTGTCCAAAAACTCCAACATCCCATTATTTTCCGCTTCGTATGTAAACTGGACCTTTTCATGCTGTGAATTTTGATGTAAGAATGATGTAAATTTTGTGTATGAGCCCAGAGACCTACGTCACACTGCGAAGAAAAATCTTCCCTAATTCACTCTGTGACAAACCAAATAGTTATTTACAGAACTAGCGACGAAAAGTTTGTACATCCGAAATCAACGTCAATAATCAAACTGGCGTGAATGCCGATTTTTTATCCGAGTTAAGTAAACGTAAGCCGAAATTGAAAAAGCGCAATATACAAATATGTGATCAGACTGGTGGTTACGTATGGTTCGGAGTCGTGGTGCTTGACACAACAAGACTAACAGTCGCTGTACACGTTTGAAAGAAAAGTACTGCGGACAATATTTGGACCCGTCTTTGACCAAAGACAGAACCGACGGTGCATCCGATTCAATCATGAGCTTAGTCAGCTTTATGGAGAGATAGAGATAGTCAGAACTACCGAAATAAGCCGACTACGTTGGCTCGGTCATGCATAGCGAATGGAAGATCGTCGTATTCGGAAAAAAATTCTCAAGACCAGACCGAAGGCTAGAGAGGTGCAGGGCATCCAAAATCCAGATGGTAAGATGCAACTCTGGCCGACTTGAAAACTGTGGGAGTATCCAGCTGGAAGACGTTAGCTGCGGATAGGCCCAGTTGGAGAAGCAAGGCCAAGACCCTGAAAGGGTTGTTATTCCGGTTAAGTCAGTAAGTACACGTTTGTTCGTATTTTTGAGACCAAACTATTTTACTTTTCATCCCTTGGGTTGATATAGTCAACTTTCAACTGTAGTGATTACAAAAGCAAAGTTGATTTTTTAACTTTTTTTAGCGACCCCTTACGGTCTTATGATTTATTTTTAAAATGAAAAAAGAACAAATCAAATGTTTTGGATAGGATGAGTAAATTTCTAAAATCTAACCTTCTTTCCATTTCAATATTTATCTGAGAAGTACGTGTCGATCTGAGAAGGAAGGACGAAGATTTTGACGGGACAAATAAAAAAATTTTGAAACTTCCAATAAAATTTGTTTGCTGAATGGACTTTCAAAAGGAAAACCTTCAACTAAGGATCGGAGTGGGTCGACCCACACCTGATCCATAATTTCAGTGGGTCGACCCACACCTGACCCACAGTTGCAGAAGTCACATATATTGATTTCTGTGACTTCTGCAACTGTGGGTCAGGTGTGGGTCGACCCACCAAAATTGTGTGTCAGATGTGGGTCGACCCACACCGATCCTTACCTCGTACTCAGGGGCCCGAATTCCAGATGTGTCTCTTACTTTCGTTGTTTTTCTGCGTCAGTGTTCACGATGTTGAAAACAGGCGCAGTACAAAGTTCTTATTTATATTGCGGTCAATGTAAAAAGTTTTCATTGATATTGACGTGAATTTACTATGCAATATTTTCTCAGGATAAAATTCTTCATCATGTTCTCAAACGACAAGGAAGTACCACGTACTCGGCACAACCGCCCGAGGCAAATCTCTTTTCAGAATAAGCTTAGCCGAAATGCATGTCTGACTCATTTAAATTAATTGAATTCATATAACACCTTTCGCAAATTAGTCATCAATTTTACGAAACCGATGCAGGTATGGTACAAATAACGACTTGGTCTGTTCCACACCTCGAAGCACGATTGGAAACATATAACCAAATAAAACTTCAATAAAAACATAACGTTTAACAAATAATACAACTGATAATAAAAACAAATCTAATTATCGAGCAAATAATTATTGCAATTTATAATAAAGAATTTTATTTGTTAAGACTTCAATTTCAGGCCAATTGAATACGAACACATAAATTTTAACAATATCCATAAAACAAACTTGAGGTATTTATGAGAATGCATGTCCATAAAATCCTCCATAAATGGAAGTTCTATAAATAAAATATTTACAATTTTTTCCCTGCAATATTTTTCATATGAATTTTGTATTTCTATTTTATAATGTTAACTGGTTGCACACGAGGAAACGAATCGGTTGATGGACAGATTGCAGGGAATGGCTATTGTTTTTTCGCGTATTTTTCTAAAAAGTTATGATTTTCATAACTTTTACACAAAGAAAATTAGTACGAGAAAGTCATAAACTATTCGTTTCTTTGGTGTTATACACAGTGAGGTAAATCTTCAAGCCATTTAGCCGAGGATATAAAAAATCATTACATTAACATTTAAGAAATCAGTTTTTAGTATTTAGTCCATAAATTTTAAATAAAAAAAAATTAAAACATTAACTTTTCATCATTAGTTATACCTGTCTTGGAACTATCACTCAAGCCGAACTCTAACGTCACATATATTTTATGCTCTGAATTAGCTCATGACATGAACGGCTATTCAAAAATCATATTTCAAAGCAACTTTTTTTTGTATATTTCTCGCAGTTCTACATCATGTTAGTTTTCATTTAAACAATAAATTATGATCCGTAGGGGTAAATCACTTCGTTGGACTCGTTTTTCATAGAAATATGTAGGGATTTCAACAATATCTGAAGCAACAGATGAAAACAGGTGCCGTATATGAGTTAAGTTCAAGTGGAGAAGACCTAGACCCTTCGTCTTTGTTATACTAAATATGCATAAACAGTTTTTATAGTAAGTGACACCCGCTCCTTACCTCCTGCACTGTCGTTTAACATAACTAAGTTCATGGAACCACCCACTACTAACATACATCATGCATTTCCTTCATTTACAAAACAACTTTAGCTGCACATGGAACCAGTCGATCGGCGTGATTTACCATTTATTTACTATTTATTAAAATAAAAGTTACAATTTCAAATGTTTTACTCAATCAATCATGTTTAATAAGCGTTCGCGTAAATGTGTATACACGGCTGATAACTTAATTATAATAAACAGCTGGACTCAAATTGTTTGGAAGTAAATTGGTAACAATGGAAAAAAAATAATTAATTAGTTTTCAATGAAAATGATCTGAAATTGATTCGGATTACATTTTTCGATTGGAGTAGTTATTTGTAAAGAAATTAAAAAAAAAAAAACGAGTTGTAAGTCACATTCACCTTGGGCTATTACTTTAATGCTACACGAATCATGTATCTCCTGAAAATGGTTTTCAACATACTGGAGCCTCGAAGATCTCCTTTAACTTAATTTCTTTATTTCAAAGTTCAAGTGCGGGACCCACATATGTAGTGAAGAATATCATTAAAAGTAATGTAGAAGTTCCTTCCTCTCCTTCTATCCATTCGGGAGTTGGATATTCCAAAAAATCGAAAAAGCGTATTTTTAAGGAAAAGCCTTCAGATGTGAGAAGCTTTTAAAGAGTCGTGAGGCCTGGCAGTTATGGCAGCGGCCTCATCGATTCTTTGAAGAAATTCACAAGAATCTCAGAAAATTAGGAAAGTTTTCCTTCTATGAATTCTGTTAAACTTACAGAATTTTGCTCTCCAAAAGTTAATCTTTGCTTTAGGTCGGAATCAAAGTGTTGCGTCTGCAGTCAGTGTAACTTGGGTTTGCATAGATATATGATTTCTTATGTAATTTATAACCCTAGACCTAAGTTAGCTTTTGATTAACCCGGTGATTTAGTTTGGAGACATACGGTGAAACCGTTGACTACCAGATGGCGTGCAGGAGACATTATAGAGCCCTCAGTGAGATTGACATTTTTATACTTCAATAGATCAGACAAGTCATCTACTTGTTCTTTTCAATTTTGGTCGTCAGGCGGATAAGTTGTTGAGAACTTTTAGTTATTATTAAAACCAAGTACGGTTACGTGAGCAATAAGTTTTTGTAGCGATTTTGTTATAGCCCGATGGAACGGGGTAAGATTTTGTTAACCGTTTCGATTCGCTACAACCAAGACCAATACAATGTCTTCGATCACAGCTTTTCGGTTTACATTATAATTGGGTTTTGTGAACGGCGATATTTATTGTGACAACGTGGTTCGTTGTATGGAAATCCATTTTTGAGATAATGTTTAATTGGATCACTTCGAAACTTTGGATCGTTACGTTGGGGAAATATCGTGGAGTATCATATTTTTGAGAGTCAACGGAGTTTCATTCACTCACCATACAGGTCAGGTTAGATGTAAGGGGAGCGCTAAATTTAGTTAAGGAGAGTGATGTTATTTTTAAGTTTGTGGAATTAATAAATCATAAGTTAAAAGTATGAAATGAATTAATTATAAAATCATTTATAAAAGTGAGGTCAAAGTTTCGTTACTTCAGGTACTCTTACTTGGAAAAACATTGACACAAGTCACAAGAAGAACAACTCATTTTACCACTTTAAGGGGATTTTTGGACTTTTTTATGACACATCTCGCCTGTGGCTCGTGTTTGCGAAGTTATATATCTTGCTATTTACTCATCAAGGCTATCACGAGGACTGTCGAGTCTGCAAAAAAAATTGTCCGTCCGTCTGTAAATACGATAACTCGAATAAATGTCGACCGATACTCAAAACTGTTTCCCCTGAATGGTGTACTAGAAACCGTTTTGTGATTGGAGATGAGATTTTTGGACAAAGGGTCAATGAGCCAGTGTGGCTTGGGGTCTTTTGAACATAGCTCGAGTAAATCTCCTCTGATTTTTAAAAATATTTTTTGTTCGAATGGTTTCAGAATGTCCCCGACAATTTATGAAAGAACATTTTCTCATTTTGAGCACTTGGATTCAGCCAGGGAGGCCATAAAACTGAGTGTTTCCTAGGGCCCAACGTTTTTTTCTGCATAAATTGGGTAAATCTAATCCGATTGTCATAAATCGTTGTGAAAGGTATCAGTAAAACTGAATGCGAAATTGATTTTGGTCAATATCGGTCAAAAACTTCAGAATATACGGTTGAAAAATTGCTCAAAAACGTGCTTTTTTCAAGGTTCGTGAAACTTTTTGAACATATCTCTGCAAAATGAACACGAATATTTTTTTTGAATGAAAGATATGGACCTCAAAAGATCACGAAAATAAATTAGTGAAAATCTGTCCATTGGTTCGATCTGTAGGGTCTATAGTGTGGGTCCAACTCATGCTACGCGATCTTGTATGATATTTGGTGAATATTCTTTTAACGATGAGTTTTTTTGTGCAATGTTTCAGTGAAAAAAAGGAGAACTATTTATTTCATGGAAGTGTGGGTTAGAGTCCTCTCCTAAGGCGGTTGTAAGCTTGGCCTTAGTACATTTTTTTTTAATTTGTATGAAAAACAAAATTTTGTTATTTTTTCATCATACTTTATGGACCGTTTACACCTTTCGGTGTGTGATCTTTACGCCACGACCGGGTGATCTTGGACCACCCTCCTCCACATCCTCCTAAGTTAGGAGGAGTCCTAACCCCTGCCAAGGAGATGGTTTTTTAACTCAGTAAATCTGATTTAATTGAATCTAAAAACCTTTTCCTTGGCCTACGCCTAGCGCGAACGCCCGGGACCTGCGCATTCAATATCCTCTTTGGGAGGATGACATTACCCATCCTTTGAGCGTGCCCGTACCAACTCAGGCGACTAACCCTTGCCAGGCGGCAATTTTCCCTGATATGATTATCCCACTGCTCCCTTCTACTAACCCTTGCCATACTCCTGAGAACCCTTCAGAAACTTCCAGCTCATGCACGAGAGATTCGCAGTCCACCCAACTTTCACTACCATATACAATCGTTAGCCTAAAGATTGATTTGTGAGTAGCTCACTTTGTGCCGCTACTTAATTCCTTTTTGTTGAAAACATGAGACCTCACATGCATTGGCAGTCAATCCCTCTCTGCAAATCACGGGTACTATCTGCTAATAGAGTTAAGTCATCCGCATATGCCAGAATTTTCATAATAACTTCCCCAACTTCCACATTTCCCTGCAAATTGGCATGCCCAATGATCTTGTCAATGAAAATTATGAACAGAAGAGGAGGGAGACAACAACCCTGACGAACACGCAACTTTCTTCCAGTTGTATTTTTTTTCTTTCAAACTTTTTTTGAAATGGGCTTAATTTAAGGATATGGAGAGGTTTTTTGCGTTGTTGCTTCGGACAGGTTTTATAATATTGCCCTTCGGGGCTATTTCCCATCCAATTTAATGTGAACGTAATTTCATACACTTAAAAGTTAAGGCAATTTTTATTTAGATACGTTTAAGTCTTTTTGCAACATCTATTCTGATGCGTGCGGGCTTCTTGCATATGTTTTGTTTTCACTAGATCGTGTCTTGTCACCGAACC
The DNA here is from genome assembly GCA_029228625.1 of Pseudolycoriella hygida. Classification (NCBI taxonomy): domain Eukaryota; kingdom Metazoa; phylum Arthropoda; class Insecta; order Diptera; family Sciaridae; genus Pseudolycoriella; species Pseudolycoriella hygida. Next base: position 17,475,193 of record CM055405.1, on the reverse strand, counting down.
TCAAGTGGTGACATCTATGTTTTCTTCATAGCTGAATTAACGTCTCAACATAGAGCTACTCCCTTTTCTCAAGTGGCGTCATCCATGCTTTCATAGCTGAATACGGAAAAACATAAAACTAATGTCACAATCTATTAAATGAATTGAATTGTTCCGACAATTTTTTTGATTTGAAATTTTTGACAGAAAGAGATTGTATATAAATGACGTCATGCGCACACTTTAAAATTACTTCACATTCTCATTCTTTTAAATATACCCCCCCCCCCTCCCAAACAAACGATTAGGAAAACTCTAAGAAAATTGCGTGTTACCCCGTCCGTTTGCATCACGTTTCACTCTGCGCATGACGTCATGACGCGTCATTTATGTGCGATCCCAAACTACGCTTCCCATTCATAGGTAGATTTTCTTATTCACTTAATTCCTTCGGATATTCCGAACATCAAAGTGAACAATTTAGTTGTATTGATTGACCATTGGGAATGATGTATGAAGTTATCGTAAAAATATGACTCTACAAGGAACAAGTTTTCAAGATTATGTTTTAACCTGCGCATGGAATTATTTTGTAAATCTTTTATTTTATCGATAAAATTTTATATGAATAAAATTGCGCATCCACAGACGTAAAATGATGATGAGAATGTTTTCCAGTTACTCACTAAACAATTATTACTCTTTATCAACCCATAAATCAATCAATAATGAAAATATTTTCATGTTAAATTGTTTAAACGTTCGTTACAAGTAGAAATTTCCTGTTGAATGTTTTTTTTTTTTAATTTTTAATTTTTTTTTAAACATTGGAGCTAAAGTAAAATTCATGACAGATAAGAATGGAAAAAATGTGTTGTTAGATTCGGTTACCCAATTCCTTCATATCGACCCAAATTGTTCGAATAGTAACATTAACAAGAAAGAGAGAAAAAAAGTGGAAAAAAAGTCTAAATTGCTGTTATTAAAAATTATCTGAAACCTCGTATGACTGCCGATTTGTTTAATCTAATTTATTTTTACAAAACTGACAGCTCATGTCGTGCCGAATTTTCTTATATTAAATTACAATGGGTTTTATCCACAGGAGCACCGAAAAAAACATAATTTTTTTTCCTCTCATTTCATAGAGCGCACTCAATTATGCCATTTCTTTCAGCAATTGTAATTTACTTTAATTTACATCTGATTTAGATTATGGTTTGAATAAGTTATTGCCATTAAAAACTGACCATGTTTTTATTATGTAGCGTTCCATCATGTTTTTATGTTGTAGAAAATGAGACAAGAAAGTTGGTAAGTACTGCGGAAATAATTCGTCTTACTCACTGGTCAATGAACCAAATATTTTACAATTAACAATTTTAGAACAATGGTACCTTCAACCTTCATTGATCAGTTCACCATGTCATTAATAATTTAGAACGCGAGAAGCCAGAGTTACACTTTTGTCATGTTGAAAGCTTCGTTTATAAAAATTATTCATTAGAGGAAATTGTAAAGATTAGAGTAAGAGTTACAGGACGCAAGACATTTGAAGGAATTGATCCGTCCTGTCAAACTTTATAGACCAATAAGTGGTTTCCGGTGTGAGCTCTTTATGATCTAATCCCTAAATGATTAAGTGCCTCACTCATATCTCCCCAAATCACCCGACTAAAAGGTGGTACCTTCTGCACTTAATGACCCGTAAAGTGTGACAGTTTCGGAGACTAGAAATAATTAGAAAACTAAAAAATATCAAGATAACATCAAAAATTACAAGATAACATAAAAACATAGCAAATTCCATGGAAATCTTGAGAAAATAATGTTCCCTCATCTCGTATGTGAGCTGGCCCCGCTCTGAAAACTTGCCAGCATGTTTCAGTCTATTAACTTTGCCATCGTGCATGAGCTGAGCAAGGGGTATCTGAAAAGGACGACTGACAAATAAAAGCTGATGACGCTGTGAAGCGAAAGCTATTAGCGAAATTGGTTCTTAGAGGAAGAGAAGATGTGGACCTTACCCCAGAACAAAAGGCTAATTCCATAGTACATTTAACCGAATGTACACCTATGTATACTATAAAAAGAGTGGTATATAAAATGTTACGTGGGGCACATTTACATTTTCAAGTGTACACTGAGTATACATTTCTAATTACGTGAGTATACACCAAAATAAGTGTAACATGGGGCACGATGGAATTGGCCAAAAACGTAACAGGCAACTTTGGCACCACTCTGCAAAGCCACCTGTTATTATCTCTCCGGTACACAGTAAGTATCTCGAAAACAGCCGAAAGTGTACCTCGAATCATAACCAGAGCCTATTATTTGGGAACAAATTCCCAAAATTTCCCAAAAACTCCACAAATTTCCCAAAATTTCCCAAAAAAAAATATAAAAAATTTCCAAATAATAGTAAAGTATAATTTATGATGAAGGGCATCTCTTTCCAGACAAGTTGAAAATTCGAAATTTTGGATTGTGTGCTCAGCAAAATTTTCATTTTTAAATTTCAATCTTCATTAGGTTGGAGTCTAATGAAGATTGAAACCTTCATTTTGGCACTAATTTGTGTTTTCTGCGAAGTGGGAGGGCTGAGATATGCACTAGGGCTACCCTCGTAAAGGCCCTCCTAGCGCTCAACAAGAAAGGGGTAGAACAACTCTTTTGTTTGCAACCGGTTATGAGCGTTGCGAGGGACTGAAATCAAAATTTCCCAAAAAAGTATAAAAAATTCCCAAATAATAGGCTCTAATCATAACTCTTCTAGGGCTGTTAAGGCGGACTTCGTTGTACGTAAAAGCTTCTTAAAGCGGAAAAGATTCCCATATGGATGTATCGTAGAATGATTTACACATAATTTTCTGAAACCTCTTAAAGAGATTTCTTGAATTTGACTAAAAAGTCGATGAGATTAGGAAAATTGCCATGCACTTTAAAAGCTCTTTACAAGTCTGGAATAATATCCCCACCCGAATGTAACATTTACTTATTAAAAATTCATAAAAACACTCTCTCCCTCTCTCTATTCTTAATCAATTCTCTAGCTCAACTCAACTGAACCAAAGCATCTTAACATGCAAAGCATACCTCAACAACAAACGAAAATAAAAATAAAATGCACGTGGTATCTAACACACATATTGGATTAGACTAAAAAATGTGTATATATTGCTGTAGGGGGGTCCATAGAACCACAAGGAGACCCGGAGGGCGTCACGTAGAGTCAAATCACGATTTCAGCTTCAAATGAACACCATGAATAAACGTCAACATCATCGACCAAGAGATAATACAACATTTGCAACAACAATTTTATAATAAAATTTTATTCAAATTTTTCCAACCGCATGTTCAACATAAAAGAGTACCTACCTATTTATAAAGTTATATAAATTGACCTAGATATTTGAATCAGCTCAGTGCATACCAAAGAATATTATACACATTTTATATGAGATGAAATGTGTTTCATAGAGAAAACTTGATTTTTTTTCTCCATTGGGACATACAATATTACATGCAACATCTAACATCGCGTTTATTATTTAGAAGAGATTTAAAATTGTTTCTTTTTGTCATTATTGGAATTATTTTAATTAAATCTTTTGTAGTTTGAAATTGAAGATCCAGCATATAGTGTTACGTCGAAGAGGGGACATTTAGTCAGCATTTTCCGGCGATGCCATAAGGAAAACTCAAAGAATATTTTAAAGTGCCCTCTTAGTTCTAAAAGTTTCTTTAATTTATTCTATAAAGTTGGGGTGAAGCATGTCGCCTTTTTAGAAATGAATTTTTTCACCATCCACTGCACCAGAATTTATTGTACAAAAATTAGAATAAATACTAAAGCGTAACGAATTTTTTCATTTTGTAAAGGAGCTCATGAATATTTTGAATCAAAAACTAATAGAATTTTTTTCTCCTTGAATTTGGCTCATAGTTTTACAATAGATCTGCCGTCATAAGGAAAAAAAAAAACTTTGAGAAAATCAGCAAAGGTTGACAAAATTAAACAAAAACAAATTTCGTCGATTGTTTAGTTAAATTTTGTCGCTAATTTCATTTTTCTCGGCGAAATTCGTTGATTTTCTCTAACTTTTTTTCTTATGACGGCAGAGACATAACCCCATCAGTTGCTGCTCAGTTGTCTCTGATCAAGTACATCATTAGTTAAGGGCGCATTCACAAATGACGTCTACATTTTTTCTTGCTATTTTACACACCCTCACTCCCTGTCTGTTATGGTCTATTTTCCACATACCTCCTCCTCAAGACAGACGTCATATGAAACATTCCATTCGTAAAAAATATGTGTAATAGTAGTTTACGTTCTATGCAGTGAAAATAATTCATCACATGAAGGATCAATTTTGTGATATGAGCGGAACTCACGAGTAGGGATTGCAACCGGTTTTAAAAACCGGTGAAAAACCGTATTGATTGAAAACCGTTTACCGGTTTTCTGCATTTGCGAAACCGGTTTTTTCATCAATATTTTTAAACGAAAAAGTAAAACCTCGTTGAGTGCTTATCTGCGTCCGATTATTATGTGCAAAAAGTCGAGCGAAAAATCTGACAACACACTTGACTTAACTTTCTTGCGTAAATTTTTTCAAGAAATTAGATCTGTAGATCCTGTGAAGGTATAAAAATATTAATTCACAGAATTTTTTTCAATTTAATATTCATGATAAAGCTCGATCATATTACAACGAACAACGCTATAATTACTCCTTTGAGTATACTAACATATTCACGCACTTGACATTAAGTAAGAGGGTGTTATCATATTACGTAAGAGGGTGTGTTTGGTAAGATCAGCAATTTTTGAAGATCATTCATTTAAATATGGCTGCCGTTTTAAGGGCGACCAGATTGATAATTTTAAATAATATGATTGGTCCGATATGATGTCATAGTTAATTTGATTGGTTAAGAACTTACTGTGCTACTCTTAGGGTAGCTAGATGATTGAATAATGAAATGATTAATGAATGGCTTAAATTAATATCACATGATGTATTCGAGTGATATTATTGGATGCTCCGTTGACTGAACATGATTGAACATGATCAAGAATCATTTGATGAATTTCTCCTGATTTCTCCTTATTGAGAACAGTTAAAAGTTATATAAATAAGAGTGGATTGTATTGTACGATGTTCAATATTTAGACCTCCTCTAAGATTGTTTCACCCGACCCGCAATCTTAGAAGGAACAAATATTTAAGTTTGTAATAATATTTAAAGTGAAATAAATATTTTTTATAAAATGTTGTTATTATTGAAAACTAAAAATAAACTTATACATCACGGTGATCTTGCATAAATATTCTTCAATCCTGTAGCTTCTAAATAGCTAAATTTTCGCTATTTTTTTATACCAAAACACTGTGAAGTGAATAAATTATATCGAAATTTATCGGTTTTTTACCGGTAAAATTTTTTCGAAGAGACGGCATTACCGTTTACCAGTTTTTGGAAATAGGACAGTTTTTGTAATCAATACTCACAAGTGTGTTTTCACGCAACAAGCTTTGAAAACTGTTTTCGACAAGGGTAGAGCCGAAGGCGAGGTATGCAACTAACGGCGTCAAAAACAGTTTTCGAAGCGAGTTGCTCAAAAATTCTTGAGTGAGTTCCCGAGGTCACAAAATTGATCTCGAATTAATTAAATATTTTCACAGCATGTATGCTGTTTTACGTTCCATATGGAAGAAAGTTGTCAACACATGTATATTTACCCACCATCTAACAAAAAACCACAACAACACAATTAAAATTTAATTTTTTCTCGAAAGAATAGATCAAAACGAAAGTACACATGTTGACTGTCATATTTTCGAACATCTGCTCACATCATTCGAACATTCAACGGTTTCAACCGTTTCGACGATAATGTTGGTACTAAAACGGTGATAATGACATTAGTTGTATGTAATGAGTTTTGCGGATAGGACACAAGGTTATTACATGTGGACACAAATATCGAAAGAACCTTACATGTAATAGACCGCATTACATGGAGGGAAATATACATATATTGACATCTTTCCATATGGGATAGCGAATTTGAGCGTTGAGAGTCGGCAGAAGTTCGAAAATAGCGAAAGTTGCAATTCTCCGTTGAGTGACATTACAAATATGACGTTTGTTTTTGTCAACCCCTCCCCCCACTCCGAATTCATTGTCTGTTTTCCCTAAAGGTAGACGTCATATTTGTACAAACAAAATCGAAAAATAGATTTTCTTTTCAATACAACTGTTATATTTGTCAGTGGATGGCAAAACACATGGTAAAGCGATTTTAGAGGCAAGTCTAATTTCAAATGATATTCAATTTCTCTAGTGAATAAATTCCATTTCCTTTAAAATACGGCCAGAAAGTTGTCTCAACTTGTTCTTTGCATGTAATCAAATTTTCCGAAATATGTTTTTTTTGCTTCTTTATATTTATTACTATTCGACGAGGTAATAATTTTGTCCAAGCCAAGCCAATAATTTATAAATTTTATGCAGAATTGCATATTCATGTGGTTATCGTCACACATCTTCATTAAATGTGAATGGTAATTTAAAAATTTATTAAGTGCACATAAAGAAAATAAAGTTAATTAAAAATTATTTATGTGACTGGTCACTGAAAGGAGTTATACAATGTATCAGCAGTATTTCCTACTTTTCAACAAAATCGGTACACTGCATCGGAATCTGTGCAATCGAAGAAAAAATTCATTGATAGTAATCGAGATGCTGTGGAGATAATAGCTTGAAGAGTTGCATTACATGGAAATTCGAATTGAATTATGGATAAGGCGTCGCAGTATTTAAGTCTCTAATCTCTAAAACCAGCATTGGCTCGACCACATGTTTGTTGAGAAAATCATTATATGGGCAATTCCACGGTCCGCTTCGTTCCCACGCGTGAAATTCTCAGTAGTTGCAAAATGAAAGCAATAGAAAAGTTACTATCCTCTAGTTAAGGGATCAATACGTCTGATGCACCATTTTCTATTAATATTTTTTCGTAACAACTGAGCATTTCGAGCGTGGGAACGGAGTTTTCGTGGAATGGCCCATATATAGCAACAATGGCTAATAAATACGCAAAATGTACATAATTTATTATAAAAACCATGCTGCTGTTCTTGCTTTATGGTCAAGCAAAATGTTTTTATAGCTTTTTCTGACCATTGTCTATTGTCCGGGATTTCCACATAAATTGATTAATTTTTATTGAATTATTGACATGTTTAGTGTTGGAAACCTTTACCTAGCACGCAAATTGTCGATTAATATTCAGACATGCATTATGCATAATTATAAACCAATTAACTGCGAAGAACACCTATGCAAAGACCCGTACCTTCACATAAAATCCGAAGTGTAAATTGGTATTAACGCATGGAAAACGTTGCGTTCGGGGGAGATAGGCAATGGGAAAACTTCTGCTCCTTGTATGTAATGTAATGTGCAGCGGTCGTGCTTTGTTAACGCACCGCTTATTTTTCGATTTTCTCTCTGTATTTCTTTGGTTGGAGTGCCGTTTTTTGTGCAACCGATTCCTGAATTCTTGCAGTGTTGGAGTATTGTCGCATCTTGTTTGTTTCTAGTTCATATTTTGTGTAATTGTTGATCAGTTTTAGTTTGTTTATGTAATATCGCAAGATTTAACGAATGTGTAACGTCACTTAGATAGATGTTCGCTCGCTGTCACATCTTTTGACGGGATCAGTTTTGCTGTATCATTTAACTATATTTGTTCAGCTGACAATTGACATGAAATCGAGAAAATGAACAACTGTCAGGTGTGTTATAACGGCTTCCGAAATGATAATCCAAATAAAATTATTGGTGATGGAATTTGTCGACAAGTTTATCACGCTGAATGTGTTAATTTCGACAAGGATGCACTGTTACAATATAGGCAAATGCCGAATCTTCAATGGTTCTGTGACAGTTGCATTGTTCAAATTCAACGTTTTATCTCCTCAATTCAACAAGTTCAATTCCACAATGGTTGTTCCGACACCACCACCATTTTATGTCCAGCGTTCTCTTCCTGCTGCCAATCGTAAGCGCAAACCGATTCCTACTTCCAAAGCACCTGAAAGTTCCGTCTTTTTGGTAACGAAGTCTGCGACCGTCAAAAGTGACTTTAAAAAAGCTGATGTCAATTACCGAACAAGTGTCCGCTAGAGTCAATTCCTCGCCGATAAAACCTCCGGGAAAACCTCGAAAAGATTCTACCCCACAACCATTGTATCGTCGATCGAAACACATAAAATTGCTTATGTGTCCAACTTACACACGTCAGTTACCGAAGATGAAGTTGGAGATTATCTACTGCGGAATAACCTAATATCGTCTACTGAAGATGTGTCATGTAAGAAACTGGTTTCACCCAATGTAGATTTGGACACGGTCAGCTTTGTTTCGTTTGAAGTAACCGTTAGATCAGAACTGTTTGACGCTGTAGTCAATAGTAAGCTCTGGCCCAGTAAGGTCATCGCTAGGGAATTTGTCAAGCGCTAGAGAACTGGTGAATTTTTGATTTTTTTAATGGTTCTCACTCTAATCAGAATATGATTAGCCGAATCGAGTCTCACGACTTTGAAAAACGAACTCCAGGTCTATTCGACTTGTGCAAATATCTGCCAGTCTAGTCGACTGGCTATCGCTCATCATTTTTCTTTCAGGGGATCATTGGACATGGACACTCACACACATACACAGTCAGTCAAACTAAACAACGAACAGAACTATCGTATTCCTCATCACCCCATAATAAGAATATCGTCTTTGTTAATGAATTTATTTAAATTGTAATGAGTAATATATTGTAAGTAGTCAGGGGGCCAAGGCCATTGACAAAATAAATAAATAAATAAAATTCGCTCGGATAACCTTTGTTGAAGAATAATTTATTTTAACAACAAATATGTGCAATATGTCCAATTGAAATAGGTTGCTCAATTACACAGCATAATAGTAGATTATTGAACAGGCCAGTAAGTGACGCGTTAAATAATTGTATTTTTGAATATATAGGAATAACATACAAACAAATAATTACGCAGAGAATGTTTTTAAGCAAAAAGCTTTGAGAACTGTTTTTGGACGAGGGTAGAGTTTAGATTCCGAGCCGAAGGCGAGGAATATAACTATACGAGTCAGAAAACAGTTCTCGAAGCTATTTTCTTAAAAACATTCCGAGATTGCGTAATTGTTTGTTTGTATGTTATTCCTGTATATTCAAAAAAATTATTTAACTAGGCTCTTACAATGGCCTGTTCAATATGCTGGTTTATTATTTAAAGTACTTTTCATGTTGCGCGAATTGGTATGATATGCATGATTGTGTGCAACGGTATTTCCGATTTATTTCAGTGTCTGCATTCTTGAATTCTTCTTACGAAAGTCTCGAAAATTCGTTGAAATTCATGAAAATTACGAGAGGTTAGTACAATGTAAGGATTTCTGGATTTTGAAAGCACCCTTAGGTTGTGACTCCTTCTTTTCCACAATAGTACACCGATTTCGTGTAGAATTATGTCCTTTAATGAAATTTTGGAATCAACATAAAAACGCCTTTTTAAAAATCATAGTTGGCCAGAAATTGTTCAATCACAAGTATTAACCAAGTGAAAATTCATGAAAATGTTTTCACGAATATAGGCAAAGACTTTTTGAAAAATACAGCTTTGCAAAATTCATTCCTTTCAGTCATACATCACTGCATAGAGTCGTTTTGCTATATTTTTCCTTAATCAAAATAAAGTTCTATTGAAGAATCTAACCAGAGTCATCTGATATCTGGTTTGAACTCATTGTGGATCGCTCTTGTCATTTTTAAAGCCTAATGTAAGTTCTTGAGAGTCCGTCTCTTCATTTCTTTAATCAGTTCGTCGCACCGGTCGGAGCATTTTGATAAAACTTTATTTTGATTCAGGAATACGTCATTCGTACAAAGCACGTATTTGTCGGTATATAGTGAGCAAGCTGAGCATAATGTCACATTAAATTCAATTAATTCGTTGTTATTGGCTTCAGTAACTATAATTTCGTATTAAATTCAAGTAATTTATTTCTTCAAATAAATAAATAAACCATACAAATAAACCATACCGGCCGCTTTCAGATAATAGTACATTACGTACGTGCTTTCAAATTTTTATTTTGACGAGTGGGAAGGTTACGGCCCGACCCGAAGGGGAAGCAATCGCATTTACATTGCTGAAACACGTAAAAGATGATATTATAATATAAATAAATAACGAAGAATGTTAAATGAGGAAGGTGTAGTCTACACATTCCGCAGACGAGCTATAAAAAAACGCGAGTATACACTTTAAGCTCAAGCCAGCAGCAAACGAAAAGAGTCTGTGGAACAAGAGATCCCAGATTCAGATTCCTGTGAAAGGGGCTCTTCATAACTTTCACGTTTTTCTAGAATTTTTGACCCCTCGCCCTCACCTTAATCGCTTTTCATATATTTGCGGAACCCCTCTTTTAATCACGTCCAAGTCTGTCACCTCCCCCCATTCTTTCTTTTACCAATGAAAAAAGGATGAAAAATGTCTTTTTTTTAATTTTATTTAACTAGGTGGTCCTGCATCAGGGGCGTGACAGTCTTTTGTTTTGATCTTTGCAAGTAATATTCAACGTGAAGTTAGTTGCAGTTCCGACCGTAGCTTACTTCATCGCAAACAAAATCAGCTGATTTCATTCATAAATTTACCAAAACCAGATGACTTCATTGAAAAGTTCAGAAATCAGCTGATTGTTTTTGCAATGAAGTTAGTTTCGGTCGTAATTGCAGCCAACTTCACGTTGACTATTACTTCAAAAATCAAAACAAAAGACTGTCACGCCCCTGTCTTGCATAGAAATGACTGGAAAGAAGGTATTTTTTCTCTGTCGGTCTTCTTTTGATTATGACAAATCATTTGTATGACACAGTAGTCCAGTAAAGTTGATTTTTTTATTATTAATTGTGTTGCTAGTGCAGTCCCGTTCATAATTGAGAGACACTCCCCCCATCGCTTTCATCCAACAGTTCAACGAATGTAACTGACTCACGGGCGTGACAGTCTTTTGTTCTGATATTTTCAAGTAATACTCGACGTGAAGTTAGCTGCAGTTGCAACCGAAACTAACTTCATTGCAACAAAATCAGCTGATTTCATTCATAAATTTACCAAAATCAGCTGACTTCATTGAAGAGTTTAAAAATCAGCTGATTTTCTTGCAACTGCAGCTAACTTCACGTTGAATATTAGTTGCAAAGATTAAAACAAAACACTGTCAGGCACCTGAACTGACTACACAGTAAACGTATACAATTTCACGAATGAAAAGTGAACTCGCAACCAACTTCACTCTACCCATTGAAAATAAAATGAACTAAAAATGGATTTAGAATCCATCACGCGTGGTGGGTTATGAGAGTAAAAGAGACAAATTTATGTCAATTCTGTCAAAGTGTCAGAGTCAATTTTTATTCATTAGTCAATAATTCGCAGGGTAAGTGCAAAATTTGACATTTGGGCCATTCCAGCGTTACCCACTTTACACTCTAGCTGTATCCACGAGGCTCTCACTTGCTTGCTGAGAAATGTCAAAACGGTCCAAACTTAAATAATAAAATCGTTTACGTTTGTTTTACATGAATGAAATGGTATGATTGCAACCAACTTTACAGCAAACGTAAACGATTTTATGAATGAAAATTGAAATTGTAACCAACTTCACTCTGAGTGCAAGCTTTGATCGTTTTGACATTTCCCAACAAGCAATAAGAGCTCCGTGCGCTGTATCCAGGTGCATGACATTCTTTTGTTTTAATCTTCGCAACTAATATTAAACGTGAAGTTAGCTGCAGTTGCAAAAAATCAGCTGATTTTTTAACTTTTCAATGAAGTCAGCTGATTTTGTGGCAAAGAAGTTAGTTTCGGTTGCAACTGCTACTAACTTCACGTCGATTATTACTTGCAAATATCAAAACAAAAGACTGTCACGCCCCTGGCTGCATGTCATAAACTGCAACAGCTGAGAATTTATTATCTTCCACAATATTGTTGGAAGGGACGAGCTTGACAAAATACGTCTTGAAGATTTGAATTTTTTTATTTAATTCATTCGATTCATTCATTTCTTGTACAAAAAATCATCCATTTTTTGAAATTTCCAAGCTTATCGCAGAATGTCTTTGACTATTAGACACCGTTTTTCAGTACAGGTCTAAAAACATACAACCTACTGAGTCATTGCAAAGTCCTTTCAATGAATTGTAATTATCTGCAGCTTCTATAGCTGTAATTTCGATCAATTTCTAATATTTTCATCAATAATTTCGCCGATAGCAAAAACTTGACAAACGATTAGCTAATTTACTATAATAAAGTATACATGCTTTCCCGATTTTCGAGGTGTTGTCTAAAAAATTTCTTTATTACATGATAATGATCATGATCGTCTAACATTATTACCCCTGCAGCTAATATTACGACTCATTCAAGCATATACACAAAACTCTATTCAATATTCTCTCGTATTATGACATTTCAAAGGCATTAAGATGTAAAAGTGTTGTAATGGTTCCCTCTATATTCAACTAACTAATATTAAGTGTTCTGTATGGTTTTGTTTCTCGAAATAATTCAATCAAGTGATGTATAACACAGATATATTGAAATGTTGTGCTTGAATTATAGGCATCAGGCATATTAATAACAAACTTGATATGTGGCGAAATAGCGAAAAATTATAATGAATATAATTGCGCAAGCGAATTCGTATAAACGCTTTTCAAATCGTCATTTAATTTTAGGTATGAATTTTTTCGAAGTCATCTTTTTGATTGCACCGCTCAAATCATAACCGATTGAGATCGTAATACACTTATGAAAGGTGCAAAGCTAATTATCGCTTTAGTTCTGTAGCGGTAGATCAACCAATTTTAAATTACGTGTTCATTGCTATGCTCAAGATTTAGTTCGCTCTTACATCTGTCGGAAAATTATGATAATTAGAAGAAGACAATGGATTATTAGAAAACTTAGTTTCAAGTTGGCGAATATAAAGCAACAATTTTTTGCGGCGCATGAAAAACATTTTTGCTAAGAAAATAGTTGTCTATTCATCTGGAGATGCTTATGCAACAATAAAGCATAAAAGCTCGACATATACACATACTTTTTAACAAGCATATTATATCACAAGAGTAAACAACTAAGGAAATTGATCCAGTTGGTTTAAATGTTCGACTACTTTGCCCTAGGACTTTTAAACACCGCAGATACGTTTTGGTCCACTTTAGTTCAACTAAAAGCCGTTTATTTTCAACCGAATGAGGTAAGTTTGAATCCTTCGGAAAGCTTAAGGTTCACGCAAACAATTGTTAGTTTCTGGCCACACCGGTTCAGTTTGCATAGTGTCTGATAACGAAATGTTTCACTGGTGACATAAAACTGCAGTGGCACAGGTATTTTCGCAAATAGATAGGAACGAAGCAACTCGTAATGTTATAATGAAAAACATTCATCGGCCCATAATCTTTCATTTCTATTTTGTTAAATAATTGAGATTCGTGGCTTATAAGTTTATTTTAATTAATTTCCACGCATGACTCGCATGCTGGTCTTAGTATAGAAAAATCATACCTCAGTGTGAGGGGTTTATTACAAAATTGATTCTCACTTCCCACAACAGGACTTTGCTGCGATTCTGTTTTAGTAGTTTCTACAATGGTATTTTTTCAGCAAAGACAGCCAGCGACTTCCGAACATTGAACATACTTCGAGCACCACACCACAACGTTCTCATTCAGTTCTCATCCACAAAAGTGTTCAAAGACAAAGGAAAAGGGTAAGGGTCCTTTGAATGGCCAAAACATAATTAAAGCTGTCTCTGAAGCTTCGAGTTATATTTAACTACAGCAAAACAATACACAACGTCATATACGTGGGACGGTACACTTTTGAAAAAGTGATGTGATCAGAAACTATGTGACATAATAGATTTACTCCAAACACTATTCAAAGTGAAAAAGAAGACGAATTTTTTGCATTACAAAAATTTCAACAATTTTTTGTCATTTTGTTCCGCAGTATCGTCGGATTTAACATATTTTTTTAATATTATTCTGAACATAAATTTGGTTATTTTTTATGAAACTCGTGCAATAAAACACTTCTCTTTTCATTTCTTTAGTCCATAATATCCACAAATACAATAAAGTCGTCTATTTATTTCTACATGACTCAACCACTTTTGTATACATTGAGTTGTCGACGTTGACGACGTTGTCAATGCATCTGACGATTCGGAAAAGTTGCCACCGTACATCAAATCAAATAAAAAGAATTGTGCGGCTTGTTAGTAGTTATGTAGGAATTAAATCAACAGAAATAGTTATTTGGATCACAAAGGATGAAAGTATAAAAATTCGACCCTGTGCGAGTGCTGTCCGCGCTGAAGGCAAGGGATGCATCGCACAGGTTGAATTTTTATACGTCATCCCTTGTGATTCACGTAATTTTTCATCACGAGAACCGCGGAAATCGTAATTTTTCACTTCCCAAACTCAAATTTTCAACACAACGAAATTGCTTATGAAATCATCATATTGCTTTCATCACTTACTTTCGGCTCCCTTTTATGATGATAAATTTTATTGTCTTAGATATGTGTACGGTCAGGTCAGAAGAATTACATATCAATCGCGAGAAAAAACAACGCGCTTACATAAAATGATGCGATGTACATTAGGAAAAGTGATTGCATGATTAGAAATAATTCATTAAATAAGAAAAAAAACATAAAAGAAAAAGAAGCTAATGAAAAATAGTAAAATAATGAAATATAAATAGAGAACAAAAGAAAAAAAAAAAATAGAAAAAAAAACATAGCCCGACAAATAATTTTAAATTAGTTGAAATCCATTCCGGCAGAAATCAGCCTCCAGCCCTCAGTATCACATTCAGTCCATGATGATGTGAGCTGAATTAAGGGAATGCAAAGAATAAGAAAAAGAGTGGCATACTCGGTGAAAAAGAACGATGCTGCAGGGGATTAGTGACTAACTAGTCCTAAATAGTCCTTGCAGCCACGTTTAAAGCCAGTTAGCGAATATTTACGTTTCAAAGTACTGGGCAGGGAATTATATTTCGATACACCTCTAACAAAGAGGGAATTATTGAGAATTCCCCTGTCATTGCGTGGCAAGGTCAAATTGAGCGTTCTACTAGAACTCCCGAAGTTGAGATTGTCAAATACGTACTCAGGCTCTTTCGTAATGATAACTTTATGTAAAAAGACAGAATTAAGGTAATCGAGGTAAGTGAAGAGATCATTGCCGAGCAGCCTTCTGGAGTAATTAGAAATCGAATCAAATCGTCCTATACTGTAAATGAACCGAATACACGCATTGAATGATTTCTCAAGAATCTTCTTGGCCCCACTTGGAAGTTCCCCCAGGACAGGACAACAGTAGGTAAGGTGAGGCATTAATAGCGATTTAATTAAAGTTTTCGCGTTTCTAAAGGCATTAGGCGAGCATTGGCCCACATATTTCGAAGCCCGGCAAAAACCTTAGACGATACAGTGCGTACATGACTATCCCAATTCAACTTGGAGTCCATTATCAAACCAAGGTTCTTCACTTTGTTGACATATCGAATAGTAACTCCCTCAAACATTAATTCCGGGATATTCCTCGCCCAGACATTCTGTGAGAAAATGATAGCTTTGGTTTTATCTGCGTTGAGATTCAGTTTATTCGACTTCGCCCACTCTGAAACTAATGTCAGATCCGATTTCAACAGGCTCATAGCGAGGAAGATGTTATCTTCACTAATAGCTTTATATAGTTGGAAATCATCCGCGAAGAGGTGAGACTTACAGCTCTTAAGTTGAGATGGCAAGTCATTAATAAAAGCTGCAAAAAGCATAGGACCCAAAACCGAGCCTTGAGGTACGCCGCTACTCACACGAAGTAATTGCGATTGAAAACCATTCAAAAACACCGATTGGAAGCGATCCGACAAGTAACCGAAAATACTTTCGGCCCTCTTTAGATAACCGAAAATATTTTCGCATCTCTTGGCTTACTGAGGTCTGCATTTTTTCATCTTCGGCTCCCACTTAGGAAGTGAAAATTACGATTTTCGTGGTTCGAGTGAGGAAAATAACTTTGTTGCACGAGATTTACGTAAAAATCACTGAAAAAACTGGTCAAAAACGTGGTTTTTTGAAGTTTGATGGAAATCGCTCTTGAAATTTTTAAATAAAAGACATGAACATAAGAAAATCACGAAAATTAAATTAGTGAAAATCTGTTGAGTGGTTATTCGTGAATATTTCCTTAATTATGAGGTTTTTTGTGCAGTTTTATAGTAGAAAAAAGAGGCGAATTTTGTTGTTCATGGAAGTATGGATCAGAGACTTCTCCTAAGTGCTCTAGGTCGGTTTTAAGATCGTCTTAGTGCAAATTTTTTCTAAAACTTTTTTTAATTTTTGATTTTTTTTAGGGATTTGGGGAGGTTGCTTCAGACGAGTTTTTCAGTATTGTACTTTCGGCGATTTCCAATCCAATGTCGACGTAATTTCTTACACTTGAGAGTTAAGAGTTACTTAGATACGTTCGAGTGTTTTTGCAACATCTGTTCTGTTTGCCACATCTACTCTGATGCGTACGGGTCCCTTGCATATGTTTTACCTAGAAGTAATATTCATTCATTCACTTATGATAAATGTTCAAGTTGAAAACCTTCGCCTCATTTTGCCCTTACGTAAGTTAGAACCAAATAAATGTTTTTCGACCTCACTGTAAGGCATATCTCCGAAGTTATTCACTTCAGCTCTAGAAAATGTTTTTAAAAAATTAAACTGGAGGAAGATGGGGATTAACATCAAGTACCTGAGTCACATTCGTTTCACTACCGATATCGTGCTACAACAGTTGAATGAAGAGTCAAGCAAAATAGATCTCAAAATGAATCTATCAAAGACTAAAATTATGACGAACATAGACGACGACAGAGATGTAAAGATTGTAGACACCGTCATCGAAATAGTCGATAGTTATGTGTACCTGTGCCACAAGCTGAAACTGGGTTTTGACAATCAAACTGTAGAAGTACGACGTAGAATTTGACTAGGCTGGGCTGCATTCGGAAAGCTCATACTCGTACTAATCATCAAAAGCAAACTGAATAACAGCCTGAAAAGGAAAGTATTCGATTCTTCCTGTAGTGATTTATGGAGCGGAAACCAAGACACTTACCAAAACATAAGAAAACAAATCAAGATTTGCTCAAAGAACATACGAAGTATGATTGGCGCTAAGTACACTTCACATTGAATATTCTTAATTTTTGAGTGTGAATATTTTGTCTGAAGGGATATTTTATTCGGAGACATTTTGGTTGGGGATATTTCTTTTTGAAGAATGACAGACGAGCGTTTTACAAAAACCATCATGAACTGGAGACCACCGACAACACGACCTACGAGCAGACCACCAGAGAGATGGACCAATAGCATTAAGAGATCAGCAGGCATGAATTGGCAACAACTGGCAATCGACCGTTCGAAGTGGAAAGAGAAAGGGGAGGCCTACATCCAGCAGTGGATATAAAAGGCTGAACAAGAAGAAGAAGAAGTGTAAGCCATGCGGTTGACGACCACATATGATTTAAAAAAAATTTGATGGATTCGCGTATTTTTCCAATAGATTGTGTCACTAGTTTTATGTTTGTCCGTATTCAGCTATGAATGGAATTATTTTCATATCCGAAGTACTGAATCGTTTACAATGGCGTAATATCGGAAGACGTTGTGTGTGAACGATCTCTTCGGTTTGAAATTCGACTATAATAAATCCATTGTACTTCGGTTTCCGTTGGTATAATTTGCCATTTGTAGGCTAGAATGCGATGAACTACCTGATACGCAAAAACATAATAAAGTGGTGAAAGCTAAAAGATACGAAATTTTAAATAAGTGCAGCTACAAGTTAAGAATTAACTTTGATATTTCTACCTGTGTGGCAAAGTCTATGGAAAATGTGTCGATTAAGTCGGCCAAAACAAATCGACAATTTTAAAATGTTTAACGATTACAAATATTTTCAAGAGTTTCATAGTTTTTCTGGAATTTTATTTCTCCTCTATCTCTATAGCCAGAAGCATTTTATTTGAGCAAAAAATCACGTTATGTTGTATAGCACCGCACTGTCAGTAGTATAGTTTCATTTTCTATTAGTTTTGAAATTTGAATAAAAAAGACATAAACAATGTAAGGAACCTCATAATAAATTTCGTATTACAAAATGAACGAACATAAGAAAAGAATTTTATCTTACAATCGTTTCTGCATATGATTTTATGTCAGCATTAATAGATGTTATCTCACGACAATCATTGAATTTATAATTTTTTGTTTGGTTCATTTACAAAAAAACAAAATAAATAAATAAACATTTTTCTGGATGTGAAACATAACCCATAATCAACAAATAAAAGTAAAAAGACCTGAAGAAAAAAATGTATCATTGATATGATTGCACATCGATATGTCTTTTGAATTTTAGTGCCAAATAAAGATCATTTTAACGAGCTCGTTTAAGTCAAGATATTGAATTTTAAATGCATTGTCTTTCCGTGTATATGGTTAATCTTATTACGTGGTGGATATATAAATTCACATCCACATACCCAAAACGTGATCCCAATGAGAATTTATAACAAATGAGTATTTCTTCCATTTCGAGCTCAATTATTGCAAATTTTCGTGTACATTATTTTGTCGGCTTTTTCACTCTTTTTTTCAGTTTCCTTTTTTTGTAGCTTTTGCATTTTTATATCGTTCCATTTGGCCTCCGAAACATCATTAAAATTAAAATGAACGAAAATATGTGAGTACTCCATTTTTGGAGTGTTTTTTTCTTGTTTCTTGTGTCGTGTACATGTTGCGTGTTACGCGTACTAATGAACCACATACTATGCGATGCAAGCAGGATACTTGTTTGCGCTTCTGTTACAGATGTTTTGAGTAATCAATTAAAAATATGATAAATCGAATTAGTGATGAAATTTTTAGTTGTTACGCTCGGATTGATTTAATTTAAAATATGCGAGCCGCAACATTTTCATGTTTTGTGTAGGCTTCTTGCAGCAAGGACTTGTCGGAAATAATTAATTAGTAAGTTAAGCTGCACTGTGCAACAAGAACTCAATGAAAAAGACAGTCGTTCCCTACTACCTCAGGCGTCCCGCAAGGAAGTCACCTCGGCCCCTTGCTGTTTCTAATTTACTTTAATGACGTTGTTACAATTTTCAAAACTGTCAAGTGTTCATTGTATGCAGATGACTTGAAAATGTACAGCAAGATGACTTCCTTGCGTGACTGCATTGCGATGCAGAGTGACTTGGATGCGCTCGAAATTTGGTGTCGAGATAACGCTTTGTCGCTGAATCTTTCTAAGTGTAATGTTATGTCGTATTTTCATAAACGTGACCGAATGCTTTTTGTGTACTCAATTCCTGCCGTTACTCTTGAAAGGATCCTGGAGAAGAAAGATCTGGGGGTGTTCTTCTCCCAAGACATAAGCTTCAGCAAACATGTAGAGTACGTTGTTGCCAAGGCGTATTCGATGCTTGGCTTTGTCAAAAGGAGCTGTAAATGTTGATGTTGATGTGAATGTTGATGTAGTATATATCTGGCTCACGTCCAGGCGCACTTGGATTACGCTTCTCTCGTTTGGTCGCCCTATTATCAGGTGCACTGCAACAAGATTGAGTCGATTCAGGAGAAGTTTTTGATGTATGCACTCAGACGCACGGTAAAGAGAGACGAGAATTACCGACTTCCGCTTTATGACGACTGGTGCCGATCTATTGGTCTCGAAAGTCTTTCGCGTCGGAAACTGAATTTGTGTTCAGTTTTCGTTTTTGACGTTTTGAGAGGTCGCGTTGGTGCGCCTTCCATAGCGGCAAAGTTAACAGTAAATGTGCCTATCATGCCTTTGAGGAGTGACCGTTTCTTTCTTGTGGATGCACATTGCACATCGTACGTATTACGGGTTGTTCAAACCAGTAAATAATATGACCCTGTAGTCTCTCGTTACAAATTCCGATCGCAGGTCAGATCGGCGATTCTCCCTGATGAAACTATGAGCAGGCACGGTTTCATGATCCAGCCAAATTTACTTGAAATTTTGCTTAGAATTTTTGTGAGTGATCTATAATCCGACTTTTCTTTTTTGTTTTCGGAATCTGGCGGACTGCACAATTACAATGCACACGGCGCGGCACGGCATGATATGTATACATTATAGGCGGCTGGAAGCAAAGAGTGGTTTGGGCTTCGACGGGTCGACTGGGCCACGTAATCACTTCCGGATTCGCTTCCAATACTGTCAATACTGTCAGAACTGTCAGTTAGTTATTTGTAACCATTGGCTAAATAAATAAATAAATAAAAAATGTTTACGACGGTATTTTCCAAAGTATATAAACAGAGAAGGTAACGGAGATCCTGAAGGAATCACCAGAAATACGAAGTCCAAGTTTGCGGTGAATATTGTTTTTGTCATGTTGCACTCATATGAAATTGGCTTCAAGTTGCTGTAATTGCTTCGTTTCTATATAATCTTTTTCACCTCATCACTAGCTGCAACTAGACGCAACCGAATTCCATATGTGTAAACATGACAAAAACAATATTCACCGCAAACTTGGACTCCGCGGCCAACTGTGGATCTGTGTTACCTTCAGTGCAGAGATGTGAAGTGGTGAATTTCTCTATTGTCTTCGTTTAATTTGACATTTTCACGGTTGTGCTGCACTGTGCGAAACGATGTTTATTGGGACTTTGGTAATTTCTATGAAAATCTGTTATATCCACAATCATTCTTAGTGATAAAGTTGTAAAAATGCTTTGCGTCCGAAAAATGTGAAAAAAGTGCCGAAGTTACAAAACTATAAAATTTTTCAAAATGGGGCGTCCTATACTTTTTCTGACTTTTTGACCCCTCCCTCCTTCGTTCTATATTTTACAGAAAAGTTGAAATACTACCCCCGCTGCGTTGAGGGCGTTGGGCGCCTACAGGGCATAAAAAGGTGTAAAAAAACTAGCTGGGTCTTTCAAGTTGCTGCGTGGCACAATTAGGGCTCTAAAATTTGAACAGTGAACGCTGAATAGAGCGTGGTTCGCATCACTTTTCATCAGGCAATACTAGCCGCCTGTCAGTGGCGTCATCCGCTTATTTTCATAGCTGAATACGGATCAATATAAAACTAAAGTACCCCTGTCGGTGGCGCCGTTCATTTTTTCATAGCTGAATAGGATTCGACACACAACTGAATCCTCACTCTATTTCGCACGGTACATTAATGTAAGTCAATAGACCGTGTCTCGTCACCAAACCTCAAGTGATGACATCTATGTTTTTTTCAAAGCTAAATTAACGTCTCAACACAGAACTACTCCCTTTTCTCAAGTGGCGTCATCCATGCTTTCATAGCTGAATACGGACAAACATAAAACTAATGACACAATCTATTGCAGAGTAAGAATAAACAAATAAGCTTTCTGAGTGAGCAAATAAACAAAAAAATTCTCTCAGTTTACTTGTGATGAAAGTTATTCACAAAACTGAACTTTTTTTTTGACAACAGTGCAGGTAATTCAAACAAACCGACCGACGAATTGAAATATTATTGAAATTTTATTTTGAATTCGCCATGACCCTGTGTGTATTTTTGACTCATTTGAATATGGAACTAACAAAGCCATAATTTTCTACGGGTTCTACGGTTAACCCTGAGAAAGGTGACCAATTTCGATAAATTGGTGAAATTTACGTCTATAAAGCACCGTGCCGACGATCAATAAATGGAAAGAAAAACATTAACTAAATTAACCGATTCGTGGCTGTGATACTGGTCACATGCCCCAATTAATCAATCAATAACACTCCATAAACCCATAGTTATAGGTGCTACAAGCTTATTGATCGAAGTTGATTTCTGCGTTATGACTTTTATTTCAATCGCACGAAAAACGGTCGTTTTCATAAATCGCAGTGTCATTAATCAATAAATTAATTAAATCTTACCGAACATATTGCGATCTAATGAATCGATAAATTGTAGCATTACAAATTACTTTATTTGTAGGCAGGATAAATGGTACTCTACCGAAGCATTTATTTGCAATCGATTTATTGGAAACAAATTCAACTTTCGATAAAAACACGCAAACTTTCCTTAACGTGTGATAAGCTTGTGCATATACAAAAATATCAAGAAATTGGGCTAAAAGGTTGTGTCAAAAAGTGATTATTTATTTTACGTGAGATTATCCGTAAAATATGGAAGAACAACAAGACAAAAAAGTTTTCGTTAAATTTAATTTTGTTACACAAAATAAAATTTATGACTCGGCATGTCCTAATGTTTATTATTGAGCAAAATGTTATACATTTTGTAATATATCTCCCAATGAGGTTCTCCGCATGTGACAGACAATTGCACGATTTTGAAACTTTTTATAAATCCGTGACTAGTTGCATGCTCACGCAATCTAAATATATGAGAAATTTTAATTTTTATTCCATTTTATAATGCCGTACGGTGGAGTCTTCAATTTTCGAAAATAATGTTAAAATAAAAACTACAATAAATAAATTTAACAACAGCGCAGCGCGAATTGAAGAATAGATAAAAAAAAGCCAAAGTTAAATAAACGATTATTTTCTATTATAAAAGGTTTGTTTATTTTTAATAAGCTTGTAACATTAACAGTACACTTTACTAGATGAAGCGTTATTCTTCCACGATTTCCTTCGAACAAACACTTGTTAAATGCACTTTAGCTACTGATGGTGTTGCAAGATAATTATATGTGTTACCAAAGAACTTCTAAGATCATGAATTTCTTTTCGCATAGTCATAATATGCATATTACAACCATGCGCGCTAGCATTTTCTTGTTGTGTTACAAACAGTCCATAAATCTTTAAGCATAAGCTTTTTCTAATACGAATTTCTGATGATCTTTGCGATTAATTTAAATAGTAGATTCATTAACGGTTCAATACGATTAAGAACTCGCAACGAAAAATACAAAAAAACTAGACAAACTACCTACAAGACGCATAAATTTCAGCTCAATTTACAATACCCGTATTGATTTTTGAAAAGAATTAATTAAATCCTTTAGACTTTGACAAAGTATTTATGGACGTATTTTGCTCACGACCTTTTCATTTCTGCGATTTTAAATCAATGGAACAAAGTCAAGAAGAGGAACGCTGATATAATGTTGTACCATTAAGAATATTGATCACTGTTCTGTAGAATACCGCGAATAGTAAAATGTGAGAAACGAGAAAATCAATAATAACTGAAAGTAGTATTGATATGATTTCAGGAGGAAGCCGCCTTTGTAAAGACTCCTCATTTGTTAAAAACATAGTTACATTATTATACAAAATACCAAATCCAACTCTGTAATATCCAGTCCAGAAAAATACAATTCTTCTATATCAATTATTCATCTTATACATCAACTATTCATCTTATACATCACCTACACATCTTTTACATCGCTTGTACATCTTTTACATCACCTATACATCTTCTACATCACCTATACATCTTGTACGTCACCTATACATCACTTATACATCACCTATACATCTTGTACATCACCTATACATCACTTATACATCTTGCACATCACTTGTACATCTTGTACATCACCTATACATCTTATACATCACCTATACATCTTGTACATCACCTATACATCTTGTACATCACCTATACATCTTGTACATCACTTACACATCTTGTACATCACTTATACATCTTGTACATCACTTATACATCTTGTACATCACATTTACATCTTACACACAACCTATACATCTTATACATCACCAACACACAGCACTAATAAATCACCTGCACAAGAAATAACAACATGCAACATCAATTTAACATCACTTTCACAACAGTCAAAGAATACTACAACATTTTCAAATTTGTCCTTCTGAAGCAAACTTAACCTGAGAATCAATGAAAATAGAATTAACATAATAATATAGTGAAAATATATTCAAATTAAGAGCTCAATCCGTAAAATACACAAAGATTATTCTTCTCGCAAACATCCGGTCAAAAACTAATAAAATTACACCTATATATAGGACCGTCCGTATACTTTATCTTTTTCCTCTAGGAGAGAAGTAGTCTAAAGAAGGCAGCCCGGTGCCGAAAAACTGTTTATGTCATCATAACGGCAGTAACGAATGCTATGTTAAGTTTAACTCGGCACCAGGCCGCGTACTTGAGATTTTCTATTGTTAATATAGAGGACAGCAGCAGCCTGTTACGATGATATTAACAGATTTTCGGCACCAGGCTGCTTCCTATGAGGCTATTAATCGAGGGGTTATCCACTGGTCAAAAATTTGTACCAAAAAAACCAATTCCATAAAAAAAATTTCAAAAATTCTATGAAATTCCAAAACACAAAATTACCGAAATTCAGAAGTTCCGAAAATTCCACAGAAATTCCAAAAATTCAACAGAAATTCCAAAAATCCCACAGAAAATCCATCGATATTCTTGCCGAGTCGGAAAGGTCGGAACCCAGTGCATATCCCAGATAACACAGATCATACTTTTTAATGTGGTTGCCCACTGGTAGTACATAAAATGTGCGAAATTCAATGTTGTTGAGAATATGTACATAAAATGTACAAAAAATGTGCCTGTAAAGTGGTTCATATTTCGATGTACATAAAAAGCACATTTTTTGTGCTATTAAAACTCGAAATTATTGCACTAGATCACAAGTACATTTTTCGCACACTTTATGTGCGTGATAAGGTGTATACTATTTCTATCACATTTAATGTACCAAAAATGTGCTTGTGATGTAGTATATTTTTGGATGTAAATAAAAGGCACATTTTTTGTGCACTCTGTGGAGCATATCTTCCAAAACTTTTTCTCTCAGTACAAAAAAAGTACATTTAATGTACTTTCTATAATTTAACACTTTATACAAATTTAACACACCAACACATAAGTATCGGGTGACACAATTGGTAAAGCAGTCGACTCATAATCCCGAGCGTCTTGGGTTCAAGCCCCGCAAATGGAAGAAATTTTTCTAATAAAAACAATGAGAGCTTGCCATAAAAAATGTAGATGGAGGACGTAGCGATCATCAGAATAAGAAAAACCGAAAAAGAAAAGTCGGAAAATTAAATTAAATTTTCCTTTCTTTTCTTACATAACATTGTATGTACATGAAATGTGCTAGTAATTCACATTAAAAAGTACATTAAAGGTACATTAATTGTGTATTCAAAGTGTTTTAAATGCGATCAGCACATTTTCCGATGGCACGTTATGTACATTTCGTGGGGTCAATTGTTATCTGGGTATCAATATACTCGTCCACACATCCAACATTGTCATATTAAATCTTTCGGCACTAGACTGCTTTTTGGAATCGTCCGGTATGACCTTACGCTAGTCTTTTGCAGCGTCGAGTTAGTTAGATAAAGAGGCGAAAAAAGGAGTTGTGTAATTGTTCACTACTCTATCAACTTTAACAGTTGCGTCACACCTCCACATCCTCAAGATTTTCCATGGGTACAGAAATGTCCGTTGCAGCTAAATGTAATAAACAAATAAGCTTCTGTTTCGTCATCAATTATCAATAAAACTAAAAACTGTCACACGATTGTTACCGATTTAATCTAATGACAACAACGTTCTTCTATGCATTCTACCAACTTTCACCACATTCAACTGCTTCTTCTATTCACAAACGAATTGAAACCATACGCATTTCAATGATGACTTCTGACACGTAAAGTAATAAAAATATTAAACAAATTAACTCATAACAACGTTGCTTCAATTCACAAATCCATAAAACACGGTCGTATACTTGGCATTACTTGTAATAGTTTGAAATAAAGTTTTTCTTCAGCAAAGGTTGCCCGCTTTGTTCTTGTCTTTCGTTTTTTGTTTTTATTAGAATTTAATATGAACATTTTACATATTGTGCTTTGAATACATAAATAGCTTTAAGGTAGCACTGTTGTTTGAGCAATATGGATATTAACGACATGATTAATGAGGACTTATTTCAACTGAAGATTTATATCAATCCATTGAATAAATTTTGCTCTAATTGTAGTCTATATAAAGTATATACTCGATTTCTTAATGAGGCTTCGTAATCATAAATGGATCTTTTAGTTAAATAAATTCAAAGTCTTCGACTCCTCACATTTTGCCATGTGCGTCAAAGATGCAATGTATCCAATTTTTATTTTGTTGCTCTGAGCTTCGAACACAACGACGAAAACAACGGTTTAGTTTGTTTTTAAAACCAAATGACTTTCATAATATCGTCATTTTATTTCATTTTATAGAATTTTGCAATATGCGTAGTGTATTTGAACATGCACGACTTATGTCTCAACCGTTGAACCATTCTGAACTTATTTTATTCTCAAAATTGCAATATTGTACAATCAGATGTGTCGCCTATTAAATTAAAGTTACGCTTGAACAAAATCACCATCATATGTACAGAGCACAATGAATGCACTATTTTATTAAATTATTTGAAATTTGAATGTAATGTCAGTTTTTCGAGGAGAGAAAAATTTGCACCGTGACTACGTGACAATTGAAGTTTTTTATTTGTTCTGACAAATTATTGTTCGACGTACCCACTCCTTAAGTGTTGAAGTGTGTTATAGTTTCCAAATGATTAAGTACTTAAACATTCATCATGTTAAAGTTTCGTATATTTATTTCGAAATAAAAGTTTTTTTTTTCAAAAAAATAAATGTTTGAGTAAACTCTTGTTTACAACTCAAAATCAGTAACTAGACGCTCCCAATGCAAATCTTTTATAATGTTGAATTAGGTACAACTGTCCGACAAATTGATATTCAATATTGTATTACTGATTTTCCATCATTCATTCCCGATGCAGACGCATTGAGTAAGCAACGCAAGGAATTAATAAAAAGAGAACTGAACAAAGCGCTAACCCGATTCCAAGTTAGACCCATCAAACTCTATAATCTTCGTGGGTGAATATTTTATTGAAACCCTCTTGTAATTCAAGTCGCATTCAATATTTTTCGATTATCAAAATGAAATTCAAAAGAAAAGTCCAATTGATTTTAACCAGATCTGTTTCATACAACCTGACCAGATTGACCTGGCAAAAACACAATTAAATTAACTGGTCCTTTGAAGGCAATGTCAAAGTTTCCTTGCAAAACTTTGACAACGCCTACAATAAAATCAATTTTATTGACAAGAAATATTAAAATTTGAACTACGAGAAAATTAAATTAGACAAAAAAATGTAAATTTCACGAAAAATTCGAAATTTTCATAAAAATTTTTGAGATTCTAAAAAATCAAGAATTTGCTTAAGAATAATTTCGGTGATTGAAATCAGGATAGAGGAAAATAAATCTCGAATGGGAAAGTTGTGTCGAATATTTTTAGGATGGGGTAGGGGATTAAAATATGAACAAAATGAAAGACCACTTAGAACTTTGTGCACAACTGTCAGCATTTTGTTGGTTTTTCCGAGTTCTACTAACCTTACTTTATTGCTGGTTTATGGAGATACGATAGAACATACCTGAAAATAAATGAAAAAAGAATTTTATTAAATAATAAAGTGAAAATGTTTCCTAAGTAAGAGCTTATCCGTAAAATACACAAACATTTTTCAGGGTTACAGTTACGTCCTCTTAAAAATTGATATTTTTTATGAACTTATATTGTCTGGCTGAAGAGGACTTGCTTACGTATTTTACGAACTGATCTCACGAAAACGTACGTAATTTATCGCCCGATGATTTAAAATCAGAAGAGTCTATTCATGAATGACCCTCAGAATAGACGGTCGGTTCAATTTTGAATTTTTTCCTGCATTACAATCGAATTTCGTACGATGCATGCGTAATTACGTACGGTATATGCGTACAATTGCACACTGCTTACTAAGGAGCCATCTGTCGGAATCTTTTCAACTAATGAAAATTTGTATGTAAGAAGTCGCAATTTTCTGTAACGTTAAGTGAAAACGAAAGCTTATGTCGTCATTACATAGTTAACCTATTCCCAAACAAAATCGCGGAGAAAACATTTACATTTGCTAGAAATATGAATTCCAATATTTCACTACAAAAGTCAGTCTTTCAGCTTTTCCACTTGACAAACACTTCAAAACGCATAATTTTTTCGACCAATGTGTTTGCTCACTAAGTCTTTAACTGAATAATAAATTTAAATGACTGAAAACATTTTCTACGAGTCAGAAATGGATAAAAACTTTTTGAGTTGATACATTTGCAAATATTTGGCGGCCATTTTTATTTGCAATCATCAACTCAAATTTTTTGTATCAATTTCTGACTTTTAGAAAATGTTTTCTGTCATTTAAGTTGATAATTCAGTTAAAGACTAAGTGAGCAAACACATTGGTCGAAAAAATTATGCGTTTTGAATGCGTTTTGAAGTGTTTATTAAGTGGAAAAGCTGAAAGACTGACTTTTGCAGTGAAATATTGGAATTCACATTTCTAGCAAATGTAGATGTTTTCTCCATAAGTGTTTCCGCAATTTGGGAATAGGTTAAGTATGTGATGACGACATAAGCAATCGTTTTCATTTAAGGCTGTAAGTGAAAAACTTTACAGAAAATTGCGAATTTTTCCATACAAATTTTCATTAGTTGAAAAGATTCCGACAGATGGCTCTTTTGTAAGCAGTGTGTACTCTTAACACACAAACAATAGATTTTTATAGCGCCATCTTGTGTCAAATTATTCAAATTTCAATTAAAATTCAAATGTTGAGCGGACTAAAAGGGTATATTGACGATATTGGAGCCCCACACTGCAATCACTTAATTCAATCAAAACCAGAAATTTCCTACAGAGATAACAAATTTACATATCTGAATAAGGTCATTTGACGGAATAAAGTACACTTCGAATTCAAATAGCGCCATTAATCAGCTGTGACATGCGTCCGTATCGCAAAGAAATCTCGAAACACAATAGAAATAGTTGAAAACAAATTATAATAAATTCCCGACCACCCGGTTGCTTTTTCGATACTAACTTTAAGTTGAATTGCATTCAACAATGTAGTGCGAGATTACGAAAAGTAGCATTGATAGTTACTAGGAGGTAGCAATTTTTGTCACGAGGGTGAGATACACGCTTATGTTTTGCCTAGTTGAGAAATATGTTACACTTGACAGTTTTTTCAAAAAAAGTGACAATTTAGTTAACAGTTAATTAATAGCCAAACATATCAGTACAATTCTTGTCATGTTGTTTGTCAGTTGAATAAAATGTTGCAATGGAAAATCAAAGTCAATTAACAAAATAAAATTTAACAATAAAACAATGGATAACCAAAGTTAAGTGAACATGTTCTTTCCATTGAAGTCTTACATTGATTATCAAGTTAAATAGTTCATACGTGCTAGGTAAACTTACAACATCATCGATAAAATTTCTGCAGCACTAAAACTCGACAGATGAATCGTTTGACGGCCATATATTTAAAACATAACTGAATGATGAAACATGAGAACTATTAATAAAACTCATTTATGGCCGTCACTAATTTATGAATTCGTCTTAACTTAAAATCCATTTACGGGAACCGGGTGTCACTTCAATTGTGAAATTTACCCAGCGTACATACTCAGAATCAGAAAACATGTCCGCAAAATATAAAGAAAGTGTTCATTAACAATAGACCGAGCAACTAAATAACATCAGTGTCTGTTAATTTCCAACTGTTTATCTGTCATCATCAAAAGTGTAAAGTACTCTACAGATACCGGAAAAATCAATGGAAAAAAATTCGAAATATATGGAGCGCACGCTTTTCTCAAACCCCCTCCCCTCAAAAAAACGTGCGTACTATTTGAATGGCCCCTAAGGTACTTTCAAGTGCATAATGTACTCAACAAATTTCTCTGAAATCTACTGGTAAGTAAAATACTTTTATTCACCGCAGTGCTTCCCTAGGGAGTTAAATTATACATTAATTGTTGGTTTCAAACTTTGTTTCGTAGATTCGGAGGCTTGGGAGGGTAACATCCCCCTCGAAGATAAAAAAAATTAGATCTACTAATAACAAATTATAACATTTTCTCGCTGCTATTCTGCCTTACAAAGCGTAAAAACCTTGGTGACATCATCAGATGAGAGAATTTCATAAATTTTCTCTCTCAAAATTTACTTTCTGAGGTTTTTATGCTTTGTAAGGCAGTATGGCTCTTTGAAACTACCTTTTACTTTAGGGACACTGTGAGAGAATTTTGACTGTATGAATTTCTCGCTCTTAAAATACTGCAGTAAGTGGCACCCATTTACAGGCCATAAAACGACCAAACACATCTGATGATAACATCCCATCAATAATAAAGTAATTATCCGAAGAAAATTAAACGAATACGTTAACTAATTACTATTATCTAAAGTCGTGCAATTTATTATTGTGCAATCGGTCCATAAACGCAAAAAACAAACATCTTTAGCACAACCTTCTACGTCAAATCTATACGAAATCCATTTATCTTATGCATCAATTATTGTTTCGCACATATCAATTCTATTGTTTGTCTAAAAATATATAATCTTTGCCATAAAACATTGTAACGTTAAAAGTTGTAACATCGAGAATTCTGCGGATTTTTAACCGAAAAAAAGTTAAATTGCTTTTCTAGACCTCAAGTATATTTTAAACGGCAAACAAACATTATACGAAATTACCTTTTATACATAACCCACCATCCTATATTCATCTGGAAATTATATTTATGGTATGTAGAGCTTGAGAACATTGTTTGTCTTTTGTAAATTGCTATGTTGAGACATATTTAGGTCTAAAACGCCCACACTCAATTAATTAGTGTACGTTTCTACAACGTATTTACTCGGTCATTTCTCGACATGCCAGCACCATAATAACTATTATTCACAAAAAAAGTATTAGCGAAATAAATATATGCAGAGCCGAGAGAAAACAAAACGATTTTGAGTTTTCCGGTTTAAATTTTTCTTGAATCCATCAATTAATTTGAAAAGTAGATTAGAGGAATGCACGTAAAAATCAACAAGTTGCAGTTCATAAAAAAATTGTTTCGTTTTTTTCTTGATTCACAATTGAAGTTCCTCACGAAAATGGATTTTGATGGCCATGCAGAAAGGTACAATTTTCAGAATTTTTAAAGAATAATGCCTGTGATACACACGTCTATCATTATTTCGCTGCTAACTACATAAATGGCAGGGACGTTGAAAAAATTAAGTTGTTGAGCATTTTCGGGCATTGTTCAGAATTTCATTACAACAAGTGGACTAATGCAAAAAGTCCGATGGAATTGGAGTGTTGGCGAAAATTCCTTAGCATCTACATAATGAGCTATATGGAAAATGTTGAACTTCAAGTCTGAAATCTGTGGGTGTAAACGTTAAAAATCATCGGTGTGGTGGTGCAGTGATCATGGGTACGCGGTAGCAATGCGCCCGTGACGCAAGTCCACATACGTGTAAAAAAATTAAGAAAAATTTTTTTCGCAGACAGACGGCGCGGCGGAACCATATATACAAGTAAGTTTTGACTTTTTTCCCTTGCGTCTTACCCCCTCCCACAGACTTTTTAGGATTCAACGTAAAAGTTTGATTGAAATCGACATTTTACTCATTAAAATCGGTCCAGTGGATCCGAAGATATGACCTTTAGAAAATCGTCGTTTTCCATACAAAAAGTGCTATTTTATAGAAGCCAAAGTTAATGGAAACATCCTACGTTAGTTAGCGGGTTAGTTAGTTCGTTCCAGAGCCATTTGTATGAAAACTGACTTTTTTGGCTCGTGCTCGAAAACGGATCAATAACTTTTCTTGAAATTTTGCAGGGACATTCGAGTGGGCATTCTACGCCATACGACATTTTAAAAAAAAGGGGGGGGGGGGGTACCGGTCTCGTTTGGGCGCCAGAGCTCTTAGAAGGCGCCATATAAAGCCCATATAAAAGAATGTTTTGTATGTATGTCTGAGTGTATTAAAAGTATGGGTCAAATATGAGCACAATTTTTGGGCTGTGTTAGGATGGAGATAGATGTTTGGTTGATAGATGGGTGTGTAGTGTGTCAGGGTGACCAACAAAATGGCCGACGGTGGTATGGGACGGAATTAGAGGGAAAATTGATTTTTTTTAATTTGTTTTTGTTTCGTGTCGAAGGAAATTTTTTTTCGTTGAAAATTTTCGCCGAAATTTTTTTTCGCGTGAAATTTTCGCCGAATTTTTTCACTGAATTTTTTTTCGCCTGAAATTTTTTTTCGCGCGGAAATTTTTTTTCGCCGGAATTTCGCCGAAAATTTTTTTCGCCGGAAATTTTCGCCGAAAATTTTTTTTCGCCGTTTGTTTGATTCTTCTTTTCTTCCAAAACTAAAAAATCGGAAAACGCAGAAAAATTAATACGTTGGGAAGGTCCGGAAATTGGATTGACGCTTAAAGCTTTGAAACGCAAAAAAAGGAAAAAGAGACGAGGACTTGCGTCACGTTTCCCTTTTAAAAAGGGTTTTTGTTGTGATGTTATATTAGCCTAAATTGGTTGGTGGAAGCCCATATTTGTGAGACCAGTAACGATCGATACTCAAAAGAAGCTGTGCGGAAGAAAACGGAATTTGTGCTTAAAAATTGAGAAACAACAGATTTTCGCACGCCCTAATAATGATAAAGCAGAAATGTTTTATTCATGGAGTAGGTTCGTGCCTGAAGAAATTTGATTTATTGGAGGCGTCTATTACGTTGTTGCGGTGCATTTTTTTCCGTCCTGCCATCTATTGTTTATTGGATAAAGTTTTTCATTCATCATCACCGTTCTGTGATGATATCTACAACTTTGCGATTCCAATTTGCAAAAATACGAAGGCGAAAAAGAGACACTATGTATTTCTTTCTGCGTATCGAAAAGATACAAATAACGCGTTTTGACATTTTCAAAATAGTTGTCTTACGAGTCATCCATTATTTACCACAAGATGGGTTTCTCAACAAGCTCGTATACTTCTCGTGAATAAGGTAGTCTCAAGAGCATAACGTACTCAACAATTTTGCTCTAAATTCTACCTTTGCCCTGCACTGATAAGTACAATACTTATAAAAATGATGAAATTTTCTTGTGGGTTTCCATGGTTTCCATCTGAAAGTACCTCACATTAACATTACTGCCTGCCATTGCGGTCGCAGTTGAAAATTGAAGTTTTGAGAAAATTATTTTTGCGATTGAGAACTGCGATGAAATTGCGCCAGCTCTCAGTCCTCTCAATTTGATCTCAGCGCCTGTCAAATGTATCGTAAATGTATCGAAAAATAAAACTGAGAGTGCTAAGAGGAATTATTCTCATTATCTGTCAAACAATGCACATCGCAATAAAATTGAGTGCTGAGAGAATACGAAAATACCAAATTTAGATTGCTACCAAGTTATTATTTTTATTCACCGCAGTGCTTCCCTAGTGTGTTAAATAATATATTAATTGTTGGTGTCAAACTTTGTTTCATTGATTTGTTGCTTTTGTGAATAAAAGTGCATATGAATCTATGGGAACATTTTTTTATCTACTCGGGGGATTGCATCCCTCACCTTCTTGGCTTAAGATGCAAACTTCCCCCAAGACGTTAAAAAATTTCCCAGCAGGTGCATAATCTACAATTTAAGCACATTATTGTGTATTTAAATCAATATTCATTGGTACAGCAACGAAATTACATTTCGATTTTTCATACACAAAGATTGAATTTATGTGTAACCATTACCGTTTTATGGATAAACACGTCCATGGGAAAGATTACCTGTCTTCCATGCGATAACTCTAAATCACCGATGCACTCGTACGAACAATGTCAGTGCAAACATTTGATCATTTATTTCCAATGATTTTTCGATATTTATAAATAATAACATAATTTTGCACAGAAAAGCTTTTGAATTTTTATACAACAAAAATGTAATAGCTAGATATGCGCTATGCATGCATAAGTAATGCAATGTACCGGTAACTGTATGTGTCTACTTCCATAATTAATTGTTATTACCTAGTTGCGTATGGGTCGTGTGTGTAAATTGTGTAAATTTCTGAAAAAAAAAATGTAAGAGAAAAAAAGTCTTGAGATCATTCAACATATTTCCTGTTGCTGGTAACATAGAAATAATTGTGGCTGGTAATATGAACAGACAAAGTTTATGATTACAGCTTTGCAGCAAGTGAACTTAATTGGATAATAAGCAGTTTGGCTGATTTGTATTGATTACCATTTTCAATTATTAAATGAAATTTTATTTATGATTTTTGTCCATATATTCTTTTCAGCTAATAAATAATTTATGTCTAATGCACTGATTACATATGTTCACCGGCATTTTATAGGATTGCGTACCTGTTGATTTAGTGTATATCCGCGATTGCATTTCACTTAACGAAATGATTCTATTTATTACCCTACACTTACTCTTATTGCTTATAACGGATTCCAAGGATGAGATTTTACGCTCTTTCTGTAACTTGTATTTAAAAAGTTCTCGAAAATACCTGAAATCTGTTCGATTTCCGTTCAATGGGAGGTGGAGAGCCTCGTCATGTTGTACAATAATAAATTACAAGATGAGTTACTTTCTGTTCGTCAGTAGCAGTTACCTAGGGACTCAGACTCTCTCTCTAGGGACTCTCTCCAGGTGTTATCATTTCGAACGTTGTTTTGAGGGCTTTCACTGTGGTAACAATCGTATATGCAGAAAGGCGTCATATTATATCACTGTAGGCTACAGAGATAACTGCCAACTGTTATCGCTTGGTCAGGCAATCAGACCTGTTACTGGGTTCATCAAGTTGCAATTTCATAATAATTTATTTGTACACTTGCTTGCAAGACGAACGGGCTCAAAATATACGAGTACAAAAAGAAGAGTAATGAGGAAATGATGCGACTCGTTAAATCGACTTTTGTGTTTTGATAAATGAATAACCTAAGGTCCAAGTCAGTTAAAAATCGAATTTTGATTTTGGATACAATAAAAACATCAATATTCGTTCCTTAAAGCTCTTTTTGCATCACACATCAAAGAAACAAAAATGATTTGTTGATTTATCGAATCGAAAAATAAACGTTGTTTTACAGAAACTTCGTTTATCGCATAGGCGATCGGTAAATTGAACATACTGCAGACGATTATTTGATTTTCTGAACAAACGAAAGCTATTCTTTTATTGATCAGCTGATCACTTTTATTGATCAGCTGATCATTTTTATTGATCAGCTGATCACTTTTATTGATCAACTGATCACTTTTATCGATCAGCTGATCACTTTTATCGATCAGTTGATCACTTTTATCGATCAGTTGATCACCTTTATTGATCAGCTGATCACTTTATCGATCAGCTGATCACTTCTATCGATCAGCTGATCACTTCTATCATTCAGCTGATCACTTCTATTGATCAACTGATCACTTTTATCGATCAGCTGATCACTTTTATCGATCAGTTGATCACTTTTATCGATCAGTTGATCGTCTTTATCGATCAGCTGATCACTTCTATCGATCAGCTGATCACTTCTATCGATCAGCTGATCACTTCTATTGATCAGCTGATCACTTCTATCGATCAGCTGATCACTTCTATCGATCAGCTGATCACTTCTATCGATCAGCTGATCACTTCTATCGATCAGCTGATCACTTCTATCGATCAGCTGATCACTTCTATCGATCAGCTGATAACTTCTATCGATTAGCTGATCACTTTTATCGATCAGCTGATCACTTTTATTGATCAGCTGATCACTTTTATTGATCAGCTGATCACTTTTATCGATCAGCTGATCACTTTTATCGATCAGCTGATCACTTCTATCGATCAGCTGATCATTTTTATCGATCAGCTGATCACTTTTATCGATCAGCTGATCACTTTTACTGAATAATATGGAAATTAAAATTGTCTTGCGCAACTAGGAGAGAGAAGGTTTATTCTTATATATGGCTATTTCTATTACTGTCCACGGCACATATTTCTATCTGCTTCTCTTTCATTCTTTAAGTGTAAACCATTAGTAAACTGTCCACATTACATTTTTGAAACTCATTCAAACGCTACAGAGTGAAAGAGACAATTATAGTCCCAATGTTGAAGAGTGAAAGAGATAGAAAATTCATAGATTGCTTGGAATCAGCCATATACTTTCTTCTACAAAGTTGTTCTAGATGTCCTTATGAATCGAAAAAAAAATTGCGCGAAGGTTTTAGTCAACTTATTTTTTCAAAAGTGAGATCGGTCGATTTTCAACTGGATGTGGTTGTTTCTGTGGCTTTAGAAAAACAATGACGCAAAACTAATGATCATAAAATAACGCCGGTGTAAAGTAAATTCGATAATTGATCGTGTCTAACCCCGAACCTCAAGTAGTGACACCTATCTTATTTGTATCTCAAGTGGCTCCATCCATTCCTTAATAGCTGAATACGGCCTAACATTAACCTAATTACTCAGTCAATACATTACCAACATACTATACGAAATCGAGAAGTGAGTCATACGCATTCCTATGAATATGATAGTGTGGATAGCCTGAGTATAAACCCTAACACAAAGTAAGGACTCAGTTGTGTGTCGAATCCTATTCAGCTACGAGAAAAATTGATGGCGCCACCGACAGAGGTACTTTAGTATTTTATTGATCCCTATTCAGCTATGAAAATAAGCGGATGACAACACCGACAGGCGCCTGATGAAAAGTGATGCAAAACACGATCTATGGTTATGATCACAACGACAAATAACTCCCACATTTTGTATTGATTGATGCATGTATCAGGTAATAGCGACTGTGGCGCCAATGAAGCTAACTACGAATCGATATAAAATTAAAATCACACTGTTAATACAAATATGGAAGCTTATAATGTTAGGGCTCTATTACTCAGTCAATTGTGTAATGTATTTTTTATTTCTGTTCTGTGATGTATGTACACTACATAATATTTATATTTGGTCGATCAAGCATTTTTTATTGTCGATATAACATTATAATTATCCAATTTTCATGTCTGAAAGCATTAAAGGATATCCAAAAGAAAATGAGTACATTAAAATGGTCTTCGGGTGCATCAAGATGCATTTCTGACAACTTCATTTTTTTGTCTGATATTATGCACGACAAAGCAAAGAATAAACTCCTCTTTAATTAGGTATGCGTCGTTCATGGTCTGTGTTCAAAAACCACTTTAGAGACCGTTAAACTAAAAGAAAGGTTTAATTAATCGTTTTATATTTTTCTTCTGTCAAAATAACCTTCGGCATAAAGTTCTTCCATATAACATTAATTTATAAAAATTCGTACAAAATCGCCGGTCTAAATATAATATTTCGTTTTATTCATTCATTGTAAAGTTCGTGTGGATAGCTTTTTACCTTTACGTTGATTATGTTATTAAAAAATGATAAATTTTTGATTCGACATTTGAACGATTATTTTGTTATTTAAGAGAAAAAAAATTCTTACACCAATGGGGCAGTGAGGAGGAGGGATTTACATAAAATCAAATGTAAATCTATACCGAGAAAACACAAAACAATACTTCTGAAAAAAATAAAATAAAAATAACAAACCGAAAAGACCTCAAGACTCTTTTAATTTTCGGCCTATTCAACCGTTAAAGTAGTTGACCATTATTGCGTTTGCCTCAAATACATTGTGAGTTTGTTTGTTGTTTTTTTTTTGCTTTGATTTATTTTTTTTGTGGTGTGGCATTGTGTTTGGTATAGAAAAGAAATTTTTAAACATCAAGATGGTTTCACGGTTCGATAAGTTATTATACTTTTAGAAATCAAATTTTGTTTTTAAGTCTTCGAAAAAAAAATGTTATTTACGCGATCAAATATGAATTCATGCGATTTTGATGTTTGTGTTAATTAAAAAATGATTTTGTTATTTTTCTGGGGAATTTTCGTTCATTTTTCTATAAATTATATTCGCATTGTGTTATTTTTATTTGCAAGACATTGCCTGTGAATAGAAATGAGATTTTAACATGTAATCCAAAAATTTTTAACATTAACATTTTCTTTCCGGGTCAATTGATGTTTGATTAAATCTCATAACTAAATGAATTTCGTTCAACTCATAAAGAACATGACGTTTAAAGATTATAAAGAAACGGTAATTTACCTGGCGTTAAATTGTCTAACGAATCGAATCCTACAACTTTCGATGAAAGTACCGGTTTCAACTGCAATGACATTTCCTTTAAGTTTTTAAGCGAAACTTGCATAAAATTGCAGATTTTTTTCTGAAAATGAAAGCCGTACACTAAGACGATTTCCACATTTGCAGAACTTCAACCAGTTGTCCTTTATTTCAATACATACATTAGCAAGAGGCTATAATGACTGTATTATTAACACGCGCATGTATATGAGCAGAAAGAATACATAACAACATAGCGATGTATATATATTGAAATGAAGTTTTAAATTTTCAATATCTCATTTCTCTGATACAAAAATGTTTGTAGCATCAGTCGGTAGATGGAACTTTAGTCTAGGTCCTAATACAGGAGGAGAATCACAAGCTTGTGTATCTTTCTTATTTCTCTTTTTTCACGTATTCGCTTGCATTTTGTGCATCTAAAACTCGGTTTTTCGATGAAACGAGCTAAAACGAAACGTTGCACAATCTTTTACAATTCCTGTCCTGTAGTGCTGCTTGAATGGATGTCTTCATTTTCGGATAACAGTTCCAGCTCGTGCGAGGACTTCAACAATTTTACGGCTGGCGTGCGGTACTACTTCCATTTTTTTAGGTTAAGAATACCGCCAAAAAAAACCTCTTACAGAGGAGGTGTGACGCAAGTCTTTATGTCTGCTTACAAAAGCTGTGAAATCAGAAAAGTGTGACGCATTAATCATCTAAGGTAAAACTTTTTTCTTCCAGTTACAAAAGTTCTGAAATCAGAGGGGGGTGACGCATTAAGCTTCGATTCGCAACAAACATTTTTAAACAAAATTATGTTGAGTTCAAAAAATTGCGTCACAAATGCCAGACCCAACGACGAAACAATTTTTCTGTACTTTCAGTTTTTACGCTGCGAAAATTTGACTTTCATTTCTTATCACATCGTTTAGGGTAAATTTAAATTTTTGCGTCAAAAAACTGAGTGTTGAAAAATTATTCCGCTGGTGGGTCTGGCATTTGTGACGCAATTTTTTGGGGGTACGTCGCTGGGAAGTCAAAAAGTTCCTGTATATATGTTCCTTAGTCTACGAAAAACTTTCTTGTGAATTTTTTGGCGTGTAAGACTTGCGTCACGGCCCCTTACTATCGTGGGGCCATGATCCGTATATTTCTCAGAATTTCATTGTTCGAACAATGCTGTTTGATTTAACACCGATGAGCACGAACACAACTTCAGAAAGGCGGACTTTGTTGAATTGAATGTTTACGTGTTGTCCGTAGATTGGGAAGCTGAATTATCTAGCTTTACAGCAGTCGTAGACCGTTTTTACGAAATACTGTCCGTTGGTTTCGAGCGTTTTATTCCGTTAAAGAGGAGATCAGCAAATAATCACCCTTCGTGGTACAGTAAAATAGTACTGAATCTGAAAAACCGTAAATGTCGTGCTCATAAGCGTTACAGGAGTGAAGGTTCGCTGGCAAACTATATAAAGTTTTGTTCACTACGGAACCAGTTCGATGTGGCGCAACACCGTGCCTGCCAGTCTTATTTGGATGAGACGCAAAAGAATTTGACCGCTGACCCTTCTGAGTTTTGGTCGTATGTCAGCACCATGAGGAAAACAGTCGGTTTTCCTGCTCAGATGCACAGAGGCGCCGTGAAAGTATCAACAATGCAAGACAAATGCGATTTATTTGCTGAATTTTTTAAGAATGTTTTCGCAGATTCGTCTAACCTGAGTGATGAATCGTTCGGCTTGGAGAAGAGAATAGACCTGGGGAGATTATCTCTGAGTAAAGATCAGATTGTGAAAGCCCTCAACAAGGCCGATGTCAGTAAGGGTGATGGTCCTGACAATATTTCATCGCTTTTTTTGAAGAATTGCTCGGTCTCATTAAGTACGCCGCTGTCCTATATTTTTGATTGATCGCTGACTAAATTTCCTGACCGATGTCTTATGTCGTTCCCATCTTCAAGAAAGAATCTCGTTCCGACTATACGTGTTACAGAGGAATCGCAATTCTCGCTACATTCGGGAAATTTTTTGAGTCTATGGTATGTGATGTGCTTACTGCTGAGTTAGATGTCGCTATATCAGTGTTTCAACACGGTTTTGTGAGAGGTCGCTCCGCCGCTACTAATCTCATGGATTTTGTTACTAAGGGTGGTCGAGAAAGATAACCAGCTTGATGTGGTATATGCTGATGTGAGCAAAAATTTCGATAGAGTTAGTCATGACTACCTGCTCCGTAAGTTGAATGAACTTGGAGTGCACTCTCATCTGTTGCATTGGATTCGTACCTATCTGTGCGAACGCACCCAGTATGTGAAGCTATCAGGATGGAGGTCAGATCGATACGAAGTGACATCGGGTGTACCACAAGGGAGCCTCTTAGGCCCGCTGTTGTTTCTAATTTTTATTAATGACGTTACGCTGACCATCAAGTCGTCTAAGTTATCGTTGTGTGCCGGCGACCTCAAGATTTATCGTCATGTTAAGTCTATTGCTGATTCCATTGCTTTGCAGAGTGAGTTGTCAGCCCTAGCAATGTGGTGTTTAGACTATTCGCTTGAACTGAACATTCAGAAATGTGTGGTGATGTGTGTGAGAAGTGCGACCCGATTCGGTTTGTGTATTCGATTGGTCAATTGTCAAAAGGGTTGCTGAGATCCGTGATTTAGGGATTACGTTTACGGAAGATTTGTCGTTCAACAGGCACATGTACCTGATAATTTCTAAGGCGTACTCGATGTTGGGTTTTCTAAAGAGAGTTTGTTGGGACTTTCGGAACGTTGCTGCTCTCAAAAGTGTTTTTTTTGCTCATGTGAGGTCACATCTTGAATATGCTTCAGTTGTCTGGTCGCCTTACTACCAGAACTACTGTAGTAAGATTGAGTAAATACAAAAGAAGTTTCTTATGTATGCGCTGAGCCGGTCTTCCCTCATATGTGTCGGGTTGTCAATCCATTAATATTGAGCCCCTATCGCGTAGAAGGATTAATTTGACTGCAGTTTTGGTGTTCGATGTTTTGACCGGTCGTATACGCTGTCCTCAGCTACGTGACGAATTCCGTGTGAACGAATCACCGAGGCGGCTACGGAACACGAACTACTTGCTAATTATGCCTCTAGAGTATTCACCTTGTTCTCTCATTTCTATGAGTCATCTGTCTCGAGAGATAGATTTCGATCGGCTGTTAGAGGAATGATTTTGACCAGCCACATGCTGAGAGTGAATGGATTCATGTTGTCCGCTTAAACTTCTGCAATGTTTTTTTTTTGTGTTATTTCATGTGCCTCGTACGTTCACTCATGTCTTTGGACTATGGTTCGCCTATATCAAAGCCATGCAGGAATCCCTGATGGAGTAGACTGAATACAGTATTTCGAAAGGATGTGAGAAGGTAAATACGGACTCCGACAGGTCGACTGGGCCTTTTTCGCTTCCGGTCTCGCACCAACTTCTTGATGAGTTGTTTAATTTTTAATATTATGTGCATTGCCAGTAGGCTTTCATTGCATAACATTACGTTTTAGTCGAGTTGTCTTATAAGCACAGAGTGATCAAGTGATTATTAGCCCTGGATAAAAGTAAGAACTCGACTACCTATACAGATAAACTTATGCTTTTCCTAATTAGCAAAGATTGTAGAAACAGGTCAACAACGCTGAAATTTAGCGGTAGCTAGAGTCATGATGTGGCGACTGGGTTTCCCACATAGGCTATGATAAAACAAATTGTCATTATGACGATAGAGTGTTAAAGGAGAGCGTTTTTTGATACTTTAATTCTAACTAATCTCGCGGTTACGCGTCAAAATGAGAGACTCTCAATTCTCTTTTTCCTTCATAACTTCTTGAAAGCTGACCCCGAGATAAATTAAGAGCGATCTCTTCGAAAACGATGTTTTTCTAGCTATAGTTTTGTTATAAAAATGTGTCATTTTCAGAAAAGTAACTAAATGGCTGTTTACACTCAACGTTTATTAATCTAGTAGTTGAGCTACTTTTTTGTGATTCCCTACGTTTTTAACATATCTTCCGCTAGATGATAGGTCTGCATTTCAGACTGGGCAGCCCGGTGTTGCATGGTGGAAAAAGTACGCAACTGTTCACTAGTTTCGAACTCGGCACCAGGCTGCATATTATATAAATTTGATTGAGTAGAGCGCAGCCTGGTGCCGAAAATCGATCAGTGTCATCGTAACGGCAATAACGAACACCATACTTCATACAAACAGTACACATACAATACAGTCGGCACTAGGCTGCGTGCTTAAACTTTCGTTTTTTAATGAATGTAAGTGACAGTGGGCTCCTCGTTACATCTCATAGATGGCACTGGGTTTGTCGCACAGCTTACCACTGGCACAGTAAAACTTTCCGGTAATGAAAGGATCTCAAAAAAATAGAACCACAAACAGCGAAACTAGTAAATAATGATCTAGCCTCTAACCCTTCATGGGTTGTAAGGCAGATTATTATTATTATTATTAAGTGACAGTGCCAGCCTGGTGCCGAACTGAAACTTATTTGACATACATAATTTACTGCTGCATACGTTTAGCAAAAACCTATTTGCACCACCAGGCTGCGTACTTAAGTGGTAGAGCTGAGAATGTCGATGGTAGCCTGGTGCTGTAAATCTGTTTTTGCCAAAATGTAGGCAGGAGTGAATCATATATGTCACATAAGTTTCAATTTGGCACCAGGTTGATGCTGCCATCTACTTTCATAATACGAAAGTTTCAGTACGCAGCCTAGCGCCGACTTGAAATATGTATGACGTATAGTCCTCATGACAGCCGTTTCGATTACACCGACCCATTTACGGCACCAAGCTGCCAAGCGAAAGATTTGTTAAAAAAACCAAAGGAATCACAAAAAAGTAGCTCAACTACTAGATTAATGAACGATGAGTGTAAACAGCTATTGAGGTACTTTTTTGAAAATGACAAATTTTTATAACAGAGCTATCGCTAGAAAAACATCGTTTTTACAAAAATTGCTCTCAAATATATTTGGTTTTTGCTCTCCTTTAACACTCTATCCCTTTGCATTTTATTTGTGGTGACGAAATGTCAAGTGATAATGACATTTGCTCACATTTTTAGTTTTATCTGGTGAATAAAGTCGCCATATCGTGTCTCTGCCGGTAGCATTAGCGTATCATGAAACTATGGCGTTGTATTCAACATTACTTCCACTTTTTTTTAAATCTACCTATACATTAACAGAATAAAAGTCAATCGGGTGTGCAGCAAATTTTACTAATATTTGGTTTCGACAAGATTATGAGATAAAATTCCGTTGATTTTACA
Source organism: Pseudolycoriella hygida (assembly GCA_029228625.1). NCBI lineage: Eukaryota > Metazoa > Arthropoda > Insecta > Diptera > Sciaridae > Pseudolycoriella > Pseudolycoriella hygida. The sequence goes on along the minus strand of CM055405.1, from coordinate 17,431,541 downwards.
ACCAAAAATTTGCATATTTATACAGACAAAATATGCCACGATTATTGCATTATTTCAAAACATAAAACGATTTCCACGTGCAAAGACTTCAAGTGAAAATGTAATTGAAAAAGAAAACAAAAATAAAAAAAAAATTATCACACATCAAAATCACACATCAGAATTTTAACGATAAAATAATGTAAAATATTTGTCTTATAACCGAGTTGTAAAAATCGCTGTTGTAAATTGTTGGACACAAAAATAAAAAAATCTTTATTACGTAAGAGGTAATGCATTAGGTGAGTACATGTATAAATAACGGTCAAGATAAATTTAATTGCCTGAAAAATCAGTTCAACCAACAACAACAAAAAATTGATCTCATTTACACAAAAAAGCATTGAACCAATAAAGCTAAGATTATAATGGACGAGTATAAGACGAGACTGAGACACACATACTTTTCGGATTTGATGTTGAACGAACATCCGCCATGCGATATGCTAAAAACGAATTACATATAAATTGCGTATGCAAAAAAAAGTAAGAATGAAAATTGAAACGGTGGTATCGTATTGTGTGATGTTTCATATGAAAATAATCTGAAAAAAAAAACATTATGCTACAATGCACGATTAATAAAAAGCACTAAAAATCGGAGTCGTCAGACCAAACACTTATTCCAGCTTAAGTTGTATTGTGTTCTTTTCAGTTGTAATAATAAATGATAATATTGCCTTTGGCTTAAAACTTTCTCTTGTAGTCTTGCCGCCTCTGGGTGAAAAACAATGATGAAAAAATTGTACATTGGTGTAAAACGTAAAGCACATGAGTAGTGAATTTAACATTTGCGTTCCATATGCAAATTTGTTTTTAAATTGGTTCACTTCTATGACAATGAGTTTCCAGTCCTTAAGGTATTGTAATTTAAGGGAGTGGAATGTACTCAAAAATTCAAATACCTAGTAGGAATCATAGAAAGCGTTTCAGTAGTGTAGAGGTATCTTTCGTTTCGCATCAATGCAGGTCTGGTTATGACATGATCTCTCACTATTCTTTCCAGGGCCGGACTGGCTACCTAAAGGCGCGTCGGGCGATCAGACTAAAAGGCGCCAAGAGGTAAAAGCCGAAACTATATGGCACATGCCCGAACGAGCTATAGAAAAGAAAACATTTTAATATGTCAAGTTTTTCGCTATATTCAGCCGGTGTCCATGTGTTTTATTATCAAATGTTGTAGGGCAAGCTGAATATAATTTGTAGAAAGACGCGAGCGGAGCGAGCGAAATTTTTTTTGAACTTTAATAGATTTTGATTTGTTTTCCTTTCCCTTTTTAATTTCACTCCGTTTTTATGTTTACACCCCATTTCGTCGCCGCAGGCGAAATATTTTAGGGGAAAACAATACTTTTCCTTTGAAAAGAATTAAATACATTAGCCTTTTATGAGTGAGTCAAAACTATTGTATTGCTTTTCCAGTCGCCAGCAAACGTTACACAATGGAATTAAGTTAAGGGGCCATTCAAATAGTGCGCACGCATCTAAGGGGGGAGGGGGGTTTTCAAAAAGCGTGCGAGGGGGGAAGGGGTATCATCCGTAAACGTGCGCACTCTTGTGATATTTGATCTGTTTAGGTTTATTTTCCTTTTAATTAGCAAAGGGACAGGATGGGATGGTACAAGTAAAGTGAAAAAAGCATTAACATAGCCATTCTTCGAGTTCGGATTGAATTCTAAGCCAAAAATGACATTCTTGGAAAGTTATGGTCCTAGAATATTGTCCATTTCTTTAATTGTGTCAATAATATACTTACGCTCGTCATTTTTCTCATCTCCATACTTTTAATGAGCACTAATGAGATTTTCCATCGTGTCGTCGACTATGTGAAATTTTAAAAGGTTAACCACAACACATCAAAACATGCGAAGCAGCATGTACTATGCCAATCCCGAATCGGTTGACGTAAGTAACTGGGAGACGTTAGTTGCGGATAGGTTCGTTTGGAGATGCAGAAGACTTTCAACTGGTTGTATGGCACTATTTCCAATCTAATCCAAGCTTTAAGAGAGCAGCCGATTTAAAATAAATCTTTTGTTTAGGTACTGGCGTTTATATTTTCTCCCAATATATAGAATTTTTTTTGCATATTGCAACGTATATGGTGTGGATTGTGAGTATAAAATTCGTGCGCACTTTAGGGGAGGGGGGTCTCTCGAAAAGCGTGCGAAAGCGTGCACAGGGGGGAGGGAGGTAAAAAAAAGTCAAATTTTCCGCGTGCGCACTATTTGAATGGCCCCTAAATTGAAACAATTTTTCCGCTTCATTCATTGAGAAAGTATCGTCGCTGTCGTAAAATTTGTAACATTTGTAAGGTAGTAAATGAAGACATTAGCGCCGCAGGCGAAAATTTTGAAAATAAAATAATCGAAACATCTTTTTCCTTCATTCACGGGCTATCTGTTATGAAATAATAATTTTCGTAAAAGTGTAAGTAAGGAAGAAATTACATATTTTTCAGAAGGGCGCCTGACCGTGTGAGAGGGGCCAAGACCGAGGGGCGCTTCGGGCATCGCCCGATCGCCCAGTATGGCCAGTCCGGGCCTGATTCTTTCTACACAAAAAGCCCGCTTCGTACAGAAAAAATACGCGGATCTGCATCAAGCGATTCCAGCTCTTGCATACTCTTGTGAAAAATGACAAAACCGATACATTTGTCCCTGTAAAAATACTTCTATTAATATCGAAAAACGGACAGTGACGTTAAAATTTAAATCCGATGAACGCAAACATAAATATTTTAACGAAATATCGCCACCAAAATATTTCGAAAAATCGTTTAAACGCGTATCGAGTAATATACGAATTTGGCTGAAACTTCGAAATAATTCACTTTCCGGTTCCACTGTTACTTTCTGACAAACTGGCAGCAAATTCGAAGTTCAAAAATCGCAAACCATTCTGAACGCATCAGGAGTGAAGATGTGAAGAGTGTGAGTTGAACAGCATCACTCAGAGATGCAGAGAATGAGTGAAAAGGGGACTGATTGTTAATGATGATATAAGAAATCGCACTTTACTTTCGTAAGACGAAAAACTCGACGATCATTTTCTATGACCTTTTTGCATAGCTGAGCAGTGTGTTCAAAGGAATCAGTGACCGTTGGATGCATACAGCTATTGTATGGCTGTCGGAGGTACTCTCAGTCGGCTCGGTTGATTGGATGCCTGTATGAACGAATGTGGTGATTAGATAATAGGATGAACCTCGAATCCATTTGGAAGCTGCAACCATTTCATTGAGCTAGTAAGGCACTCTATATGGGAATGATAAGCGGAGTATCACAGGTACTTTACTTTTTCGGCGCTACAGCCACTTGTGGGCCTTGGCCTTCTCGAGGATTCTCATCCAATTGCGTCTGTTCCTTGCCGCGTGTTGCCATTTCTTGTTCCGAGCGTCCGAAGATCTTGTCCGACATCATCGAACCATCTAATTTTTGGGCGACCAACTCGTCTTCTGGATCGTTACAGAATAATTTTGAGGGGGCTCTGTTTTCATCCATGGGTGCTAAATACCCCGCCCACCTCAACCTTTGGACTTTCACCACCGCCACTATATCCGGCTAGCTAAAATCACGTTCCAAAGACCCTTTTAGTGCGGTTCAATTTTGAATTTTTTCCTGCGTTGTAATCGAATTTCGTACGATATATGCGTAATTACGTAAAATCTGCACCCAAACAATAGATTTTTATAATGCCATCTTCTGTCAAATTATTCAAGTTTCAAAAGTTGTATCGCCGTCGCCACCTTTCACCCTCGAGCATCGCTCCAAGTATGGTGCGAAGTACTTTGCGCATGATACGTCTGTGAGTTTCAGGTGTGTTGTCACCATGTGACCGTTTCAGCACTCCAAGATAAATGAACTCATCCACTATCTCGAGATTGAACTCTCCAATGCGTATTGTGTCTCCCTGTTGATTGGCTACCGGATTCGGCTCGGTCATCGTGTACTTGATTTTAGATTCGTTTACCATCAAACCCATTCTCTCGGCTTGGATGCTTGGATTTGTGAAAGTGTCAATTGCTACTGCATGTATACGACTTGTCCAAAACATGAACTGTTCCATTCACCAGCATTTTGTTGGTTAGAATGCCAGCACGTCTAATTGCGATTTCCAAAGCCAAGTTAAAGAGTAAGGAAGATAGAGCGTCTCCTTGCTTCAATCCTTCTCTCACAGCAAACACATCTGACATGTCTTTTTGCACCTTGACACGACAGGTCACAGGTACTTGTCAAAAAATATATACACAAACTCCTCAGGTTGACCGGTATAAGATAATTTACTACATTGCAACCTTTTGAACCAAATTTAGTCCGATCACTTGGTCGAGCGGCGGTGATTGTTGTAAGCATGTAAGTTCACTAGCGCTATCATGTTACATGTCAGTTTCAAATAAAGAGCGTGAAGGATTGCGTCCCCTCGGATAAGGGGGAAGGTTTGGGATCTCGCATATCATAAAACATGGGAGAACTTGATACTACACCGGTAGCCGGGAGGCAGTGGTCTTAATGCTGCTTTTAACGCACCATCGATCGTAGCGGTCATACCACACTCAGGGTTTAGGCGCTCAATGCTCTCTGGATGGGAAAATCCACAGAGGCCTGCTCGAATGTTGCAAGGTCAAGGCCAAGGTGACGTTAAAATTTACTGTGAATAAAATATCTAAAATTGTAAAGTAGAAATTCCTGAGACACGAAGGATAACTTTCAAAAATCCACAAAAACTAGTTGAATCTGTAGAAATGCAATGAAATTCTCAAAACTAAAAAAGGAAGTCCTTAAAATCAACGGAAAATGTGATTGGCTCTTTACATTTCGTATTGACAATAGACCGATAATGTGGGAGCGATATCGACTCTCTTGAATAATTTCAGTACAATCGATGTCCTGCCCTACAACGCATAAAAAAACTAGCGACGAGATTTTGTGAGAGAAAATATATGAAAATCTATCATCTGATAACGTCGCTAGGTTTTTTATGCGTTGTAGGGCAGCGCCATACAGCAACAATAGAAAAAAAAACGAGAAAGGTGCAACAGAATATCATTCTCTTTGTGTGAATGTTTCTGAGCTCAATTAATCGCTTCGCAGAATATTCCAACAAATTCTCTTCAGTTCTAGAACAACGAATTGTTGTACGGTTTTAAGAGTCTTTATAAAAGTGGAAGTTCTACCAAATAATTTTTAACTTAACATTTTCCAAATTGGCGCCAAACTGTCTCCTAAATTTCTAGAGCACAGAATCCAGATGCTTACAGCAACGTGAAAGAAATTGCGGTATAGACAATTCGGCACACACCGCTCTCTTCTATACCCCAAGTACTCAAGGAAGCAGACAACCTCAATATAAAATACTCAAAATCATTAAAAAGTCTTTCTTTTTCAATCGACGATGATATCAGTGTTTTAAATTTTGGTTATAAATGTCCTAAAAGTTTTGATTTGAATATGTTTCATATGAATAAAGACAACATCATGACCCGACCTAAACTCCTCTCTCGATTAAACAATTGTAATAAAAAAGTGAATTTAATTTCACTGAATAAAAGCCTTGGCCACATTTCAAGTCTCATTAACGACAATTTTGCCTTGCGTTACGGAATTCGTTAATAATTTTAATTATCCCAAAGTTTGTTATGTACGAAAGAAGAACCCACATGAAAAATGTCCCTTTATACGCATCATCCAACGAAACAACAATTTTAACGAGAACTCATGAGCCACATCTCGTTTTGTTAAATAGCATCAAAAATTCAGCTTTAATTATTATGACATTTTTATGGTGTACGTTAATGAATTGTATAACGTTACAATTATTGTTGTGCTGTTGTTCAAACATTAAAAATGTAAAAAGACAACGAAAAAGAAGTTAATATTAAAAACTGGGAAATCATTTTCTTCTTTTTTCGTTACATGTTTCCTGACTGCTCTCGACAGTTATGTACTGACTGTTGTACATATTAAAATACCTGTTAATAATTTAGTATTGAAAACAAGGTAAAATAAAAAAAAATATATTTAAAAATGGAAATTCATGACATTATCGTTCATAATATCGCCACTAATGAATTGCGACAGTTTTTGGCAATTTTATTTCAATAAAAAATGTACGCAGATATGTGCGCCGCTGATCTGAAAAAAATGAGTTACGCTAAGCGCTTAGCACAAATTTGACATTATCAAGAAAATACGTCATGAAATCAGATGTGTGCGATGCGATAGGTAAACGGCTCATAACGTACGTGTAGACAGAGTAGTCGGTAAATCTTATGCGACGTGTTTGTTTTGATATAGTAAAAATTTGTGATTCTCAAATTTCTTAAATTTGTGGTATTTTACGGAAACGAATGCTGCTGCCTATGACATTACTCAATTCTCCGCAAAACATGTGTTCCCTAAAGGCGCCTATAAGTTCTCAATAAAGATGAAAAACTCGAATTAAATCTCGATACTAAACAAAAATTTAACCGACAACTACAGTCATTTCATAGAAACATGAATGAATTGACACGCGGCAACTTTGATTCGTTCGTAGAGTGAAAATAACAAAATTTGAGACTTGAATTGATTTTTTATGAAATAAGATGTTTTGTAGATTTAAACTTACCTTGTGGGTACACGTTAAAACATAGTACAGAGGAACACTGTTTATGAGTAATATTACAAGTGTGCGTTACGGTAACGAGCCCCATCGCACACCTGTAATATTACTCATAACATTGTTCCTCTGTAATATACTATTAATACCAGCCCTATTCGAAAGTTGAGCATTACGTAGCAATCTGCCCCCGGCGAAAATGATCCATTACATGGTGTAACATAATCGGAATCAACTCTGACACATCCCTACCACTAGGAAAACACTGCACAATCTACCTGGCAGAGATAAGAGCCATTATTGAAGCATGTCATCTGATTTGGGATAAGGGTATATGTAATTTCAGACAGTGAATCAGCACTTGATACATTATCCGGAGTTGCTTTTAACTCGGCATTAGCTCTAAAATGTTGGGAAACCATAAATAACCTAACTAGGGACAACATCATAGAACTCATTTGGGTACCGGCGCATTCGATATTATGTATCCCATCCTCTCATAATAAGAGAATAATCGTAGACCTAATGAAAAATGAAGGGGCTAACCACTGGAGCACAACGACCGGTTGTAGACAATCCAAAAATTGTATCCGCCTCAACTCTAACTACACTAAATACCTAATTAACGTAAGTAGAACTAGACTGAGAACCTTTACAGGCATTATGACTGGACACTTCGGCTTTAACAAACACCTTACAACTATAGGCAAACGATCGGATCCGAGCTGTGACCTGTGCGAATTTCACTCAGACACAGCTGAACATTTTCTATGTTACTGTCCCGCTTACATCACGAACAGACGTAAGAATTTAGGCAATTACACTATCAGATACGATCTGATAAAAAATTTGCACCCACCCACGTGACATCCTGAACTACATCGCTAGTACAGGAAGATTTCGTGAATAGAAGGTAACTAAAACACTATAGTGAGCACAATGAGCCCGATGGAGGCTTCCGTGCGCGTTTTGTGCGGTTGCGCACAAAACAACTATTTTAATAAAAAAAAACATAATCGGAACACTTTTCGTAAATGTTTATGTAAAATTAAAGTTCGCATGGGCAGAGACAGTAAAACATTATACATTGGACGCTACATAATTTGCCCCTTTAGAAACAATTCTGTAAATCGTGTAGTTACATACCTCGCCTTCGGCTCTATACTCGTCAAAACAACAGTTTCCAAAGCTTGTTGGTCAAAAAAACATTCGCGAGTTTGGCTCTTATCACGGAGTCCCATGTAATTTACTATTGTTGGTGGGCACTTACGACGTTTAACATTTACTACTACACTGCCGTCGCCATAAGAGAAAACACTTAGAGAAAATCAGCAAAGATTTTCAACGAATTTCGTCGAAAAAAATCAAATTAGCGACAAAATTAACGAAAACAATCGACGAGAATCTGTTTTATTTAATTTTGTCGCTAATTTGATTTTTTCAGCGAATTTCGTTGAAAATCTGCGCTAATTTTCCCTAAGTTCCTATCCTTGTGACGGCAGTCAGAACGATCAACAAACACGAACCCAACTCGTCATATCACGGAACTTTAATTAATTTTCAGATGGCCATGATATGATGACTGTTTGGAGGTAGAGAAAGGGTTCAGACCAGAGCATATTATTTGGGAATTTTTTATACTTTTTTGGGAAATTTTGATGTCAATCCCCCGCAACGCTCATATGCCATTGTGTTACATTATCCCATACGAAAAACATTTGTTCTACCAATTTCTCCTTGAGCGCTGGGAGAGCCTTTACGAGGGTAGCCCTAGTGCATATCTCAGCCATCACAAAATTAAGGCATTGGAGCCTAATGAAGATTGAAATTTAAAAATAAAAATTTTGCTAAGCAGACAACTGGTCTGGAAAGAGATGCCCTTCATCATAAAGTTTACTATTAAGTTATTATTTGGAAATTTTTTATATTTTTTTTGGGGAATTTTGGGAATTTTTGGGAAATTTGGGGAATTTTATGGGAAATTTGGGGAAAGTTTAGTGAATTTTGGGAATTTGTTATATAGTAGGCTCTGGTTCAGACTGAGCATGACTCTAGGTGGAGGGGTGTCCAAAAGTCGGAAAGGAAGGATCGACAGTCTCTAAATTTATCTTAGATGAAGAACTTTAATTACATCGTCATTAACTGATTCGTAAACTTGCCCATTTTAAAATGCGGAAATCAATAAAAAAACTCGAAATCTTGAATCATATAGTGCGGAATTGCTCACATAAACCCATGATTCTTGTGAATTAGATTCATTCTAACAATCGTACCCACTAACAATGAAAAAAGTCTCAGCTCTTTTACTCAATTGACAATGCCACCCAATGCATTTCGACTAAAGTTTATAAATTTTGCTTATTAACTACCGAAAGAATAAAAATCTTAATTAATAAATTTAATTCACAATCACAATATTCGTGTACGAAAAATAAATTTCGATCATAATTGACGCTAAAAAACCACATGACAAGTCCACTGACACAATAACCATGGAGAAGAAAATTTATTGTTATCGTTTCAGTCCATTAAAATTTCAATAAAAATATTTTAGCGGAAATTCGCTTTGTTGGGGGTTTAATAAAAATATTACAGTTTTAATATTTATACGTCGGAGAGTCCACATCCAATCGCATGTACAACAAACATTTCGCGAACCTTCGCTGTGTTTTTTTATTAATTGCGTTTATTGTGTCAATTAAAGTGAAAGAAATTTAAATTTCAATTCACCTTTTTGTGATAGAAGATTTCATATGGAAAATTGATTACTTTATTAATTAACGGCACAACGGCAAAAAAAAATACACTCTAACGACCATCTCTTCCCAATTAATTCGTGTCCATTGGGTGGATTGAATAATTTACGTCCATGTGCGATAAATAACGTCAATAAATTCTGTCTATGAAGATTCATCTTTTCAATTAATGACTTTAGAACAGAATAAATCGTCAAGCAATTAGTAGTAAATTTACATGGGAAACTGGAAATAATCTTGGAAATAATTATTGTCACCGTTGCGATCTGACTGATTCTCATATATTAGGTTTATAGTTAAGGATATTTTCACACAAAGAGATTATTACATTCATTCTGAAGAATTTCTCTTTTAATTCCAGTTACGTGCAAATAATGTATTCGCTGAGCGCATTATTTATCACGACTGTTGTGTTTCTATATAAGCAACCAGAAAAGTTGAACAGAACCGAGGCTAACATTTGCTGCCAGACAATGACAGAAGAGGAAAAAGATTTCGACATTAAGGGTGAAGTTGGAGAGTATAGGGGGACAACGTTTGCATGGCATGGCATCTGATAAAAGTTTATCTCTGGCGAGTAATTTTATCTCCCACAATTTTGAATTGTCACGAATTATTTGACACAGCCCATAGAATAAGAACAGCTGTAGAATGTAATTCACACTACATGGAGAAAAGTTACCTGCCACAGGTATGTTTTTGACAATTGATATTTCCAGACAGATCTTTAAGAGGGAACGCGCAAGTATCTTATGATCTTTCTAGCAAATTGCAAAATCATGATAAAAATTCTGTTTTGGAAAGTTTTTCCTTAAAAAATCATAATTTGACTCTGTCATTATGCACGTCGTTTGGGTATTGTTTTAGTTGTCTTCCAGGCTATGCATATTTCCATGTTTAACTGTACACTATAAATAATGTGGATTCATTTGTAGAAAATGTGAAATATGAGAATTTTCTTATTTTACAATAATTTATTATAAATTACAATTTTACAAATTGCCAGTGCAGTGAAAGCCTGCCATTTTTCATTCATGTTTTTAACATGGAATGTGTGTTTTTCAGCAAACCGATCTTATCAGTAATCATTCAATGTACCTGAGTGGTGATGAGTTTGCAATATAAATTAGAAATAAAACATTTATTTACATAATGATGTTGTTTTGCAATCTCTACGTTGTAATTATAGTGTCGGATGCCAAACATGCCAACGATGAGCAAAACAAATTCAAGTTGAATCAATTTTTCATTTTTATGGTGCAGTCAATCTATAGTTTCGCGATTGTGCGTCATTTGTGTGTTTTTTTTTAATCAAAGGAAATCCCAAGAATGTTCCGTACTTGTTGGAATAGCACGTGACATTTTTGTAAGAATTTCTGTGTAACATTTCGCGGAATTAAAAAATTATAAAAAAAGTTGTAGCTAAACGGAAAAAATGGAAACATTATAAAATTAACCGAATGGTATTTTATACCGTAAGTGAGTATAATTATGCAACTAGTAAGTAATATAGATATATGCTTACAATCATGTGTGTAAAGTGGAGGGACTAGTTTTTATTCGTTTTTAGTACACAAATACATGCCCATATCTCATGAACCATAATGGTACAAATTCTAAAAACATGAACGGAGGTAAAAGGACATATTTGAGGACGCTTACACTGGCCCCTAATTGAATTACCACCTGCAATTTTTGTGATTTTGTAACCACACTTTAAATTTCGACTCGAACAATTTTGATCAAATCAAATACTAGGGAGATGGTGGAAACTATTGCTTGGCATCAATTTTTATGTTTTTATTAGACCCGTTGGAAAAACGTTCAGTTTTTCGTACATATCACGCCAAGGAAACTGTTAAGTGGCAAGAGAAGGTTGTGCGTCTCAGGAAACGGTGGAAAACTGATCTCACGTGAGTGACTCGGACTCCCTGGTCGAGTGTGACCAGGGGCGTGACAATCTTTTATTTTGATCTTTACAAGTAATACTCACGTTGAGTATGATTTCAAAATATCAAAACAAAAGACTATCAGATCCCTAAGTGTATCAAACTAAGGCAACTTTACCGTATGCGATGGAATGGGATGGTATAGTGGTAACGTACTCGCCTTCCACCCTTCCACCCTTATGGGACGGGTGGTCTAGTGGTGAACGCACTGGACTTCCACCGAGATGGCCCGGGTTCGATCCCCGGAACGGGGAATTTTTCCCTAAGAAATTATAGACTGTACAACGTTCACCCAAGCTTTATAAATTGGGTAGTCTCGGTATTCGATGCCCGGGACGCAAGATAAGGTGCATAAAATATGTGACGTCACTCGCATATGGAGAGCAAGGTGTACTGGAGCGTCACCTGTTGGACAATAGGAGAACCAACAGCGTGGACCAGATCAGTTCAACAAGAAATTGTGTATCGGTGCGTTTGATTCGACCTCCCCAGCAATGGAGCCTGTTATTATAAATCAGCACATAAGATGGCGCCTACAACCTGCGAGCGTGATATTAAAAATGTGAATGATGGCAACCCAGTATACATTTACAAAATGGGTCTTCACGATGTCGAAAGACGAAATGTCATGTACCTTCGGTTGCCTGGCTTCGGTTGGCTAGGCCATACTCCCGGCAGACATAAACACAACAATTGACTGTGGAAAAGATTAACTCAGGCAGTATTACATATATAAGTCCTATGTTTATGTAATATAAGAATTGTAATAGATGTAAAAACACCATACGCTAAAATTTAATAATAAACTCGCCTTTCACGCAGAAAACCAGGGTTCGATTCCCGGAATGTATAAAATTTTTCTGTAATTAACTGATCATATGGAACGTCCCTAGGTTCACCCAAGCTTTAGAATTCGGGTAGTTTTCGATGTCCGAAAGCGCAAAAATTGTACACAAAAAAAAATATCTGTGACGTCACCCACATATGACGACATTTGTGTACATCAACTAATGGTCGAAAGAGCAACCATGGTAAGAGAGCTAGCAAGAGGTACATAACGATAGATGGCACTAACCGAAATAACGACAAAACAAAGGCGCGAACGAAGGCAACCTATGAACGTCACACAGTTGGGTTCGCGTGGTCTCTTTGGACAGAATGCTATCCAATCGGATGCCGAACTTGTTGGACTCAAGCTCCCGGCAAATTGCACTGCTTTCCAAATGAACAGTTAAAATGTGTGAAAAGAAATTAAAATAGCCTAATAATAAATAATAATAGCCGAACCTGTCACTGACCTTTCGGTCTTCAATATGAATTGTAATCATTAGAATATAAGAGCATTGTAAAAAACAGTTGTACTCCATACGCTAAATAATAGTATATTATAATATAAGCGGAATAATTGCGTAATTATAGTCGAGGTGGGGTGAAATTTCAAAGGGCGTTAAATCAAAACTCATCGAATTTGTTGCAAAAAATTTCGTCTAGATTGATTTTTTGATTTAGTATTCGGTTATCATAACAACACACGTTTCATTCTCATTCATTCATTCATTTCAGTGTAGCCTACGTCATCATTAAAGAACCGGATTATAATAGCGTCATTACAACCCTACTTTTAACAAGAAAGTCGACTATAATAGGGCGATTATAGCCCCATTACTAGTGCAATAATTGGCTTATTATAGGCTCGAATGTGACAAATAAATAAAATAACCGTATGCGATAAGGAGTGTTTTTTCATGTATATTTTGTTAAGCTGAAGGTAGATGTCGCAGAGGTTATGGTCGTGCTCAAGGTTGGTTTGAAGATCCGAACTTTGGCAGAGTTTCCGACATTACCATAGGTAATTGCCGTGGATGATAAAAACTATAATTTCAAGCGGGAACCGCGGGGCTCACTTATTGTTTTTGTTGATGTTGGGGACAGTCGGAGAGAAATAGTTTTAGTAAAGAATGTCTGGCATTGTATGCGCTGACATAGTGGTAAAATTGGCTGCCACCAAGTCATTTCCCGCTGCTCTCAGTGTGTAGTGACCGATCTCAGGTCTTCTGAAAGGTATTTGTTTTTCAATCGCACCAATATCAACCGAGCCATAAGACTAAAAGAAAAAGATTTATCACCTCGTGTTTTTAAGGTTTTATCATTCGACAGATATTGTTTCAATTGAAAAACTAATTATCATTATATTATATGCGGTTTATATATTATAGATCGGGCATTTTAATTGACCAAAATTTAGTCGAAATTTAATTATTTTTTCGTTTACAACTTATTGTGATGTCAGAAATGTCAAACTTTTATACTTTAAGTTTTCATGGTGTAAAAATAACTTCCATTCATTCATTCATGCTCGATTACAAAGGTTTAAACCGGTACGGTGGTGTCGGGAATTTCCTCAATATATTTCTGTGCAACCAATTTTTCGACATTATATACGCAACCATCAACATTTCAAATCATTTTCAAGTAAATATTCCACTAAAACCAAGGCTAGATAATTAATGCAAACATTATATTTGTTCGAACTTTGTGCCTCCGGGTTTTGTTACGCAAATATACTGTAGCGGATGTACAGTGATAGCGGATGGCTTTTACCTCAGAGACTTTGTTCCATGTAGGTGGGCAGCGAGCTATTAAGCGCGTACGGCGAACTACAATACGCCCTTGGCAAGGTTTTCCCCCATCCAGACGGCCTTACATGCATAGGGCTCCGCTCCGAATCCATCCATGGAATCTACCCCTTAGACCGCGCATCCCTTATCATGCCGAATTTTGACGGAACACCAGTCTTTCTTTAGTATAGCATATTGTTCGATGTGGATGAAACATGTGGATGAGTTTGGAAAGAAGATGTAATACAAATGGTCAAATCTTTGGCTGTTTCTCAATTTGATTCTGTTGGTAAACTGTTCCAAAGCATTCGATTAAAATAATATTTTCAAAGAATTGTTTAAGCTTCAACTTCCGTTTAAATTTCCATTGATTGAAATCGAAAAATCAATAAATTTTGCTATTATGCGATTAGCGTTCCACCGTCCGAATAGCAATTTGCATACCGTATCGCATATCATAATTTTATTATTAAATAACCATGCACCTTAACTACTAAAAGCCACTTTATAATTTGGCATTCTACGACAAATTTAAATATTTACCTTTTTACTTGACTTTATTTTGAACATAAATAACAATCAAAATACAAAATATTTTCCATATTTATGAACAGTTCGCATATCTCTAAATAATTTTTCCGTTTCCACAGAGAGAGATATAATTCATTGTTTGTGAATTAAATCGTGTGTGCATTCAATATAGAAAAAAGCACAAATGTCTTATGTATGTACCTCTTTGGTTACAGGTTCGATTAACATTAATGTCACAACAACAAAACCGAACTAACTTCACGTTATATTGCAGATTTCAGATATATATCTCGCGATTACAATATAAATATATTTGACAAGATGACAGAATCTCATTGCACATTTTATGTTATGCTATAGAGCTATACAATATGGCCTTAAGTTACATTCATATTGTATCATTGGCACTAAAGAACAATTTAACGGTAGAATATTCGAATGACTAAAAATATATATTTATTTAACTAAATTGCGAAACTCGCACAAGAACCCTCCTGCCGTTTGTATACGACAAATAAGGCAACGGGTCATTAGTTGCATGAATTGTCCAGAATTTGTTTTATATTTATTATTCTTAAAATACAAAGTTTGCTGTCAAATCAACAAGTGTATTCTTTCTATTTGTCATTTTTGCTGTGAGAATGCGGGTTTTTTTCTGTAGAGAAAGTATTGAAAGTTGATGTCAAAACAATGTTCTACTGTAAAGCCATTAGCTGAAAACTACTGTTGCGAATTTATATTTAAATTCCAGTTTCATTCGAACATAATCTTTTTCTCACAATCTATGAGTGTTAATGTTCGGAAGAGTTTATGTTCCAAGATAACTCACTTATTTTTTCGTTAAAAAAAGAAACTAATCTTTCACAAAATGTAAGAAAAAACGCAGTTCTCATTAGATGGTCTCGATGTCTCATTCATGTTGCTACTTATGCGTAACATGGCTGCTGATTGCCAGATACAGTTGACTAAAAATCGATATAGTTGCTGCCTGATTTCTATCTGTAACCATTCTTAAGTTTCTTAAGAATCATTTGCATGCAAATCCTTTGTGAATCATAAACCGAATGAAAAGTCGGGGAATGAAAAATAAGTGTTCGATTAGACGAAAAATCTCAGGTGAGTCGAAACTTGCAAACTTTAGTGTTCGCAAATTTCTGAAGAACTGAACAGATTTCTAAGCTTAAGAATTTGAGAACGACGAATAAAATGGGGAATTTAAGGTACGGAAAAATGTAGGATATATTTCAAAATTATATTCATGATGTAAAAATAACGTAAATTTTGTGTATCATGGATAATTCATGTATATGATGTAAGAAAGATGTACAAAAGATGGATTATTAATGTAAAAACATTGGACTTTGCAGCACAATTTTTCTATCATTTTTACATTCCATTCCAGGTTTTTAAATGTTGATTCCAGATTAGAAAAGCATTAATTTACATCATTGTAACATGATTTACAACATTTTTTCATTACTTACATAAATTTCATTTTTTCATTATTTAAATGATGTAAATGATGTTAAAGTGATGTAAATCATGTAAAAAGATGTAATAGTTATTTTCATGACAATGGGAGAAAATAGAAAATTCCTTAACAAGGTTGACTTCTGTGGCCAAAGCAGAGAAAATTTCAACGAGAGCGAAGTCTGTGGCGAGAGCAGAGACAACTGCAACGAAAGTGAAGTTTGTGGCCAGAGCGCAGCGGGGGCTGCAATTCACTCGAGTTGCAATTTTTTCTGCGAGCGCCACAGACGTCAACCCATTTAAGAATTTTCTATTTTTCCCCGAGTTATGAATTAAACTTTTCTCATTTGTTATGCGAAAATTTATATTTTGTCCCGAAAATTCTCAACACAAAAATAAAAGATAGTTTATCATGGGCGCACGGTAGCGATGCGCCCGTGACGCAAGTTCCCATACGATCAAAAAATTAGGAAAAATTTTTTTTGTAGACATAGGAACCATATATACAGCTAAGTTTTGACTTTTTCCATTTGCGTCGTATCCCTAGACCTAGTTTTTCGGATTCTACGTAAAATTTTGATTGAAATCGACGTTTTACTCATTGAAATCGGTCCAGTGGATCCGAAGATATGACCTTAAGAAAATCGTCATTTTCCATACAAAATCTACTATTTCATAGAAGCCAAAGTTAATGGAAACATCCTACGTTAGTTAGTTGATTCCAGAGCCATTTGTATGAAAACCGACTTTTTTGGCTCGAAAACGGCTCGATAACTTTTCTTGAAAGTTTGCAGGGGCCTTCGGGTGGGCATTCTAGGCCATATGAGATTTTAAAATGGGGTGGTACCGGCCTCGTTTGTATGTGTGTGTGAGTGTATTGAAAGTATGGGTCAAATTAATATGAGCAAAATTTTTGGACTGTGTTAGGATGTAGATAGATGTTTGGTGTCAAAGGAAACATTGATGGGCTGTGTGTGTCAGGGTGACCAACAGAATGGGCGACGGTGGTATGGAACGGACTTGAGAATAAAATGATTTTTTTTTTATTTTTTTTTTTTTTTGTTGGAGATACATGTTTCGTGTCAAAGGAAATTTTTTTTCACCGGAAATTTATTTCGCCGGAAATTTTTTTTCGCCGAAATTTTTTTTCGACGAAACTTTTTGAAATTTTTTTTTTTTCGACGAACTTTTTTATTCGCGGCAAATTTTTTTTCGCGGAATATTTTTTCGCCAAATTTTTTTTTCGCTGAAAAATTTTTTTTGCTGAATTTTTTTTGCTGAAATTTTTTTTCGCCGAAATTTTTTTTCGCTGAAAATTTTTTGTTGAGTTTTTAAGTTTATCTAACTCTGCATCAAATATACTGTTTTATGTCCTTTGTATGATATGCTCTTTGCATACCAGTTTCAGTCTTGTTCGTACGTTTATGTAATAAACATCGTTTGTTTCGATCACTGGCGTTTCTATAACTGCAAGGTCCATAGCTGAGTCCCACTTATTTTAACACAGCACGAAGCTCTTTTACTGGAATAACAAAATAAGTGCGAAAAGAATTACTTCAGTTTTGGAATGTGTTAAAATTAAAGCAGTACGAATTTTGTTTGTTCAATGATTGAACTTCAGTCAATGTTTGAGGACATTTTTGTTGAACGGTTGTTTGGCGAACAAAAGACTCAGTTGGAAGAAATTTTTTAAAGCATCGTTTGACTATTGGCTACGTTAAAATAGGGAGAAAAGAAATTTCTGGATTTTCGTTTTGTTATTTGGTCGTGAAAATAACTGGAATCGTTTGGTTGTTTGGTCGTGAAAATAACTAGAATCGTTTGGTTGTTTGGTCGTGAAAATAACTGGAATCGTTTGGTTGTTTGGTCGTGAAAATAACTAGAATCGTTTGGCTGTTTGGTCGTGAAAACAACGGTTGTTCAAACAGTACGAAAGTTCGTTGATATATTTTCGTAAAGCGTGAAAGATCGTGGAAAATCAGGTTTTGAGTCTGTTGGGTGAATGAGGAGAAAAGCGTGGACTACATTTTCATATATCGTGAGACTTTTTCGTTGGATTTAGTATTTTGGACGAAAATGGTGCTTGGAAAATTGTTTTAGGTGTCCGTTACATTCGATAAAAATGGAAGGCACGTTAGCGGTGCATCACAGAAATATTCAGGCTCGGAAAGGTGAAAGACTTTCCATCAATGGCGTGGTTGAAGGACGTTGCAGTGAATTGGTTGCAACATATTTGATTTGAAACGAGTCGTAGTGCGTGTGAAGGAACTAATTTGTTTCGACATTTTATGCAATGGTTGACTTTCAAAGTTTTTTGTTTTGATGAGGGTTATTAAACAGGGAGTGTGTTGAGTTTTTAAGTTTGTCTAACCCTGCATCAAATATACTGTTTTATGTCCTTTGTATGATATGCTCTTTGCATACCACTTTCAGTCTTGTTCGTACGTTTATGTAATAAACATCGTTTGTTTCGATCACTGGCGTTTCTATAACTGCGAGGTCCATAGCGGAGCCCCACTTATTTTAACATTTTTTTCCGACGAAAATTTTTTTGAGATAGAGAGAGATAGATGTTTGGTGCGTTTGGTGTCAAAGGAAAAGTTATTGGGTTGAGTGTATCGTGTTCGTGTGACCAGCAAAATGGCCGACGGTGGTATGGGACGGACTTAGGAAAATTATTTTTTTTTTGGTTGGAGATAGATGTTTCATGTCAAAGGAAATTTTTTTTCGACGAAAATTTTTTTCGCTGGAAAAAATTTTTTGGACGAAAATTTTTTTCGCCGGAAATT
>CM055405.1:17395497-17412289 GCA_029228625.1 Pseudolycoriella hygida | reverse complement strand
TTCATAAAGGATGTCACGCTTGCTATAAACTCCACAAAGTCCATATCTCCTAACTGGTCAGAGATTTTGTTTATAGTACTCCGGCTACCCCCCCCCCCAAACATCCCCCCTATTTGGGGGGGTAGCCAAAGTTCTATAAACAGAATTTGCTGTCCTGACTGAGTTATTACCTTTTTATGGATACTCATTTTTTATAGCAAACGTGACATCCTTTATGAATGACCCCAAAGATCTGATTCAAATCAGATTTATTTTGACTGGGATGTGAAATATGTACGTCTGTCGCAGTATAGTCTCTTGAACAAAATTTTTCACTGTTTTCATTATATGAAAGCCTCGACGAGAGCATCGATGAAAATCAATTAAAAGCATAGCACTACAATGACATAATAATATAGATATACTGGGCTTACGTAACCATCACCAGAAGCAAAAATGAAAATACGAATTTTGTGTACAGTATGAACATCCCACACATACACAATTCACGCTCATTTGTTCTGCTGAAAATACGTAATCCGCTTAAATTTTACGTAATTTACCAACACTACTAAACATTTCGCATTTCAATTTCGCTTCAATTTGTGTTATTTTTTGTCAAAGACTGCCAGTCTACATTAGTAGTAAGTCATTGGTGCAGTTTTTATTAATCAATAAAAAATACAATATTGACAGCCGACATACCACTGACTGCGTCAAACAACACTTCTATCGCAAATGCGAATTAAATTAAAATAAAATATCGTAACGTAGAAATATTCTCGGAAACATACTGTGTTCTGATTTTGAGGTAATATATCTTGGACTGTGCCGGACATAAAGTCCAACAATTGAACACTTATGTTAAGTAAATTCAGCCTAAGAAATTCATAAAAAAATTTTACGTACTTCAATTGATGTGTAATGTCGATTGAAATTAAATTTCAAAATCTATATCTGGCTTGTTGAAATGCTTTCATAACATAAAATGCATCCAAGTGCTTCCATCAGTGTCAGATTGTTCAGAATATAAAATTGATTTATACATCAACATAAAACCCTATTACAAGTTTTACATTTTCACCTACACAAATTATAAGAAATAAAATAAATAAAATGTCGGTCATGTGAACATTAAAACAACAATCCAATTAAAATATTATTTTCCATGCATATGCATGCATCTCTGGATTGTTCATGAAGAACACCTTCACTAAACGTTTTATGATCCGAAACACTGGAAATGGTATACACGGATCGAATTCATCTTCAATTTCAGCCATAAAAATTTGATGAACGATCTATAAAACTGTAAAAAGTCATTTCATAAAAATCACTCCTTTGCATGTGACCACCACCGGTCGTATTGACCAAAGTGTTGATCAATAACTAAGAATTAAAATCAAAATAATAACTTTTAATCTGGCTGTTTATTCCTTTTCTTTAATTGCAACGTACTGACTTATTTTATAAATATTGATTGCCTTGAGCTATCACCAAAATATCATTCGCGATATTCAAGCTTAATCTACCAAACAATAGAAGAATTCCGTCAGGGGCTACTTTCTTTTACTTTACTTTTTTGGTGCTACAGTCACTTCTAATTCTAAACTAATTTTTGGGCGACCAACCCCTCTTCGCCCTTCTGAATCGTTACGGAATAACTTTGAGGAGCTCTGTTCTTATTTATGCATAAATTCCATACGCTTGGTTCTGTCGTAACCTTGTTTGAAGTCGATGAAAAGATGGTACTTCCGGACTTGAAATTCTTTGCCCTTCTGCACACTCAGACGAGATGTGCATGTTTGGTCAGTTGTTGAGCGATCTCGTCTGAATTCGTTTTCATAGTCCGCAATGACACTCTCTCCCCGTGGATTTAGTCTTTCGAATAGTACTCGAGAAAAAACTTTGTAGGCCGTATTCAGAACGGTAGTTTTCGCAGTCGGTTTTGTCACCTTTCTTGTGTAGAGGTAAAATGGCACCCTCTAGCCACTCGTCAGGCAACTCTTCCGTGTTCCATATTCGTTTTACTAAATCATATATCACTTTAGACAATTTCTCACCACCTATCTTCAGCAGTTCCGCTGGTATATTATCCGGACCGGAAGCTTTGTTGTTCTTGAGTGAGAGGATTGCTACTGAGACTTCTCCCCTTGTTGGCGCTGCTGCGATACGACAGTCATCGTCAAGAAAAGAAACACCGCCACCATCAGTCACATCATCACCCCCGTTGAACAACGCATCAAAATGATGTTTGAATCTCTCCCAGAAATCCTGGTTTTGCAGTAAGCAACGTACCGTTTACTGCTTTGCACCGTGAGGTGCCACTACAGAAAACAAATGGTTAGATTCACCAGACGAATTTGAAAGGATTGTTAGTACCAATACCACACTAATCAACCAACAACAACTCTATCCCACCTACCCCTACCCAACTCAACACACTATACGAATCGCTACTTATGTAGTTATGATCGACAATATAATGAGCATAGCATATGTCAATGTCGTAGTGGATTTTCGGCTACGAAGGAAATTAAACCAGACTTAGAATGTTCCGTTAGACGATCAAGACCGGTAATTAGGCTAACTAGAGGTGTGTAGTTCATCCATAGATGGACTATGATTGTCTATTAAGTTTGATAATGATGATAACAATATTATGGATTAAAAGTTAAGTATTCTTTTTATTAAAATTAGCCGTTTACTAAGTGTAAACACGCACGGGGCTGTTCCGGCCCATTGTGCTGGCTATGGCTCTTACTTCATTTAATGTTTATTATAACCTCCTTGTGCTAGCTATGTAATTCAGGATGTTGTACCTTGGGTTTTGCTTAGTGATAAGAAAATTTGTTAACTACATAACACTAGAAAATAAGCACGAGATTTTCAATAAACCGGTGAAAGATTTGGAGACATGTGGTGGTGATAGTGCTGAGTCACAAATGTCGCATGGGAAACATGTGATGAGCCATTCTGTCATACGATGAGAGTTCGTTCTTTTCGTATTTGGACGCAGAACAGATAAGTTGTTTCTTAAGAGTTAACTTGTTGCTCGTGATTGCTTGTCACTTTTTTTACATGGCAAGGCCAGTTGGGCCATCGTGTGATTTGAATTGCGTTTAGAAGTTCGTTGTTTCGGGGCTAGTTTTAATACCCAAATCTATTCTTAACAACATCTAAGTTGTGTCGATAACAGCTTCTAGGTTTGGATATAAAGGCATTTGTGGATGATCAGTTTTATAAACGAATTTAAAGAGAATGAGCCGTTTGCATGGAAAACATTTTTTGTAGGAAATATTATTCTGAGCAAAAAATTGTTCTACGCCATGGCAAAATTATTAATAATTATTTTCTGATTTCAAAGAATTGTCACACACGAAAATTACTATACTTGACTATATCGAATGAACTTAACCTAATTCCATTACTAAGACGTCGTACTAATGCAGCAGTATTTTTCATCCATGACATACTCACTGGCAAAATCAATGATCAGTTCCTCCGTGACCATATTCAACTGTACGATGGAACAAGATGCCTGAGAAATCCTTCGTTCATTCGTATAAATGGAAGCAAAAACGACTATTCCCGTTTTTCACCTTTCAACTTTGCATGTGAATTAATGTAAACACAGACATGTAAATCCATCATTGCCATCTATGAATTTTCGTCGAAGCGTTCTCCGGCTCGAAAACTCAGTTTTCAATGAATTTGGTAATCCTGACATATAACTTTATTTATTCAAAGATATTTTAAAATTAAATAACATTTTCCGATCTATTAGCAGAAACAGCTTCATTGAACCCACGGTTCTCGCTCTAATCTTAACTGATTAGTCTTGTCAAGTCATTACGACTTTGAAATTGAAACTCCAAATCTAATCGATTTGTGCAAAACTTCCAGTCTAGTCGACTGGTAATCAATAACCCCTTTTTTACAGATAGGACTGGTCAGAATCAACTCGACAACTGTGATGACAGCAGCCATTATAATTTTACAACAATCTTTACATTGAATTTTTCTTTGGTCACCCGTGGCTTGCTTAACACTTTGACCACTTTGACGATGCCATCATTATGGTAACAAATTGACAACCAATATTTTTGGATTTTTTTCGTTTTTACTAAATTTGACGCATTTAAATTTTTGTTTTTAAATAATGTTTTTAAATAGTTTGACAAGGCCTAACGCCAATTTTTGTGTACTTATGCTTTTTTGTATTTTCTTTTTTCTATGTATAATCTAAATTATATTCTTTGTGTTTTGTTATTTATTTATATTAATTGCTATCTTATGTTACTTTTTAAGTGATTTTGTAAATGTTTTGGTTTTTTTTAAAGAGAACTATGATTAAAATCATAGCAACTCTTTTTTTTTACCATGTCGGCTTTTTAGTAGACAATAAAATTAGTATCAATCAATCTATCTCTTTTCTTCGCATGTAATTTTAAGTGATTCTCTCACGAAAAAGACTATTTTTGCTGGTCAAGTGCTGCTTCATAAAAAATTCAAAATTGGAAAATGTACTGAAAGCGCACTTTTGAAACTAAAATATAAAATCAGCAAAGAATTTTCGATGCATGTCGCAGGACAATTTGTTGTTCTAATTGAATTTTTGCATCGTTTAAAAATAAATTTCGAAAATACAAACGTTCCATTGTATGGTTTTGGCTTAGGATTTGTGGACTCAGTATACGTTCGTCTCATCACCCAACATTCAGGTTAGGTTAGTTTGTAAGGGGTACGCAATATATTTTTAAGTGATAAAGTTGTGAATTTGCTAGTTTTTTATATTTGGAGTTATAATTTGTATTGAGGTTAAAAATTCGTTACAATGTCCTTCGGATGACGATTTTTAATCAGTTCGCACTTGATTGTGTAATTGCCTAAGTGTCATCTTAAGTTAAGTAACTATTCATGACAACACACAAGGAAATTGAAACGCTGAATCTTAGGGGGCTTTAGAGAATTCTTTTTCGCGAATATTTTCTATCGAAAAGTAAATCGTTTTCCTTTGGTTCGGTCCTTTTTCATCAACCATACAAACAATTGGAATTTTAAATAATTACAACTATGAGCAAAATACGAAAAAAGTTTCTCTTCTCCTATTTCGACTGATTTATAAATTAGTTAAATAATTTATTATTCATAAAAGAAATTCTTCTTAAGTTACGTGTGGTATAAAGTTACATTAAAATCGTTTTTATTAGATGAAGAAATCACTATAATGGTAATTTAATTATATAGTGCTTTTCAATGTAAGTTATTTTTTTGTTTTCAGAAAAACGAAAAAAATTGAGTTGAAAAGAAATATTGAATTTATCAAACTATTAACGGTCTCACAAGACCGTGAAAAGTTATTTTTGGGATGATAATTAAATGGAATCAGTTGCTATAAACAGTTATGTCAGATGACTTCTCTTTACGTTAGTTCGGATCTAGAGAACTTGTTTTTGGGAACAGTCGTCTGACTCTCACCTGAACCTAAGATACATTATGTCTTTGCCAGTGACATTAGAAGTTTTTTGTATTAGTCTCTCAGTAGATTTTGACCTGATAAGAAGCTTTATGAGCAATGATTTATTATCTTTCTAAATCGCTTTGGATTGCTTGGATTTAGACCAGAAGAAACAAAAAGAAACGTTTTGTTTCGCTTCAACAATCTACTAGCATATTTGCTGATTTCGTCTTATCAAGTACTCATCAGTACACCTATGCTGGCAATTCTATGTGTCTATCAGCACGACACATAGTGGAATGAGCAATCATATACACTGTCTTTTTGCTTTTATAGACACCTCGTTTGCTCGATCAACTAGATTTGCCACTTCCAGCGTTATTTAAATTTTAAATTGTAGAGTTGATATGCTAGATTTGCCAACTTCTGGCATATCTTACAAAATATAGTTGAAATCGCCAGAAGTTGGCAAATCTAGCATTTCAACTCTACAATTTAAAATTTAAATAACGCAAATCTAGCAAAATCTAGTTGATCGAGCAAACGAGGTGTCTATAAAAGCAAAAAGACAGTGGATATGATTGCTCATTCCACTATGTGTCGTGCTAATAGACACATAGCCTTGCCAGCATAGGTGTTCTGATGAGTACTTGATAAGACGAAATCAGCAAATATGCTTGTAGATTGTTGAATCGAAAAAGAACGTTTCTTTTTGTTCCTTTTGGTCTAAATCCAAGCAATACAAAGCGATTCAGAAATTCAGTTTTCAAAGACCAAGCAATACAACAAATTTATAGAATGATTTATTATGAAATTAACTATGGTTTGACGGAAGAAGAGACTAGCTACTAGGGTTTTTGAAGTAAGAAATTACATGGTAAATTTTATATATGAATTTCTCACCAAGAAAACTGTGATCAAAGACTACTACCGATGTACTTCATTACAAGTTGAAAATACCTCCGATACGTAAGAGTGTTATAAATATTTTCAATGAGGAAACACAGTACACCGGAGACCACCTAAGGTGCAAGGTAGCTTCAATTTTTACCCGGGAGCAATTGAAGATTCTTTTATATGACAACTGTATTCATTAAAATGTTAATTCTGTTGCAGTTTATAGGATTCAAATTGTTGTAAGATTTGTACAATAAAATGTTAATGAGAAACTGGAAATTGGCGATTTATCAAATCATTTTTTCTAAAACTTGATTACAAATGTAATGCTTTCGTTGTGCGATTACAAGACATTTTCGTTTTTTGCAGTCTGAAAGCTAGTGTCTACGCAGTTACGTAACTTTTACTTGATTTAGGAAAATTTGTTCATTTAGAAATTCTTTTTCTCACTGTCATGTTAGGTGTAAAATTGTTTTTCATCCCTAGGGATTGGCAATTTGATTATTCTTAAGCACTGAGAAAAATATCTACAAGCGACGACGTAGAAATTGTGTTTATAATATACGCCGGAGACGTACTTTGTCCACCGTGCACGTATTACGAGCGCCGTGCATGTACTATGTGACCTCATAACACGTTCGTTACGTTACTACACAATAATCAAATAAGGTTGATAATACACTCACCGCGTATATAATACGTCGGCGTCGTATTCACACAAACACAATTCCTACGTCGCTTGTAGATATTTTCCTCAGTGAGGTTTTCGTTTCTGTCAGCTTATCGAAAAGAGAAACAACAAAAAGGAGGGAGAAATTATGAAAATGTGAAATGCTAATATCAGAACTCAAAGAGAAGTAGGAAATTCATTTTTCAGTGAAGTTTTTACCCAGGTGAAGCGAGACCATCACTGATCTGTGGCTGCTGAAGCTCATCAATTAACTTAACATATGAAAATGTAGTACACAGACACATTTTAACAAATTTTGTGAAAAGCGATGAGCGTTCAAAAGGCCCTTTGACAATTTTACGTTTTAAAATTACTTCGATTTTAAAAATACAATATGTAGAAAGGTGGCCCGATGAATGGGCTGGCAGTTCGAATAGTTGGCCGTTCGACAAATATCAACGGTACGGTCTAAAAGTAAGATGCGTACTCTTTCGATACTGTGAAAGACTTTAGAATAGAACACAAGGTTCTATTCTAGTAAGTTTTCTATTAAGCACATAAGTTGTACAAACTAAAAGTGAGATGTGTACACTTTGCTGTTCGAAAGCTGAGTCCGTCTCCAGTTGTTCCAACTCTCCTTATATAGCGATGAATCCATCATGGCTGTTTCGATAGGAATGTTCTGGAATGTTGGCGTTTCGTCAAGTGACATCAAATGGGTTGCGCCATCTCTGGTGTCAGTGTGAAATGTGTGATGCGCGCGGTTTTGTAAGTTTAAATGCTTGATATGGTGTGATGTTAAGTTTATAATTTGATGTTATGCTACAAATACGAATTTATTTGGACATGTCGTTGAACACTTTTGAGTACAGTAGGATATGTTATGGAAATGAAATGTTGAAAACTCTAGTCAAGAAGTCTAGAAGTTTATCGTTTTGAATGTTGCCTTAAGTTTTTCTCTTGGCATCTAGTGCAACTACTTTCGTATTTTATGGAGAACATAATTATTATTGACATATATTTAGTATATGCCGACCGCCACGTAATTGGTTTATTTATGGCAATTTAATGGTCAAAAACATATCAAAGTTTTTTTACTATCATGGCATACGTGCTGTGTATTTGATTTTTATTCGCAGTGTAGATGGGAGATAGGAGACGTGATTTTATTATTCGAGAAAATACAACCAATAAATAAATATTTAATTGCAGCAAAGATATTGATGCTCTGTGATATTTGAGTACAAATGAAATGTTTAATTACTATATTGATAAATAAATGCAATTATATTTTTCTGAAACTCATTTTTTGTTGCCTGTTTAGTTATTAATAAAAAAATCCGAAAAGTTCAAAAGATAAATGTCCCTCCTTTTACTTAAACGTTAATAAATTGGATGTAAAGAAGAAAAATGATAATTTACTTTTTTTTAACTCCGCCGAAATGTCAACTGGGCGTTGCCAATATTGTGACAGGCCCAAACATAATAAAGTTGTTGCAGTCTATAATAATATATGACTTAAACGCAGATCTTTGTAAAATAAAGTCATGTAAAGCATTGCAACGACTATGCGTTTTACTCTAAAAAGAGATTTTAATCAACAGCAAGAACCAGAAATTTATACAATGGAACATTCATTTTTTTATTTAAAAAATTATAAACCTCAGCACGCACATTTTTCTCTCCTCGTAAATTTCGGTTTATGTACCAATGTTGAAGATAAATTTTTCGAACTGGAAACGAAAACATCGTGTGCACAAACATTGCCTCCCAAAATTATAAATTATTGGTGTGAACGAATAAAGACATGTTGCGAAAAAAAAATCAATTCATTGTTCCTCAATGGAATACAGTTAAAATGAGCTTCAATGTAATTATTGTTTTGTTCAAATAATAGGGGGAATGTACAAGGGAGGAGGGGAAGGAAAAATTAATGTTTGCTATGGGTTAGGGTAGATATTCACTGAGAGAAATGTTTTCTAAACATATTTTTGATGTGTTCGAAGAACCATACACTTGGTAGGATGTTTATCATAAACATAATATCATATTTGCAAACATAACATAATCATAACATATTTGCCATGAATAACATGTTCTTCATAAATATGTTATGGTTGCCCTCACAGCTGCTTATGATTAAAACCAATATTAGTACATAGAAATCAGCTAACTTATTTATTAGTGTTTGAAAAATACATTTCTGTGTACAAATATGGAAATTAAAGATAAAATATCTGGTCCAAACGAGTCGAAGTGGCAGGAAGCATGCCTAAGATGCAGGAGACATTAGCCCTCTGAACTGCGAAGGATATGCGCTGAACCAAATATTTATGAGAACGTGGATCCCCACTGGTTTCGTTAAGTATAGTCCAATCTTTTTGATAAGGAGTCGAGCATCGGCGGACCATGGACCGAGTGTTTCTACGGTTTCTCGGCTTCTCTTTATTCGAGAAGCATGCTCAGCTGTGCGGCTGACTTGACGAGTAGACATATCGAGGTAACTTGGGGCCAGAGTGTCCCCGCATGTGGCGTCCCACACGAGGCAACGACCACTGGTAAATGGTACTAACGTCAATCCGTCTGGCCTCTTACCATCGTCGCGAAATAACCCAGGAGGTTCAAGAGTAACGTGAAAATTAAGAGCTTGATTTAAAATTTAGAAATAGAAATCATATTATGTTTAACACAAACATATGCTTGCTCCAAGCAAAAGAGTTCAATTTTTTCTTTCAGTTGTAAGTAAGGTTCTCAAACAGTGACAAAAACTATAGAAAAGTATCACGGTTCGTTGAACAATTTGATTGTTAGGAAATTGTCTCAGAAGAACAAAAATTGAGAGATGAGCGAGAAAAGAAATCACTGAATTCCAGCTGTGAATTTTCAGGTCAATATTTTTTCTTTCGGACTTGCACAGTTTTTGAAATAGTCGCCACTTGCACGCTTGCACCCTCGTCGAAGCAAGGAGTGTCTAAGACGGTTGCATCGCTGACCCTTACAAATCCTGTCACAAGTCAAAAAAATCTTTGAAAAATCCCAAAAAATCACTATATTTTTTGAAGAAAAATATCAATTTTTGTGTAAATATTTATTTTTAACGTAAAACTTAGTAATTATCAGTAATAATCACAAAAAATCATTAAAAAATCACATAAAAATCCGTAAAAAACTTTTTAAAATTTAAATATTGTCACACAATTTTAGGAAGTCGCATGCCCCCGGAAAATGTGTACTCAGTTTTTACTATTAGATGCAAGTAAACAAATATGATTTTTATTGGTGAAAACATCATCCAATGAGAATGAAATGAGACGAAATATGTTTAAAATGCAAATTTTAACATTGACAAATTTACATAGCCAAACCTACATTAAATCTCAAATTATTGACACAAAAGAGATTTATTGATTATTGGTTCGGATACAATATTTGTAAGATATTTTTTAGCCACTTACATTAGCTGTAGGAACATTGAGAAAATTTTTCATTTTGTCCGGAAAAATAAGATTTTGAAGAATCATCTACCGTTTGTATGAAAAAGCATCGTGTTTCATGTAATCCAATCCCACAATAAAATTAACGAATACTCTGCCTCCGCACTGCTATCTTGATTTCGCTACTTGAACTCAATAAACATTATTTGCAAAACATTAATGAAACAAGTTTCTTTTTCGATTCAGTCGATATTGAATTTATAGTTTTAAATATTCAAAATAAGTGAACGATTTCATAACATTGTGCTCTACAAGTTTTCTCTCACTTTAACACTGTTTTTAGGTTAGAAGCTATTCTCAGTGCGCTTTGCACGTAGTGCTGTACCATTCTTGAACCACCATTGTGTTCACCATCTTATCTTAGAGTGTGAGCGTATAAAGGGTGGTAGTTAGGGGTTACGGGGATAAAATTGTATAAATTATCAATATTTTTATTTTTAGAGTGTACACACTGCTTACGAAAGAGCCATATGTCGGAATCTTTTCTACTAAATAACATTTGTATGGAAAAAGTTGCAATTTTCTATAGCGTTTTTCTCTTATAACCTTAAATGAAAACGAATGCTTATGTCGTCATTACATACTTAACCTATTCCCAAACTTTTGGAGAAAACATTTACATTTGCTAGAAATGTGAATTCCAATATTTCACTGCAAAAGTCAGTCTTTCAGCTTTTCCACTTAATAAACACTTCAAAATGCATAATTTTTTCGACCAATGTGTTTGCTCACTTAATCTTTAACGGAATAATCAATTTAAATGACAGAAAACATTTTTTAAAAGTCAAAAATTGATACAAAAAATTTCGAGTTGACGATTGCAAATAAAAATGGCCGCCATCTTTGTTGGCTTTCGACGTTTACAAATATTTGCAAATGTATCAACTCAAAAAGTTTTTATCCAATTCTGACTCGTAAAGTAAAGTAAAAAAAATTTCTTCCATAAATGGTTGGGCATTCCCAGACCTTGCGATAATTTTTTTTTTTTTGAAAATCGGAAGAGATTTACTCGAGCTATGCACGAAAAACACGTAGGGCATTTGTATAGACCCAGTTTTGGAGCCCTGGCTGAGTCCAGGCGCTCAGATTCAAAAAAAAAAATCTTTAGGAAATTGCTTTATCTTTCGATTAAAAAAAATTTTGAAAATCGGAAAAGATTTACTTGAGTAGCGTACAAAAAACACGTTTGAGACTCGTTTTTAGTGCCATAGCTAAGTCCAAGGACTCAAATTTAAAAGAAGTTCTTCCATAAATTGTAGGCCATGCCAAGATCTTTCAAACAAAAAAAAATTATGAAAATCGGAAAAGATTTACTCGAGATATGTGTAAAAGACCAAAAACAACTCAAACGGCTTCAGCTCGGCGGCCCTTTTCGATTTCCTTTTCGGGAAAAAAGATTTCGAAAGTTGGTAAAGTTTTATTCGAGCTATCGTGTTGACAGACGGACAAAAATTTTTTTTTTGCATATTCGGTATCTAAGGACCATGAAACGAAAAAGTAACCAACTCCCGGGTCGAAATTCCTGGTACAAATTCCTTGGTAAACGTAATAGACCCTTTTTCGAATAACTTCGTTCTTCGTACGGGTCTAAGAAATGAAGCTCTCGGAGATAAAAACCATATTTATAGGAGCTCTGACATTTGCCTCCGAAATGAAAACTATTTGTGTTCTACACACTAAACCATACACCACTTTTAAATGTATTTCATTGATCAAGAGGGTCGCTTTTGGGAGGTCCTAAAATTGTTATAGAACTGTATCCAAGAAACATACGAGAAATTGGAGAAATATATTTCTACGGTAAAGGAAATTTGAATAGACTAAGATTTCTCATGTTCCACAAACATATTCCACAAAGGTAATTACGAATGAGGGCAAATTTCCACCTTCACACACATCACATTCAACAATTTTAAAAAATTGAGTTATTTTGTGGATTGCAGAAATTCAACAAAAAGCAAGGGCTTAATTTCGTCGAGCGTATGGAATACATGGGTTGAAAAATGGCCAAAATCTCCGGGCGGGTATGAAGCATGAGAGTCGAAAACATATCGTTATTTCATTATGAATAATGAACTTCTCATACTTGTGCAGAAACTGGTCCACTCACCTTAGACAAAATTTGTGGGACTCATTCGTTTTTAACAAGAAATCAAAAGAGTAACATTCGCTTCTAAAAACACCTTAGTGTCCGAGAGCCATTTTTAGTTCTTTCTTAATAATCGAAAATTGGTTTTCTAAAACACATGTGGAATGCAATTAAACGAAATATATAGTATACCACCACTCAAATGCAAAAAACATTAAATTTAATGAAAATAATATTTAACGTTGCCTTGCGTTCTTGATTGCATTCAATTAATTTTTTTAATTAAGCCCAAAGCCATATGATAAACTTATCACCAACCCAAATAAAACTTAATATTGTAATTACATAATGTCATCTCGTTAACTATTTCGAAATAATTAAAACAAGCGAAAATGAAGCAAAAATTATTATAAGTCAAGCAATAAAAATTAAAAAAATGGATAAAGAGTTTCACATAGGTTTATTATTCACCTTTTCTTTCCATCTTTAACTTGGTTATTACACTTTCTCAATCTTAAAAAAGATACTTCGTGCTATGCAGAATTTGTGTTATACAAAACGTTATGTGTAAAATTTATTGATCGACATACGAGTGCATTATATGTAATTAGTTACGCAACTCACTTTAGTATTAAAATGAATATAAAAAAAAATTTTAATATTATTAAAGAAGAGCTTACAGCATTTTATTACAACTACACAACGACTTACAACTATTGCATTGAAACTCAAGTTTCTCACATCTATCAGCAGAAGCGAAGATGAACATAACGATTTTATTTCTTTAATTTAATGTGTTTTAATCGCATAAAAAAGAACCGTCGTCGTCGTAGCTGCAATGAGTACAACTTAAAAACATATAAAGTTCTCGACAAGTTACGTTTCATAGAAAAAATTGATTTTCTATCTTTCGCACCAAGTTGCAACAGTTATGTGGAATTATGTTTATTGTCATAACTTATGTGTTCGCTAAATGCATAAAATGTTATTTCTTACAAACATGCAATAACATGCGTATAGTTAGCCTCTTATATTCCTAAAGAAAGTTGTACAATCGACAGTATTATAGCAGAGTTTTAGACATAGAAAATAATCGTTATATTATAGTCGAGTGTTCTATTGAGAAATGCACACTCCCCAAAATTTAAATAAAAACTTTATAAACTTTGTACTTCTGCGCAGGTTCTCGCATAAGAGAATTCTGGCCAGTTTACTTTACCATACTGCTTCTGGCAGTGAAATCGAATATAGCTTCCGCTAACAAAATAGCCTGATTTTTGCTATGACCAATGCTCACAGGATTGTATCGCCATTGACTGGAGATGTAAGATTTCTGACTAGTTTGTAAGCAGACTTTCCTACACGTAATAGCGAAGCTAATATTGCAAACATCTTGCTAGTAGCGACTAACGCTCGCTAAAACTGCTTTAGCGAAACGTTTTCGCTAGTCGCTAACGCATTCGCTAGTTTTATGGACTAAAATATTATCAATTTCGGTACTAAATCTTTTGATGAAAAAATAGAAACAAAATTTAAGGAAAGATTCAATTGACAAATCGATCTGCAACGACTCGAAGAAAGAACCAGAAGAGGATCGTTCTGATATTCAACATTTCAAGACATTTCAAAGACTTTTCGACTACTCAGATGCAGGATTCTCAGGTCGGTTTATTTAGTCCATCGCTTTGGAAAGCAGAAGTGCTTCTGAACAATTATATGTCTGACGACAATACCAAAATGAGTTCTTTCAAGGACTATCCTCAAATCGGACGTTTATTTATAAAGTACAACACCACAAATAACGCTAGTGCCGCGTGTGAAAGACTATTTAGCTTAGTAAAATACGTTTTGCGAGCTGATCGTTGCCAAATTAGCAACGAAAACTTTGAGGCTCAACTCATTTTGAAATCGAATCTATTCTCATCGACAATGAGAGCAAAATAAATTCATTTTATATTTATTATAAGAAAAATAAATCAAGATTTAGATCGGATAATCCTCTCGCATTTTTTAGTGAGAAGAAAATCGAATTTTTTTTTTCTTTAAAGTTACAGTTTAATTTAGCGAAAAATTAGCAACCGCTAGTAGCGGCCGCTACTAGCGCGCTAGTTTTTATTTAGACTAGCGAATCAGTTAGCGACGCTAGTATTTGCTCAGACCATTCAAATCTAGAAAAGCTTTTATCCAAGGATTGGGCCATTTTCCCCTAAAACCCTGAAACACATGTTCTCTAAAATTTTATTCTCTACAACTTTGCCTTTGGAAGCAACTTTCTATCTCTCATAGTTCTGGAGATCTGGGTCATCCTGCCCAATTATGGAAGTGACGATATACCCATTTTTCCGCCAAACTCTGAAACACGTGTTCGCTTAAATTTAATTCTCTACAACCGACAGTAAATCTCCATATTGCATAAGACGAAAACCTGTTTTCGTATATGGGCAAGAAACTCAATTTCGTCCATTGGTCCCAGTGCCCAGACCCCTGACCCCTGACCCGATTCCCACAAAATATTTTTGCCAGTTTTGTGACATCAAATGCTTTCATTTGACACCAAAATGAGGGATTTCCGTGCTATACTTGCTGAGATATTTGCGAAAAAGTTTCATCGACCCTCAAAAATTTCATGTCCGACCTCCACTTCTTCGACCATATCTCCGGAACTACTTGGCTAATTTTGCTCATCTTCGAACTTGAATCATGGGAGGCATGTACCTTTCAGGGAAAAAAGTTAAGGCTGGTCGGCTGAGCCGTTTGGAAAAAAAAGTGGAGACGGAGGGACAGACAGAAGGACAGGCGGACATTTTTTTATTGCTGATTCGTCAATTCTAGACGATAATAAATGCATCCCTCCAACTCCCACCTCGATCTACCCCATGTTACAATAAGATCTTTTATAGTATAGGACCTTTGTACTTCGTACGGGTCCAACAAGTTTTTCCATTTTTTTTATCCTGGAAAATATTCAGTAAAAATGAAAATCCTTCCTGTTCGGATGCTTCAATAAGAATGACTTAACATTAATGGTATTTTTTTATTGTAAATAATCATACGATGAACATGTTTTCTTGTTCATAATGTAATGTTGTAAATTTTCGATGACAAAATTATGCTATTTACGTTTATTTATGCCAAATGTATGTGAATGAAGCCACAAGCTGGTTAACCAGTTTATAAAATACATAAAATATGGAATTAGCATTAAATAGTTTGTAACCATTATCGATAGCTTAATGGAGAATTTGCAGTGTGAGAATTAAAAATGAACTGAAGCTGTTTATCGACAAGTTTTATCTATTTGGATCTCAGAAACTTGTTCTAAAGCAACAAAGGTGAAAAGTTAATTTGCTGTAATCTTAATTTACGCCCAAGTACAAATTAAACATATTTAGGTGAGTTACACAATTCAAAAAAAAATTATTTTCATGATAACAAAAAGTAACGTACGGCAATACACACACAAATTTGTACATTTCCAATCTCTCGTTTAGCCCTTTCTTGACCAGTTAAGTGTAGTAGGCCCATTACTTTAACTGGTCAGTTAAAATCAACAGATGTTTTCTTTCGATTCAAATGACCTCTAGGGTGTAGCGTTTTTGAAAAAATATTTTATTTTTGAGGCCTGGGGGTATGAATGATCCAGAATTGTCACAGATTGTTTTACAAGTCGAAGTTTTTTTTTACTCGTCGACCTTCCCATGCGCACGCTATTTTTGTGAGTTTTTGGTACTTGTCACCATAGTACAACTCCTCCGGCTAGACGGCTACATTAGAAGTCAGTGTATGACGATAATTACTCCTGAGATACGTGGCCGCAAATTAGCGTTAGAAGCCGTTCCAAATACATCGACCTTCCTGCAGATAACTATCAAGAAATATTTCCGACGCTGACTTTTTAGTAAATTTTCAGACTTTGAAGGCCTGTCGATCCTATGAATAGTGAGAAAAAATATTGTGTTGTATCTTGTTAGGGCTGACAAGAGCTTTCAAACGCGTATATGGTTGGCCATATATGTGCATTGGTTAGATACTTATGTGCTGTCTTAAGTGTGAAAAAGTCGAAAAAATTGGTTGAATGAAAAAATGGTTTTCAAAAATTTCATCGAAATCCGTGTGCAATCCCTTGCTAATCGTTTATTTGTTTATTCTAGCAACATTAGGAACGATTGGCAACAGATTGCACACGGATTTCGATGAAATTT
>CM055405.1:17347213-17391059 GCA_029228625.1 Pseudolycoriella hygida | reverse complement strand
GATCGGTATCACATGAGCTGCTTTCCATGAAGTTGGGAATTTACCTGAGGACAATATTTGATTGATTAGTTCTGCCAAGGATTCATACGCTGATCTTGGAAGTTTCTTCAAAACAATGTTTCTTATCTCGTCTGGACCGGTAGATTTTTTGTTCTTAAGTTTCCCAA
This sequence comes from Pseudolycoriella hygida, assembly GCA_029228625.1. Taxonomy (NCBI): domain Eukaryota; kingdom Metazoa; phylum Arthropoda; class Insecta; order Diptera; family Sciaridae; genus Pseudolycoriella; species Pseudolycoriella hygida. The sequence continues at coordinate 17,390,892 of CM055405.1, read as the reverse complement.
CAATAAAACGGATTTCATCAGCGTTTGTCAAAATTGTCTCAGTCGGAGGTGTCGCAGTGATTAAAAAGAACGAACGTATCTCAGACATCACCACTTCTTCAAACTCGGGGCTTCCTATAGACTTGTTCTGATTATGATCATGATCATGATCCATCACTCTCCCTTAGTTCTGGGATCACTTTGCTACGTGTACCAATGAGCAGGGTTGTATTCGCTAATTTTCTCGCTAATTGCTTCGCCAATTAAAATTTAATACTTTATGTAGTTTTTCTTCTACAGTGAGATCGGTGTCGCATTCTAGGCAACTATATGCAACTTTTTTGTGAAGAAATCGGGATTCCCAAATCGTTCGTTGATTATGAATTAATGAAAATTCAGAAACTCGTATTTCGCTAATATTGTCGCTAATTTGTGCATTTTCATCAACATATCTCATCAACGAATGATACGAGAATAGCGGTTTCTTCACACAAAAGTTTCATATAGTAGCTTAGAATGCGGCACCTATTTCACTTTAAAAGTAAAATCACCTAAAGTATTAAATTTCAATTAGCGAAGCAATTAGCGAGAAAATTAGCGAATACAACCCTGCCAATGAGTTTATTTATGTTTCTGTACATCTTATTATTTGGTTTAATCTGCTTTAATTTATTCATCAAAATTTTAGAATTTCTAATCTCAATATTATCTTTAATTGCCCTATTTTATTGATCAATTTCTCTTTTTACCTTAGGATCTTTTGATTTACTTCGGAAATACGCCTTTCTCAGCTTTTTTTTCCTTTCAATGTAGCACATCAAATCCGGGTGAGAATGGTTCTTGCTAGTAAAGGATTTTTTGGGGATTGACTCATCCATTCCAAATCTAATAGCTTCCGTCAGGAGAAAAGTCCGAGAATCTACTTCACCATCATCATTTCCATGTGACACTGAGGTTAGTTCATTGTCTACTATTCTCCTGAATTTATCCCAATTTGCTTTCTTATAAACGAAGTGCAAAGCAGGAGCTTCAAATGAAACGTTATCGTTGATCTTCAGAACGTATTCTACGGGACAATGGTCAGGGTTGAACTCAGTAACCCCACTACTGACTACCTCAATATCCTTAGCAAGTGCCAGGTCTATAGTACTAGGATTTCGCTTACTCCTATAGCATGTATATTCATCCTGACAAACCAGCTCTGCTACATTATCATCAATAAGAAATTTGTACAGGGTGTTACCGTTCCCGTTATTCCCTGCATTATGCCAATAACAGTTTTCCGCATTGAAATCCCCTCCCATGAAAACTTTCGTGTGTAGGCTCATGAGTTTCAATAGACCTTGTCTCAACAGTCTTTTAGGACAATAAAATGAACTCATGATGAGAGATTTGGCATTACCCAGTGCTATCTCAACGCAAGTCGCTTCAGAGGATATAAGCAAGGGAGTATTCACCACCTTATGTTTGATGCTTTCTCGTATGAGAATTGCAGTACCACCACCACTATCAGACAGACGATCATTTCTATATATATTTTGTAATCAGGAAATTTCACAGAGTTACAATTATTCAATTGTTTAGATAAAAGGTATGCAACCTCTTCCTGCTTTGATAGTGAACGTGTACGAAATGTCAATTTAGATCGTCGTAAACCAAATGTCAGTTTATTAGCTTTTATAATATTGTTCATAGATTGTCGTAAAATGTGGCTGGAATTAAGCTCCCGATCTGATTTTATGAGTTTTCAATTCACATTGTACTTGTATTTTATTGATAATTAGCGATATAAATCAAAATGTCAATACTAGGTAGCATTGATATTTTTAGTTTTGACGTAAAAGTCATAAACATTGGTCAGTGTTAAGCAAGACAAGTCTTATGAATATGTCTTCCCTTTTTGAGAATTTCTAACGATTTTCACAAATAAAGCATTCACATTTTTTGGACTTTCTGGATTTTAGGGGTTTCAGGTGGGGGTCCAAAAATGCCAATTTTTACGTTATTTAATTTATCAACGGCTGATTTCCCCCGTAGTACCGTTTCCTCCGTACTGCAGTTTTTTCAAACTACCGTTTTCTATGTACTACCATTACCACCCATTTCCCACGTACCACTATTTACCCCGTACTACCATTGACCCGTAATACCCTTTCCCCCCGCATTATCATTTCCCACGTACTAGCATTGACAACGTAATACTCTTTCCCCCGCATTATCGTTTCCCCCGTACTACCATTACCCCGTACTACCATAAACCCCGTTTTACCATTTCACCCGCAATAACATTTCCCCCAACTCACTTTTAGTCACAAAGCTCTGAGACTTTGTCAAATAAACCGATAGTCCATCTCTTATACCTTCGCAGATACTTCTATAACCATAAAAAATTACCACTTTGGCAGCTGCCCAACATTTTCACTAACACTGGTCACTTCTTCTAACTTCTTCTGAGACTTTGCCAAAGAAACCGATGGTCTATCTGTCATACCTTCGCAGATACTTCTAAAAACATTAAAATTGACCACTTTGGCAACTGCCGAACATTTTCACCAATATTAGTCACTTCTGCTCACAAAACTCTGAGACTTTGTCAAAGAAACCGATGGTCCATCTCTTATACCTTCGCAGATACTTCTTAAACCATAAAAATTGACCACTTTGGCAATTGCTGATACATACGCGCCATTTCGTCGGGTACCCTGATACACAATAAACCAAACCCAACAATTTTCCCTTTGACACCAAACAGATTTCTCTTACCAAAAAAAAGTTACAAAAAAATTTTATCCACCAAAAATCCAAAAATTTTTCACCTCATTGCAAAGTCATCTTATTGCATCAAATTTTTCTTTACTTCTTCTCATTCTTACTTATTCTTTATAATTAGCAGGTGCGAGTGGTTATATACCTCTTTACAATTCATACAAAAGTATCGTCGGAAAATAATGTCTACAACGAAAGTATCGCCGAAAGGTGATGCTTAGTGCGGATGACGATGTTGTTCTTATGGGAAATTGCTCTCATAGTAAGAACAAACTATTTTTGGGTGAGTGGCTTCATTGCGCACCGAGTACTTAACTTTTAGATTTATCAGGTTGGGGCGGTCCATTTCAGTGAGGAAAACTTCGGACATTCACATATCTCGTGAACGCCCGTCTCCTCGCCGAAGCCACAGGTGCAATTGGGATCATTGGTGAGTCCCATTTTAGCCAGATGCTTGCTTAGTTTACAGTGCCCGGTGATCGCACCAACCACTCGCTTGATGCGACACCTGTCCATGTTTAGCAATTCTCTAGTCCACTTCCCATCGGGCATCGGGAAGAAGCGCTTTGTGTGCACTCCTCCCTCGTAGGTGCTCCAAAGGTTAACGAATTCCGACTTAACCCAACACTCTATCGCTTTTACACATTCTGAGTGCGGTATGGCTCTGGCTCTGGCCCACAACTTAAAGTTGCCGAACGTTTCCTCGCCAGCTCATTCGCTCTCTCGTTTCCCTCCACACCAGAGTGTCCGGCGACTGTTAGCAGTGGATAGGTGAGCGATCAGTAAAACACAACAATCCTGTTGAGTTTTTGCTAAGGAACTAATTTATTTTGTGTAATAACCTTCTATACACAGATCAACGAGTCTTATAGTCTAGTTACATCATGCACATAACAATATAATTACAACACCCTCACTTGTTAAGATTTTAAATAGGACACTCAAAACTAATTCAAAAAAAAATAATTTAAAATTTTAACACTTATTGCCTGTTTCTCAATTAGATTGAAAAAAAAAACTTTAATCAAATTAAAAGTTAAAAAAATAGTTCTCATTCTTCGTTATCGTATTGATTTAAATTTAAATTGACCAACCAAACGAAGCATTGTTCCCAATGACCCTCCCTGAGATAAATTTTTCTCAAAGTTGCAACGCATGCAAATTTTCTCCTCAATCAACATATCCAACGACAACCGGGTAATTTTTTATTTCAGTGATAGATTTTTATGTTAAAAATAATGCTTTACTATGTGGCTCCAGTTTGCTTTCATTAACGTGTTGAATCGTAGAACAATTTCCAAAAAATATCTGTCCGTCTGCTCCAACCAAACGTACAATCAAAGACGCCATTTCTCCGGTGTAACAGTCGACCGAATACTTCCCTTCTTTGACCAATTGATTTCTCCTCAAACGCAGATCTACAAGAAATTTCTCGGTTTCCGATTTATTATTAGCCAATGAAACCGCTGATATCGACATTTCGTCCTCATTCCATACAAACGATGATATTTGATCGATTTGCACAAATTACAAAATTGGGCAGTCTTCAAACATAAATGATTAAACCATTCTTGTACAAAAGAGGCATCTAACAATCAATATACTTATAAGTACTGCCTTCAATTGTCTGATGCGACTTCAATCGACTAACATATGATTGTCCTCCTTTTTGTTCTATGCTGAAATGACCTCCAATATCACTCACTGAAACTATATCGACCAAATTTGATGTTTTCATTCTCAGTACTAACCATCCAAACAAAGTTATTGGCGCAAAAAACTCCATCTGTAGGCACACCTGCACAAGTGATTCCATTCTTTCCAACAATACTCAATGCTTTGATGTTTTACGCGATCATAGGAACATCCAAGATAACCATTACTTTTGGTGCCATCCGAAAAAACCATCCGAAACATTTTGATGCACATCACAATTTATCATCATAAATCTTCGAATGAACGACTGTTGCAAATAGCCACGTGTACAGCTATCGAATTCCTTTGTGTCTCACCACCGTTTTGTTGTCGCCTTTTGCTTTCTTTGCTTAAACCGTTTACTTCACGGCCAATGCAAACAATGCAGTCCAAAGAATTAACGAAATACAAAACTATTCGATGCACAACAAATGTGACTGGATTCAGTATTCATTCCAACAGATGAAATTGAATTTTACCAGCTCGAATAGAATATTCTCTAACATTCAAAAATGTTCAATACAAATTGTCTTTCTCTCAGAACAAAATATTTGAAATATTCGAGAAACCATATAGTCTTTACTAGGGTAAAAGTTTTGCAACACATGCACGACATTATTCCAACCATGAATATCAATACTGAACCGAAATTAAGTTTCACTCGACAAACAATTTAATTTCGCTAGGTTGCCCATAACCTGTTAGCAGTGGATAGGTGAGCGATCAGTAAAACACAACAATCCTGTTCAGTGTTTACTAAGGAACTAATTTATTTTGTGTAATAACCTTCTATACACAGATCAACGAGTCTTATAGTCTAGTTACATCATGCACATTACAATATAATTATAACAGGGACCCAGATCAGCTTTACCTGATTTCTCAGTCCAACCCGGTTCAGGGTTTCCTTTAACTCTTTCACCAGCTTGGATGTAACGACAGGCGACATGAGCGCCCCAATCAAAGTCTCACTGTCGGAACAGACTGTGACTTTTCTTCCACATGCCTCTGTTGGGATTGCCTCCTGCACTCCCATCAGTGCCGCGAACGTCTCAGCCTGAGTCACGTTGGCTAACCTTCCTAGGTGATACCACCTTTCAACAACCTGCCCTTTAGAAAATACCCCGGCTCCCGCGCCTTCCGAAGTTTTAGAGCCATCAGTGAAGCTCACAACTTCTTCACCCGAGATGTGACTTAGCCAGCCTTCCAGCCATTCCGACCTGCTGGGCACGACAGTCTCAAACCGCCTCACGAAGTCTGTCTCCGGTCTCATTCGGTCCCTAAGCATCTCAAAGACCTCATTAGTGATGACCTTCTTGATTTTCCCATGGCTCGAAGTGAAATTCGGAGTCCAAAGATCATTCTGTGATAACCTATCCGCCGTAGCAAAGGCTTTCGTCTTTAATTCCACGTAGAGCGGTGGCAGGTTAATCAACGTCTCAATGGCCGCCGTAGCTGTCGACCTCATAGCACCGGTAACACAAATGCACATCAGCCTTTAAATCTCGTTCAGCCCTTTCCTCGCACTCCCTATGTCGAGTCTCGGCCACCACACAACGCAGCCGTGACTCATCATAGGCCTTATGACTACTTCGTAATTACAGTATAGCCTTGGGCGGTAGACCCCAGTTCCTCCCAAAGGAATTCCTTAAGGAGTACTTCACTAAAGGAACGTCTTTCGTCCTCTGTCTCTAGGTTTCCCTTTCGATTTTCTCTTCTCATTCGAACCTAGGTTTGCATTGCTTTTTTGGGTTATAAAAGGCGATCCAAAACGACATGTTACTCTAGCTCCTCGGAACACTTCAAGCAGGTCGGACGCACGTTCTTCACGTTATAATCTAGGTTTGCATTGCTTTCTTGGGTTATAAAAGGCATTGTAAAACGACATATTACTTTAGTTCCTCGGACGTTTTTCACGCTGGCAATTTGTGACCGACAAATAGACGGATAAGTAGGCAGACAAATAGGTAGGTAAATAGGCAGACCAACTTTTTAGTAATACAACGTAAAGGGAGTTGCGTCACACTTTACGTTGTAATTTAGATTACAGAGAGGACTGAGCCTTGAAGCGCGACAGCTCCTCCTGGCATATAAATTAGAAGAAGAACTTCTACGCAAATAACGATGTAAATGAGCCACATTAATTTTTACAGTAACTGTAACGAGAGCAACGGTACACAATTCGACATGTTCCCCGACTTTAAAAAATTTAAATAGGAAAAGAAATAGGAAAGTTAGGAAACAATGTTTTCAGTTATAACGAACTCACAGCTACACTTACTAGGACAAGACAATTGTTCACGAATTCTTCTCGTTTTTACACACTTTTATGATTTTGAATTATTCATGCTAATGGTAAATGAGAGAATCCAAAAGGATGTTCGCGTCTCAAATATGTAACATAACTGTTAAACGAAAATGAATAAGAAATATCGAGATTCGACATTACGCATTAATGGGAGTGTGTTGTTGGTATAAGGAAAGTCTGCGGAACAATTTCGGCGAAACGCTTTACGCGAAAAACAACAACACAATTGTGTTTTATTATTAACGAACACGACAAAGAAAGAAGTTTTATACGTTTTCAACTGCAATTTCATTTAAAACAAAAAAAAATGTTTAAATATTACAAGGAAGACAGCTTTATGCGCTGAATGTTCTTTTCCATAAGAAAATGAAGGAAATTTTTAACACATTTCCTTGAAAACTTATTCGTATAATAATAATTTTATACAGAGATTCATACAACAAATAACATAAAAGTTTAAATTACAACAACATAAATTCATTAAGCAATCATCGTCATTGGCATGAACATGAACATAAAGTTACGTACAAAAATGTTTTGTTAGAATTGAAGTTTTCTGAAAATCTTTCTATTTTCGGAGAGGTTCAAATTTAAATAAAAATTAAAATTGGATTCCATTCACAACACTTCAACTTTATCTCACAATGAAGGATTCGAAAGTACAAAGAAAACTTCCAATGATAAATTTTAATTAGAAATTTCGCAATTATTAATTATAAAATAATATGCTACAAACTAAAGGACTCGGTCCGATATTAAGTGATGGTGGCTTTCAATTTAAATAAACAATAAACTATTAATGAACAGAAATTTGCATTGCTCTGGGTCTCGGTAATTTAAATGGAATGGCTAATGTAGTCAATTTGAAAATAGTACATTAGGTGCCATCCATAAAGTACGTACGAATTCGTATACAAGTTAGAGCATCCTTCCCAGAGAACTGTAGAAAGTGCGGGAACGTACGTGAGACAGCTAAACACTTCCTGTTACACTGTCCAGCCCTTACAAGCTTAAGAGTTAAATGGCTAGGACACTTCTACCTCACTTTAGAAGAATTTAAAGAAATACCGGTAGCTAACGTTGTTTCTTACATTACAGGAAGCAAATGGCTTGAATAGCCCTCTACCTGAGGGATTCACATTTCATTACTATCACCTCTCATCACCAAATAACCACAATATTCGACATATTACCATCATCGCGCCATCATTTCACCGCATCATCATACAACAATAGGAAAGATTGGGTTTGCCACAATGGGCCCAATAAGGCTGGCCTTAGTGCTTCAAAGCGAGCAGAGTCTACAAGGAGTCTTTTATTTATTGTTATTTTTGTTAGCTTTGTGCCTATTGATAAAATCAACCCTCCTTTGAGAGATACTTTTAACGTATAACATCGAGAGACGAGTCGGGTTTTTAGACCCGTACGAAGGGGTCTTTTGCGTTTAACACGACGTTTGTAACCAGTAGAAATTCGATGTGAGAGGGAGGGGAAATCACCGATCATGGTCCTTAGATGACGAATCAGCAATAAAAAAATATGAAGGGACCCGTACGTATCAGAATAGATGTGGTAAACAGAGTTGATGTTACGAAAAGACTCGAACGTATCTAAGTAAATGTTGCCTTAACTCTTAAGTGTTTGAAATTACGTCCACATTAAGTTATATTGGAAATTGCCGATAGGGCAATTTTAAAAAACCGGTCCGAAGAAACGATGTAAAAAAAATTTCCGAAAGTACAAAATTGATCTGTAAATAGACAAAAATGTTAGCCTCAACTTTCTCTACAACACAGCAAAAAACAATCTTTTTGTTAAGGGCCGACTTTAGGACCGACCCAGGGCCATAAGGAAATGCCTCTGACACATACATACATACAGACAAAAAAGTTTCCCTCAATCTGCTCTGCAATATGACAAAAAAATGTTTTTTTGATTGGGGCCCTTCTTAGGACCGACCAGAGGCCCACTTGAGCCCCAATTACAGGTTTATGAATATAATTCGGTACATAGTTACCTCTCAAACAGAAAAAGAATCAATAAAATCGGTTAAGATTTGTCCTATTTATGTAAACAAAAACACGTTGGGCCTAGTTTCAGGGTTCTGGCTGAATCCAAGGGGTCAAAATCAAAAAAGTTTTTTCTACAAATTGTCGGCAATGTCCAGATCTTTCAAACAAAAAAAAAAGTTTGGAATCGGAATAGATTTTCTCGAGTTATGTACAAAAAACTCGTATGGCCCTAGCATAGAATCGTTTATAGTGCCCTAGCTAAGTCCAAGAACTTAAATCCAAAAAAGTTTCTTCCATAAATTGTCGGCCATGCCCAGATCTTTCAAACAACAAAAAACGTGTTTTTGTTTACATAAATCGGGCAAATCCTAACCGATTTTGTTGATTCTTTTTCTATTTGAGAAGTAACCGTGTACCGAATTATATTCATAAACAAATTTGGGCCTGTGGTTGGGGCTCAAGCCAAAAAAACATTTTTTTTTATATTGCAGAGCAGATTGAGGGAAAAATTTTTGTCTATGCAAGTATGTGTCAGAGGCATTTCCTTAACATAACAAACATAAGCAAAGCCGACCCGCACGTAAAGCCTTCACGTGCGAAAAGTCTCGACGTACCAAAGTATTACTATGTATCATAAACATAATGCGCATCAGAATGCATAGTCAAGTTCTCTTGATATAATGTTTGTCAGATTCAAATTCCTTTAGAACTATAAAAGTTTGAATGACTCACAGACAGACGGACATTTTTTTTCGCTGATTTGTCAACTAGAGGCAACAAAAAAAGTTTCCCCCTTACTCCCGGGTTCGAATTCGCAATGTTACAAACGTGGTAATAAACGCATCAGACCTTCGTACTTCGTACGGGTCTAAAATTTTTTTTTTGCTATGTTGTAGAGAAAATTGAGGCGAACATTTTTGTCTAGTTGGAGATCAATTTTGTGCTTTCGGGAGGGTTCTTTTACACCGTTTCTTCGGACGGGTTTTTCAATATTGCCCTATCGGCAATTTCCAATACAATTTAATGTGGACTTAATTTCATACACTTAAGAGGTAAGGCAATATTGACTTAAATACGTTCGAGTCTTTTCGTATCATCAGCTCTGTTTGCTACATCTATTCTGATACGTACGGGTCCCTTCATGTGTTTTTATTGCTGATTCGTCATCTAAGGACCATGATCGGTGCTCCCCCCCCCTACTCCCGGGTCGAAATTCGACTGGTTACAAATGTTGTGGTAAACGCAATAGACCCCTTTGCGAAGCACTACGTTCTTCGTACGGGTCTAAAAATGTCAGTCCGTCCGTTCGTCCGTCTGTCAACACGATAATTCAAGTAAAACTCAACGGATTTTCAAAAACTTTTCTTTCCCTAGAAGGTAATCGAACAATCTTTTTTTGAATTGAATCTGGGCACTGTCGGCCCAAGGGCCAATGAACTAAGGCCGTTTAAGTGCTTTTTGGTCTTTTGTACATAACTCGAGTAAATCTTTTCCGATTTTCAAAAACTTTCTTTTCTTTGAAAGGCCTGGGTATGGCCGACAATTTATGGAAGAAACTTTTTTGATCTTGAGCCCTAGGACTTATCTACAACACTAAAAAAGATCGTTTAAGGAAAGACAATCTTACGAAACAAAACAAAACATGCTGATTTCGGCGTATCACGCCCTCACATACCAAACAAAGTATGTGATTTCATCAGTACACCTATGTCTTGCAGGACAATGTGTATATCAGCGCAGACACAGAACAAATACAAATTTTGAACTTTCAGCGCTAGCTTTTATACATTGAAAAACTTCCGCAATCTATTAACAAAACTCTTCATTTTTGTTAATATTTTTGGAAGTTCAGATGCGGTAGATTGTGAGATGGTTCATTTCTTGACCATTTACACTAAAAAATGAAAATCGTCACTGGACTGCACAAATCTGGAAGTTCCATCTTAGATGGTATTAACTCGAGATGTTTTTGGCTTCCTCGGCGAACCGCACCACTACGTAATAAAGTACGCAAACTTGCTTTCAATGCTCACAGAGTGAAAAGAATGAAAAAGCTGATAGAGAGACTTTTTATAAACTCCCATGGTAATAGACCACAAAGTAGAGGAAGCCAAAAACATCTGGAGTTAATACCATCTAAGATGGAACTTCCAGATTTGTACAGTCCAGTGACGATTTTCATTTTTTAATGTAAATGGTCAAGAAATGAACCATCTCACAATCTGCCGCAGCTGTACTTCCAAAAATAATAACAAAATTGAAGAGTTTTGTTAATAGATTGCGGAAGTTTTTCAATGTATAAAAGCTAGCGCTGAAAGTTCAAAATTGGTATTTGTTCTGTGTCTGCGCTGATATACATATTGTCCTGCAAGACATAGGTGTACTGATGAAATCACATGCTTTGTTTGGTATGTGAGGGCGTGATACGCCGAAATCAGCATGTTTTGTTTCGTTAGATTGTCTTTCCTTAAACGATTGAAGTAAGGTAGCGGCCTTTAATCCGTTGTTGAAATCGCGATCGAGAGTTTTTCTCGTAGCGCAATGGTTTCAAAAAACGTGAAAGATTGTACTCCAAGGCATATGTTGACTACTTTGTGGTCTATTACCATGGGAGTTTATGAAAAGTCTGTCTATCAGCTTTTTCATTCTTTTCACTCTGTGAGCATAGTCTTAGAGAAGCAATTCGGGAAAGAGGTTCGAAGGAGAATAAAACTCTAGAACTGTATTTTCTCTTTATACGTACTATACACCTTAAGCTTTTATCCAACGTAAGCTTTAGATTTAGATTTGGTATTGAAGCACAGATCCTATAATCCTTTGTTCCTTTTCCCGTTCATCATTTAAATCGTTAGATAAGCATTCCTCTTGGTTCCAAGAACCTGTCTAAAGTGGCAGGTCAAAGTCTCACAACGAAATCCTTAAGAGTCCTGCGTCTAGTTAGTAGGAATTTAGGGTAATCACGTATAACGTGTATGCTCGTTAGTGCGCAAGAGCGTGTGGCCGTAGCGTACAGTGTCCAGTGGTCGCATCTACTACCCTCCTAATACGACTTCAGTCATTGTCCTCCTTAATATGCTTTCCAGCGTTCCGTATGTTCCCGTCGCAAACAGCCTTTAATGCATCCTCGATCTAGAAATCACGTCGGGGTCACCAATTATATGGGAAACTGATCAAAACAAATTCATGTTACCAGTTTGAATCGATATATTTGAACGAATCATTTAATACAAAATGCACTGTATTTATACCGAATGCATTGGCAACTCGATTTTATTTAATTTGATTTGATATCAAGTGAAAACTACCACAAACCCTTCACTCTTCTCCCAAAGCTCCTTTCATTTTAAGCTTGTCGTTGTTCTTTCCATTGTAACCACCGACGCACGGGAGTGCCTATTGCGTCCGATTAAAGGAAGCAACGGCATTTTAATGGGGCTTGGCTGCTAATTTAAGGGCCTAGTCCCACCAGATCTTCCACTATCAAACTCCCCCGCTCACCTTCCATTCCCCCCACTGCTTCCTCATCTTCTATCCGCCCTCCCACTCCCTATGGTCTGAACTTTCTGCCCAGTGCCAGTAGGCAGACTAGCCGAATGATGTACGAAGAAGAATGATGGAATGTAGGAGATTCAGGAGTCTCTTAATTTCATAACGGTTTCGATCCACCGTTCATAAGTAATTCGTTAAAGAAAACTCTAGTCTAGTTCCCCTCTAATACTCTAATTTATTTTGGGATTCGGATGCAGACGGAAGGACACTCGAATCGATAGCTTTGGGCTAGAGGCTAATACTTCGTCCGATTGTCACGCTGGCTCAGTCACTTCCTACCCGCGAACAGACGCGATTTATGTACAACCTTTAAGACGCCACATACAAACTCATTATCCACAAACAATTCACAATTAATCAACCGAATGAGAAAATCTTGTTCTAACCTCCATTCCCCATATGTGATTTATTTTCTGTGGAACATTCCGCATACTTTTCTCACATCCAAATTCAAATTCCACCTGACATTCGATATGGATTTGTTTTGTCATAAATAAATATTCATAATGAAACGAAAACCACTCGTATCAAATGAATGACACTCTAACGGTGGTTCTAATCAGACAAACACTTCACCTATCTCCTAATCCTATTAAAATCATCATCGTAGTCATAATACATCTGGCTCTGTAATCGAACAGTGCATCAGCGCATTCAATTTATTTCTATTTGACCTTTTACAAGTGTGACTTGACAAATTATCGAAAAATTTATCAATAAAATCGAAAAAAAAGAGAAACAATTTCCTCTTATTCCTTTTCCGTAATTGTTTATTGCATCAACTACGAAGCTCAGTCATAACAACCAAGTCGATCGCTTTGAATTTGAACTCTACATATAGCCACCTTGGCTCGGGTATTTATTTATTTTTACTTGGAAATGATAAATAAATTGTATAAAGATGTTTTTAGGTATAAATTTCCATGTCATTGTCGTTCTAAACCAAAGTGCTTACTTATGGTCGGTTAAAGATGATAATCACCAGCGATGATCATTATTTATTTATTTTTGAACGAGGAAGCCAATGGTGTGAAAATAATTTATGAATTCATTGAAATTATGAAGACATTTGAGATTAATAAAGAAATGTGTGTTTTTTTTAATTCGTTTTCTTCTTTTCTCCGATATCGACAAGAGTCCCGTATTAAAGTATGTGCAACTAAACGAATAGTAAAGATTTTTTGTTTATTAATTCGTTGTTTTACACTTGGCTTGTTTTAGTGCGTGTCAAATTGCCATATGGTTATGAAAAATTGATTGAGCGATGATTTACACGCAAAAACTTTTAAAGATATTGTTTGTTTGATATGGTTAATGGTTCTTTTATCCATCCAAATGGTCAATTGGAATCGGTTTTTTACTCATCTTTTTACGGAGAATTTGTAGAAATCTCTCTATTAAAACCCATTCACATTGAGATGTAAAACGTGATCATTGGTTACGAGATTATTAATCATGATATTGACAGAGACTTTTTCGAAGCTTATTGAAATTGTTTTTACATTTATCTAACGATTACCGGCGATGTGATGTAGCATTAGGTAAGTATTTAACACTTTAACACCGCACGTTTACATCACTACATGTTGTGGAATTAGTTGTATGTTTGTCCTTATTCATATATCAAAACAATGGTGGTGGCGCCCCAGCAACTCCCCTTTTATTTGAGGATTAAGCTTATTTTGCTGTGAAAAATAAATAGATGTCGCCTCTGACGGGAGTACGAAAACACATTAAGAGAACGCCCGATAAATTTCACATAATATACAAAGAAATATTTAAAAAAAAAAATTGAAAAAGCGTCGTATGTGTTGATCTAGTGCAATAATTTATTTAGACTTGCCTACTTTTATAACAAATCTTTCTCTGGCAAAAGGGTCTGCAAACTCTGACAGTTATTCGAGCCGGTACACTGAGGAAAATATCTACAAGCTATGGAGGAACTGTGTTTATAATATACGCCGCCGATGTATTATATACTCGGTGAATGTATTATCAACCTTATTTAAGTATTGTGTGTCATACGAACGGACGCGTTTTGAGCTCACATTCAAGTAATGCGCACGCATCTAAGGGGGGAGGGGGGTATCATCCGAAAACGTGCGCACTCGTGTGATATTTGATCTGTTTAGGTTTATTTTCCTTTTAATTAGCAAAGGGACAAGATATGATGATACAAGTAAAGTGAAAAAAGCATTAACATAGCCATTCTTCGAATTCGGATTGAATTCTAAGCCAAAAATGAGGTTATTGGAAAGTTATGGTCCTAGAATATTGTCCATTTCTTTAATTGTGTCAATAATATACTTACACTCGTCATTTTTCTCATCTCCATACTTTTAATGGGCACTAATGAGATTTTCCAACGTGTCGTCGACTATGTGAAATTTTAAAAGGTTAACCACAACACATCGAAACATGTGAAGCAGCATGTACTATGCCAATCCCGAATCGGTTGACGAAAGTAGCTGGGAGACGTTAGCTGCGGATAGGTTCGTTTGGAGATGCAGAAGACTTTCAACTGGTGGTAGTGCACTATTTCCAATCTAATCCTGGCTTTCAGAGAGCAGCCGATTTAAAATAAATCTTTTGTTTAGGTACTGGCGTTTAAATTTTCTGCCAATGCGTATTCTATAGAAATTTTTTTTGCAGTTTTCGCTCTGAAAACGTATATGGTGTGAATTGTGAGTATAAATTTCGTGCGCACTTTAGAGGGGGGGGGGTCTTTCGAAAAGCGTGCACAGGGGGGAGGGGGGTCAAAAAAGGCCAATTTTTCGCGTGCGCACTATTTGAATGGCCCCTAATACGTGCACGGTGGATAAAATACGCCAGAGGCTCATATTATAAACGAAATTACTACGTCTCTTGGAGATATTTTCCTCGGTGTAGAGAGCTTAAAACTTTTTCGATGGGCAGTTTCGACTTTGTATGGAAACTTTCGTTGATTTTCTGGAATCGAGCTTTAAGAAAGTTTAGAAATCACGACCGGCTAGTCCATAATAGTAAAAATTAAAAAAAAGTGCTCGAGCCGGTCGGGATTTCTAACCTTTCAATCGATCAATCAGGATGAAAAGTTTCCACAGAAAGTCGAGACCGGCTTCATCATTGTACGAAACGCTTCGTTTTCCAAGAAATACGGTCCAGTTCCCAGTACATCGCGATTTTTTAACTTTTGAATGGACGTTTCCAACATATCAACGAGTATACAAAGCCGAAACCGACCGTAGAAAAAATTTTAAGCTCTCTATCTGGTAGAACAGGACTTTGATAGACGTTCTGTCGAGAAAAGTTGCTAGCTGGGGTGGTACCTCAATAAAGTGGTTAAATGCAGGGCCGGACTGGCTACCAAAGGGCCCATCGGGCGAATTTTTAAAAGAGCCCAAAAAATGAACTTCGAAAGGGCCCAATCGGGCTATAGTTTTTTGATAAGGTCGCGTTTTAGAGAGAACACAATGTATATAACGCGAGTGAAGCGAGCGCAATTTTTTGTAAATATTTTTAAGCGACACCGAAACACTCAAATTCGTATGAAAAATTGTCTCTCTTAGTCTCATTCGCTGAAATACTAACATCGTTGCATCGTCACAGTCAAAACTCTGCTATATTTACTTAGATTGTGACATTTTAATTTAGTAACTGGCGCCGCAGGCGAAATTTTTTTAACCGAGAGTCAGGTCTTTGTACTCGAAATTTTAACTAAAACAAGTGAATAAAACAAGGCGAAAATTTTGAAGGCACTCGAAAATTGATGGGGACCATTGAAAATATGCAGATTGGTTCATACGCTTCTTAGTAACATTTTAAACATTAGAAATATGTAATGCCAAATGTAATTTTAACAGATCTTATAACAATAGTCAGTTAAAGTGATAACGTCGCTAGAATTGCACGATTTGTAAGAAAATTGAAATCGAAAAGCTCTGGTAAAAAATTGAACTGTTCGATTGTTCAATTCGTATTAAATAAAATGATCAATTCTTTTTACAGAATTTTAGAAGTTACGTCGTAAAAATGAGAACTGTCAAATTTGCGATGTTTTTTTAGAACAGAATTCTGCGTAAATAACAAATTATTTAAAATTATAGCTCATGTAATGTGAGATGATGGCTCTTACTCAAATAAAAGATGAATCAGAACTCGAAAAGGTTAAGTATGAAGGCATAAATTTGCTATGAAATAACGTCGCAAATGAACTGGGAATGCGATGATTTTTCAGAGCTTTCGACCTTCATACTCAAACTCTTTGAATTCTGATTCATCTTTTATTCGTGTAAGAGTCTTATACACACATTACGTGGGCTATTATTTTCAAAAATTTGTTATTTACGCAGGATTCTGTTCTAAAAAAACATCGCAACTTTGACAGTTCACATTTTTGTGACGTGCGCTTAAGGATATTAGTAATTCTGAAAAAGCCCGGTCGAGCACTTGACCGGACAGAGGTTTCAAAACCAAACAGAAGGAAAGGGGCCCATCGGACGATGCCCGGTCGCCCATTAGGCCAGTCCGGGCCTGGGTAAATGCGTGTGCTTTTCGGCCGGTCGATTTCTCTCGTTGTATACAAAATAGTTTTTCTTTCCTAGGACGGAAAACTGCTGTTCTAATTCCTATTTTAAAACAGAAAAGCAGTTTTCTGAACCCTCGGAATGAAAAATATTGGCTTCGCCGCGGGCTGCAAACCTTACACTCGTCAAAAACATTATATTTTTCCTAGTTACGTAAATAACTATTAAATGTCAGAGAGACACATTTATATCGAAAGAAAGATATTCGTTATTGACTCTGACCTCTGACAAGTGTAAAATATTTTCTCTAGTCTCTAGGGTAGTCGGGGATAAATTAGACTTCTCATAACAACGCTCTCTACATTCCTACGTAATGTAAGAATGACCAACAATTGATATTTGATATTTTTTCTAAGAATTTTTGTCCAAATCAGCTAATTAAATTTCAAGCACAAATTGCCTAATCAATGTAACATCACATATCTTTTGTTGGTTATAATAAACTGACTCTTAATTAGTCATCTCATAAATTAGATTTATGATTTGAACAAAGAAAATATCGACTTGCATATTCAACATTTGCTCAAAAATTATATTGCGGTATACACGTACAATAAACTTGAGATACCACCATAGTTCAAAAATTTATTTGCTTACACTATGGATACGAAAACGTGCAATTTATTATTTTTAATGAGTAGTTATGTAAGTTGCATGATATATATGTTAGTTTTGTGTTTAGTTATATTAATGATTGATGAAATAAATCTACTTTTATGCTTCGCTTTATGAGAGAATAAATTAAGAAAAAAGTTGTAAAGAAAAGACTTGAACTTACATGTTTATTTTCAACTAAAGCGTCTTTAAAGTCTCTTTGAAACTTTTTTTTTCTATTCGATGTTTTTAGAAATGGAATTCTGTGTACACACTACATACCTGGAAATAAAAAAGAACCAAATTAGTAAATGATTATTGGTGCGATTAATAAACAAACAAAATGTGAAGCTAAATGAATATTATGTAATAATTATTGATTGAAATTAATGAAATAATCTCTTTACTACCATATCATTATTGCAACCACATAAACCACAGTGAAAGAAAGTAGTTTATGTGAAACGTATATACCGTCTTGGTACATAAAATTATTCAGAAATTTCACTTACATTGCAGGAACCAATTACCATCAAAAACATGAATGAAAAACCGATTTTAATGACTCAACGATATTGATTTTTATAGCAAAATTCAATTCCATTTCCTTGCTACCAATATCTGACAAAAATCACCTCATCATTATAATTTACAGGCCAAATAATTTTCGGTGTGTGTTCTTTATGTCGAAGTATCTGAATGATGAAAGATGAACCACCACCATCCTATTCCACCACTACCAAGCAGATGATCTGATCGTCTCTAAAATATTTGTACCTAATCCAGTGGCGTGACGGCGTGACAGTCTTTTGTTTTGATCTTTGCAAGTAATATTCAGCGTGAAGTTAGCTGCAGTTGCGACCGAAGCTAACTTCATTGCAAAAAATCAGCTGATTTTCGAACTTTTCAATGAAGTCAGCTGATTTTGGTAAATTTATGAATGAAATCAGCAATGAAGTTACGATCGTAACTGCAGCTAATTTCAAGTTGAATATTACTTGCAAAGAACATAACAAAAGACTGTCACGCCCCTGACCTAATCCATAAACTTCCTTCTTGACCGAATACCCAGAACCTTAACAGCCTGTTAGCACTCAGCCAGCGCAGATGCCTACTACATTTCAAGAACCTCCTAGTCATACTGTCAACCCAACTCTCATTACCATATACAAAATTGTTGGTCTACAGATTGACCTGTGAATAGCTGATTTGTGAATAACTAACAAAAATCACATATTTTTCAATATTTTCTTGAATTCTATTGTTATTTACTTGACCCGCGTGACCCCAACTCAGAAAATTGATTGATATCGAACGCTTATTTGTCAGTGAGTGTCATACTCCTTTAGTTTACCAATAAATAATAAAAAAAATATTATTCAACAGAAGGTACAATTGATTGAAATTTAAATCGTGATGCATATAAACTTGACAAATGGTAAAATTAGCATGTGATTAATTAAATTGTTTCGTTTCGCTGTTGAATGGTTTGCTGAAAATGTGAGTTTCTTATAGCCTAATTATTTGGGAGCATTACATTTGTTGTAGTTCATATTTAACTAGAAATTTTTGGACATGCACAGAAGTCTTAGCGTTCAACGTGAAAAAGTTCGTTCGGTGAATATCCGATACGGAATGCGATGGAATATGACGACGAAGAGGTCTTTGTCAGCATTGGCTTCTTCAGGTCTTACGGTGGATTCAAATAGATCAGTTCCTCTATTCTTATGAGTTTCGTACCTCACAAAGAGTGAACTTCAACCAAGTGTTACTTTTAAAATTTTAAGGAGAAGAATGGACATCCAGATCTGATAGCGATGTGTGTAGTCGAGGGGCACATAAAGGTAGAAAGCCCTGTGTTAACCTTTTCAGAAATCCCCATATCAAAAAAGGAAATCCTCCGGCAGATGTTAGAAACTCCTATACAAAATAGAGAATCCTTTGTCAACGAAACTCATGATTATCTCCCCCTCGCTTGCAGTACATTGGAGAGAACAAGAGAAGAAGAGAGAATTTGTGACAGATTGTTATAGGCTTTAGGGGAGGGGGGGGGGTTGCAGAAATGTTACGTAACAAACACTTTTACAACCAAAAACTTATATTTTTATTTAAATTTGTTCAAAATCGCATACGAGAAACTTTTTTGTGATCATCTGTTATATGCTTTTCACTTGGTGACGCAATGCTATTGTTTCTAGTTATCTTTCTCTAGTTTTGACAAATCATAAGATACCACGTTGAACGTCATAACATTTTCTTGTTTTTGTTAAAAGGTAAATTCCTCAGTTTTGTTACGTAACAGGGGGGGGGGGGCTCGAGTGATTGTTACAGTGTTAGACAACGACGGGGGGGGGGGGTAAGTGGCCAAAAATGTGTTACGTAATTTAGGGACAGCCCCTAATCTTACCACTTCTCGTCTTAAGCTCGCATTGAAGCAGAAGCACAGTCTTCAGCTTTAAGACTAAAATTAGCAAACTCGCTCATAATATGCCCGAATAATCATTCAAAAATTTGGAAAAAAAATTATAAAAATATCTCCTGAATTTGAAATGCCGTGTGAATCTATAACACCTGATTACAGATTTGAAAAATCATTTGCGATTAGCCTTCCCAAGCGGAGCTATTGGACAAGCAACTCAGCGATTCCAACAGACAATCGCTTAGCTTGGTTTACAGGTGGTTCACTGTCTAACGGAATCTCTGGAGCAGGATTTCATTGTCTCGAACTCAACGTAGCCGATAATTTGCCTCTCGGCAAGCTCATAATAGTATTCCAGATCTGAACGACGGTAATGTACAATCTATCCTCTTTGACCTAGTTTTACCGTAATGCGACACTCGTGCAAAAATTTTGTCTATTGTCACATTCGGTCGAACCTTAATTTGCATGTTCTTTTCAGTTTGTAATATATCTTTGACTCGTCAATGTCTGCGTGGCAGACGAAATATATTGTCTTCGTTTAATAAATGTTAGAATCTGAAAATCGTTGTGTTTATGTTACTAACTCACTCGCTTCCGTCTTGAAGTGAGTTATCCAGGTGATAAACGATTCTAACGGATATCGCTCAATCTTAAATCTCAAAAAACCCCAAGAAAACGGTTGTGAATATTGTCCCCTCAAAGGAACAAGACAGAACTTTTGAGTTTAATTCTGTGATCTAAGAACCTTGATATGTACAGATAGCCAGTCAACTATCAATTCCTAAGGGGATACAAATATACATCATCAATTGTTCTACAGTGCAGAGATTTAATCCAAACACTCTCTATTCTACATCAAGGCAACGAACAAGCAAACGAGATGACAAGAACAACTTCTTCTTCCCCTTTCGTGAGTCCTGAACCCAGCATACCTTCCCACTGGGAAACTCTTGGCTAGACATGCCAAAGCTGTATTCGAATAAACGAAAAGCACACCAAGGAATTACTATCATTCTCCAAGCGTGACATTAAAAGAATCACTGATATCCTAACCGGTCATTGCTCTCTGAAAAACAGACGCGCAGACTTTTAGTTTGGTCGTATCGGGCAAACGTTTTCAGTGGTGTGACGTTTATTTTCATCATATTAGACATCGGGCTTCCGAACCTTTGGAAAAAATGTTCGGTTCTCGGTTCTGGTTATCAAAAAGATTAAGAAACGGTTCGATTCGGATTTCGGTTTTTCATGAAGTGAAAGATTCGCCTAGAACGTTCCTAGACTACCTTAATCAAATCAAATGGGATAATCTCTAAAATCTGTGGGAATGCACAATAGGCTCATTGGCCTAATTATCAGTGTTCCTACCCGTTTTAGCCTATCCCAAAACAAAATTGAACGCACTCGCAATATGTTCACTTTTCGGAAATCATCTTCCTTCTTCATACGTTTCCTCGGTTTACTACTATCGCATCATACGTCCACGCGTCTCATAGCCCTCAAATCTTATATCAAATCTAATTAAACAAGTCCTTGCCATCTAGAGTTGTTAGAACCATAAATACTGTGAGTTTCAAATATTTATTCTATTCTTTTTATTCTTTTCTTGAAAAACCATACATCTTGTTTGTTCTGTAAACAATTTTGATAATAAGACATTCCGCACCGCCTCTCCATTGCTACGTTAGAAAAAATTGGTAAGGTCAGGGACAAGTTTGCAAGGATAGAATTTGAATGTCGAAAATCGCTCTTAGGCTATAATTAAGGAAGATTCGAAAAAAAAGTTTTAAATATTTATTCGTTGTGCATTCATTTGTTTCAATTACCAGGAAAAATTCATTAAAAAGCCTAAGGCTGTAATTTTAAGAAACAAAAAAAATCTGTACTAATTGCCGTTTAAACGTATCCATAACAATCAGGTCACAGCCAAAAATAATTGCTATTTATCTCACAGTGAAAAATTCTCAAACAAGTTGATTCGAAAACGTTTTAATTGTATCTCATTGCCTTATCAATTTCATTTAAGATTTTATTTCAAGTAACGAATTTTCGTTCCTATTAATTAACAAAAAAATTGAACAACCACATTGCCAGTCCGACGAAAATATTTTATTTGTTATTGTCTTTCATTACCATTTTTTTTGCTCCATGTACCCAAAGTATTTATCGTCATTGTTGATGGTTAGTTTACCATCGTACAATTGCTCTTTTGCGAATAAAACAATAAACGATGAAATAAAAAGTACGAATATAACGATAAAAATCAGTTTTTCTCTTTCAATTTAATTATTTCCCCACAGTGAGTGATGACAATACACCCAACTGAAATATATCATGAAGATTCCAGAATTGAAGACAATTAGAGCAAGTACTCTCATAATTATTCACGAATAAATAATTAATTTCCTTTTTGAATTTTAATTGTTTTCAGCTGGTTTATGATTTTTTTTCGTTCATTTCGTATATGTGTGGAACACTTTTCTGTTTTGTTTTAATTATTTTTTTTTCTTTGAGCGAAACTGATTTTTTCCACAATGAATGTGTGTACAATAAGCACAATTTCAATGCGATTCTCACATCTTTTGTTTAAAAAACACTTTAAATAACATTTATGAAAAGATACTCAGGATTAATATTCATTATCACCAACAACGACTTAATTGTAATTGTTACTTGAAGTATTGCACTCTTAAGAGTAAGTTGGTATACTTGTAGTTCATGTATGGACACATTTTTTATAAAACAATTTTAATTAATGTATGTAGACCTTCGCTGTGAATTTCATTTCAAATTCTTCAGTTGTTGTCCATTGTCAAGGTATTTTCAATTAAGAAATTTTAAATAGATTTCATCACGCTCCTCAGTCGAGATTAGTTTAAAGGAGATGTGAACACTAAGAGAATGACGACGAAAACTAACTTGGCTGTGATAAACTTCATATTCAATGCGAAGGTCTTATTAAATGATCTTTGACTGTCGATTCTGTGTGGTCTCAGAACCTAATTCTTCGTCTGTTTCTCAATTTTCGTCATGTACTGGTCTAAAAATTGTCCGCAGTACCTTTCTTTCAAACGTAGCAGCGTTTGTTCGTCTTTCTGAGTCATGCACCACGGCTCCCACCCATACGTCTTATCACAGATTTGTACAATGCGCAATTTGAGTTTCAGCTTACTGATTTGGACTATAAAACTCCGGTTGCCAAGAGTTTCCCGCCTTTTAATTTCGTCCATGGTGTCGTTGTCAGAATAAAGCTAAGGTCCAAGATATACGAACTTGTGTGTACAGGTGTAACCTTAATGTGTATGTCAGTTTTTGATTCGATCACAGTGAGGAATATGTCAGTAATGTGGGCACGTACGAATAACTGTATAAGACAGTGAGATAGAAATCGTTGGTCTTCAGTAAAGTTGTTCCGGATAAAATAAGGAACAACTTTGCTGAAGAAACATTTTTTTATTTTGGAAGTTATGATCACTTAAACTGGGAAAATGTTCATATGCTTTGTAAAATCTAATTTTCATATTTCAACAGTTCAGAAGTTCCAAAATAAAATTTTTCCTAAAGTTGTTTCTTTAACAAAGTTGTACCTTATTTTATGCTTAACAACTTTGCTGAAAACCAAGTATTTCTATCTCAAACAATTGAAGAGTTATGTTGCATTCGACCAGAACACTGCATTTTTAGAAATGTCCTTTTAAACAGCTCATAACTCCTGGGATAAAATTTTTCGGCAAATTGTTTCTTCAGCAAAGTTGTTCCTTATTTCAACCTGAACAACTTTACTGAAGACCAACGATTTCTATTTCACCGTCTTATGCAGTAGATGGGGAGATACATATTCAGCACCTTTCCTGTCCAAAGCCGTTAACAACTTCCGATCAAGTCATCTGCGAAGCCCAGCAATTGAGTGGATTTGGTGAAAATGGTGCTGCTGGTGTTGATGTCCGTGGTTCTCACGGCTGCTTCTAGGACCAAATTAAAATGCAGCGTCGCGAGTGGATCTCCTTGTCCTAGTCCTTCCTCAATGTCGGAAGTATCTGACAATTTGTTCCGGATTTTTACTCGGCTGTTAGCTTCCATCCAATGTCAAGTTTGTCAGCGAAATTAATTTTTTAGGAACCTCAAATTCCTGTATCACTCCATAACTTCCTACTGTTGACACTGCCGCAGGGGTGGGTCGCCAACGTTCTTAGCTTGCTTCGACTCGTTGGTCCACTGGTGAGTGACGACACCACGGCTTCCTGAGTTGGCCCAGCGGTGCCTGGGGTGGTTGCGTACACCCCTACCGAAGTGGTCTGGTTAAGAGCCTTACCGCGAAAGCCCCCACCGAGGGTAAATTCGGTACCACGGGGTTGGGGGAGCCCCCGGGTGTAGTGTGTCATCCGATATGACCGCACCCGGCCCCAACACTTGGTTGAGGTGCCTAGTGGCGCTGCAACGTGGGGGCTGTGGTAGATAGTAATCCGCGTCAAAACAGCTTGCGCTTAGAAATGGGTGACTGAACCCCTAGTCCTTCCTGGGCAACCAGGTTGGCGAGAATTCAGTAGAGACATGATAGTAATTCGGGCCTCATCTAGGTCGCGGAGGTTACGCAAACACGCCGCAATAGATAGAGTCACTTCGGTGACTCGCGCTAATTGGGCGTATCCCAATTCCGCGCCCGTTGGGGCCGTGCGGTTAAAGCTTAGGCTAGGTACGCACGTTAATATGCAATTCCTTCTATGTTGACACTGCCGTATGCTGTCGCCTTGAAGTCAACGAACAATTGGTGTATTTTTTTCAATTTTCATACCTTTTTTAATAACTCTAACCTGCTCTAGAGCGACTGCACCGTTTAGCGCCTGACCTTCAACACCCGTGTGTAGCTGTTTGCTTCGTCAGGCATAAAAGAGTGAAATCGTAGCTCATTCCTACTTGACTTTATTGTCAAGTTTTCAATTGGCATAGTATCACTATTCCTTGCAGTCATGAGATACTCCAAGTTGTGACCGTCATAGTGATATACTCAAAGTTGTGACACCACGTAGCTTCCTTTTTTATGGCTCAAAGTACGCATCAAGTACGATGTCAAGTACCACCTACAACTTTCACATAAATTTTTTTTTGATACCAGGCTGCGTTTCGAACTTGGATGGAGTGATACTACCCTTAAAGTTCAACATTCTGAATTAATTACCCTTATGCTACAATCACGGAAATATATTTTTGCATTAATAGAATTTTGTACTTCTGCGCAGCTTTTTAACACTACAAAAACTTGCGCAGAAGTACAAAATTATATTTGATGCAAAAATATATTTCCGTAAGTGTAATTCACGATTCTCACAAATAAGAACATTTTAAGTATTTGTGGATTTTTATGGCTTTATGTGGTTTTTAAAAATTTTTTCTAGTTACGTCACAAATAGGGGGAGGGGGGGGGGGGCGGGGTATCAGAAACATCGGAAAATCAAAGTCACTTCCCCATCGGAAATTTCAAAGCAATGGTCAAATATGCTCTAAAAACAATGACTTCACAATTTCCGCCCTACCTTTCTTCGGTAAAATAAAAGAATAGAACATTTGAATGACAAAATAACATAAGCAAATTGATGTTATTGTCAACAAATATAGATACTGAGACCTTCAGTTCAACTATAACGAATCAGGCACAGCCAGCTTACATACAACGAGGCTCAAGCTCACACCATATACCGTTGATGTTTTTTTTTTCGTAAATTGATTACAAAAGCATACAAAATTCTTTGAAGTATTATTGCAATTTCAAAATTAGTTAATGAACAGATAGGGAGATATGAATTTAGATCAAAAACTAATTAAATTCGTGATGAAGCACATTTTATTTTCAGTTCAAAAATGAACAATTTCCTAGTTTCATTTTGAAATTCCTTTGTTAACCCAAAAGAACTTGCAGAATGACATGACAAGAAATTCTTTGTGTACATATTTTGTAATTATTTTTCATGTATAATTGGGTATATCAAATAACAACAAGATACATATTTCGTATGCACTGTTGAAAATATTAAATTCGAAAAAATGTACAGTGTAATGTATCTTGTGAATGAAAAAAAAGAAGAAACTAAATGCAAATGCAACTAAAATTGTTTAATTTCATCAGAGCATAGATTTAATAAGAAAAAGTCACACACCGTATGTGGTGTCTGGTAACATGTTCACAAACTATATAATACAAAAGCTCATTAACCGAAACGAACGGGGAGAGAGCTATAATGTAGCTACATACTTCTTAACACCTGAATTAACCGAATATGTTGTAAAGATAATGCCAAATGTTCATTTTGATTGTAAATTGAAATTTTATTAATTTCAAATATGAAAAATTGCTAACAAAATTACCCAGAAATTCAGTTCGAAAGTGAGAAAATTCTTTGCCATGATCCCGTGATCGGTGTGTTGATGCTTTTTAATGGAATGTTCACATTTTATGAAACCAGCGAACCATCAATCACTCTTATTCCTTTTGATCGATAAAGGAATTAATAAAATTAAAATTATTTTTTTTTATCTAAATGGATCATCGAACAGATCGCAATTTCTTGGTAATAATACACTTACTTACACACCATTTTACCATATTGTGTTACCCGATTAAATTAAATGTAATTCAATTTTCCGTTAACGAATGCAATCAGTTGAATGTAGCATTTACGATGGCATTAATTGGATTGGTTTATAGCTTGTGTCATGTTTAAGACAGCCATAAATCATTTTCTTAAATGAATATTGAGGTTCCGACTGTTTGATTGTTACATACGAAATCAAGATTTGAGAATGATATTTTTTTTAAAGAGTCCTTGTTAGTAAATCACGGAAGTTTGTAGATTTACATGCAAAGGTCGCAAAAGGAGTTAATGGTCTAATCTCTCTGAAAAACAATCGGTAGTCTACGTCAGACAAAAAGAATTATTTCGATATCATAAATCTGTTAAAGTTTTATGAAATTTTCAATAGGTGACTGATCTGATCTGAAAATCTTATTCTTCATCAGAATTCGATATGATCTGAATTTAACAGATTTCAATTTGATCAATCTGACAGATATCTGAATGTTATCTCGATAGAACTAAAACAATTTTTTAGTGCTCGGAATTATAATACCGGTAGGGAAATTTTGTCTGTTGAAATGAGAAGTAGCAAATGTGTGGGATGAAGTGGAAAGTTTGTGGGATGATGTTTAAGTTTGTGTGACCAGGAACACTCACTTCTGTGTCTTATGAGTTTTAATGCGCCTTAATATACAGTATTAAGTCTGCATTAAGACTCGTTAAGACACAGAAGTGAGTACCGCATGGTATGAGATGCAGTGGAAAATGTGTGGAATGAAGTGGAAAGTGTGTGGGATGAAGTGGAAAGTGTGTGGGATGAAGTGGAAAGTGTGTGGGATGAAGAGGAAAGCGTGTGGAATGGAATGGAAAGTGTAAAAAGTGTGTGTGATGAAGTATGATGATGTGAAGAGTGTTTGGGATGAAGTGGAAACATATCCCACACAATTTCCACTTCATCCAACGCACTTCACACACCATCTCCTACACTTTTTATTTCATCCCATAAACTTCCCACTTCATCCCAGACACTTCCCACTTACAAAACTTAAGTATTTGATGGCACCGAACCAAATACTTGAGTTTGATCTCAAGTCAGTCTGAAAAAAAATCTGATCTGATCTGAATCTGAAAAGTATAGATATGAAATGTTCAGATCAGTCAATTATTTATAGTAATCTGAACTGATTTGAACATTCAGATTTTCCTTTTTCTGATTCAGATCAGATAGAAACCACCTGTTCCGAACCCTAAAGGGCCTTTCATAAATTACGTAAGTCAAAAATCGGAGTTTTTAGACCACCGTTAGTGTAAGTCATAAAACTGTTTGGACGACGATGTTCTAGTGTTATAGTTCTGTTGTATCAGTGATCTCCAACTTAGCAGAAAATTTATATTCATATAGAATTTTTCAAGTGTCCAAGCCTATTGTCTCTTTCACGAAGCATCGAAGAATGAGAGGGTCTAGGCTATAAGCTTTCATAAGAATATCCGCTGCATATTATGCTAATGTATGAGAAACACATTCTTTAATACGTTTAATGTAACTGTGGGTTCAGGTGTTATTCAAATTGTTGAAAGGATGAAATGAAAATATCGATTTGCTGTATGTAAAATCCACACAGCGATTACTTACATTTTCGCCTGAACAGGCCGCTTTCAGGGAAAATCGGGATTGTTGCGAGCAAGTCCTTTTACTCATTACTTTCATCGAACGCAGCATGAAAACAGCTGTGGCAATATTGACCTATCTACGACGTACGACTTGGTCTGAAGAAAAGGTTTCATGATAAAATTTCTTGAAGTCGTACCGAGTCTGAAATTGGACAACCTCGTAAACAACATCACGGCACTTGATCGAACACTCACGTACAGGCAGCTCTGTGAACAACGGAGCCACAAGTTAATGACGCGTAACAATCTCGTAAAAAAACTTTTCGGAACAAGCTGGGGTGTTAATGCCGATGTACTTCGAACGGCTACTTTTCGCTGGTAATTTTTTGTTCTAATCTACTAATAGAGTAAGAAATTTCGTAAGTAATTTGTAAAAGTCAAAGTAATAAAGCCATACGAATAATAATAAAAGCTCTCCACAGCTAATTAGGGGAATTAGGAGGCTGTCAATGCAAAGTATTAATTCTGAGTAATATGTCCGACTCCAGAATGACTCGATGGAAGCGCGTTTCTCCTTCGAAAGAAGATTTCAAACGCAGTTTCCAAAGAGATCAGAATGGAAATCAGGTATGCTTCCGATGCGATGGAAGCGGACTTTGCAGTTTACACGGATGGATAAAAAACTGATGAGGGAACGGGTTCAGGCGTGTACTCAGAGAACTTGAATTACAAAATGTCAAGAGCTCTGGGTGTACACGCCACCGTTCTTCATTCAGAAATTGTTACCATCTGTGATAGTTCAGAGAGAACGCTGGAAGACGGCGTGAAAGGCAAGAGAATTCTGATCTGTTCAGACAGTGAATCGTCTATGAATTCGCTGTCGTCAGTTAAGATTTCATCGAAGCTAGTTCTCCAATGCTTCGAGACTCTGGAAAACCTGTCAAGAGGCAATGAAATTATATTGACATGGGTACCAGGGCACTCAGGAGTACGAGAGAACGAAAGGGCTGATGAATTAGCGAGAGAAGGACCAGAACTTGTTGTTGGTAATAGTGCAGGGCTGATCAGCTCTTTTGTGAAGAGTAGAACAAAAAGGCACCATCAAAAAAGATGGAACACTCTCGAGGCATGCAGACAATTGAAGGAATTTTGGCGGGATGTGACGCTAAAAAGACTGAATTTCTGCTGAGTCTCAGCAGAGCGGATTTACACAAGCTTGTGGGGATCTTAACAGGTCACAACAGCTTGGGATATCATCTCAGCAAGATGGGTATCGTTAACGATCCGACTTGCAGAGGTTGCGGCTTAGAACCGGAAACAGCAAGACATTTTATATGCGCTTGCCCTGCTTTAAAAGCTCTGAGAACGAGGCTTTTAGGGGACTTCTACTTGACCCTTGAAGAGCAGTTAAAGTTAAATTTAGCTGATGTGCTTTCCTTCATTACAGGTAGCAAATGGCTAGACGGACCCGAAAAGGGAATCTGAAACAGAAATGTTAAAACGGAAGTATAGCACAATAGGCCCAACGAGGATTGGCCTCAGTGTTTTTGATCTGGCGCATCTCGGCTTCAAGAGAGCTGCAATAATTTTGCTCAACAGTATTTAGTGTAGTTGAAGCTGAATTTTGTTAAAGATCTAATTTCCAAATAAAACCAAACCAAACCAAAATATGTCCGGCTCCTATCATTCATTTTTGTCTCACTATGGGTATTCTTTTTTGTTAATTGCCCCACCAATTAAAATTTTAGATGAGCTCGTTCCAATTCATGTATACACAAAAGATACTCACGCATAATTGCTAATTTTCCCCAACTTGCGTCAACTTATTTTACACAAAACATAACTCTCTGCAAAGTACTCACAAATTTACAAAAGCTTATAAAAAAGTATACGCGCTGTTTTTCTCACACTCATCATTAAAGTGCGGCATCTCGATATAATTGACACACGGAGAAATTCACATGGAAATTATTTATTGCTGTACTTTTTGACATTTTACGCGACGTTTAAAAAGCATTACGAACAAAATATAACCAGTGGCGTATCCTCGTTTTGATTTTTTTATTCAGTTCTTAACTCTACACATGCATTTGATCTATGGGTGTACCTTCATTCACACCTTTGAGGAATCTTTTTTGTAGATTATTCTGGTGATTTTCGTAACAATTAATTTCCGCGCAATTTTCAAATGTAAATCTGCTACGCCCGTGAACAGATCCATCCACATTGCACAGATTTGTGATTGTTATTATAATAATCGATGCATCAAATCGCTATATTTATGTTTTATGTTTTTTTCAATTAACGATTTTCATATTCATAAAACATATGGTGTGTGATCACCGTGCATGTTTAGCAAAATATAGAAACGTATGATTGATTACATGATTACATGACCAATCGAATCAACATCGACAGTGTTTGAAGGTGTTGGCATTGTCTAGAAACGCTAATTGTAATTACGTTTGGTTTATTAAATAATTTCTTAAGCGAAAAATGCATTTTGTACAGTGTATTGGTGAGAAAATTGACAAACATCTGTGGTTCAAGGAAAGATTTATTGCCCCCATAATGTTTTTATCACTTCTGTTCAATTAGTCATAGAGTTATAGATGTTTTTAACTGTCTTTTAAAGTTTCCTTTTGACCTTATCTTCTTCTCTCATTTCTGACACAATAAAAGTTCAGGGAAACCGGTATGAAATTGCACGAAACAAATGACAAATCAACATTACCATGCACCATTGTAAGATCCGAAGATCACTTAAATGTTTATTTTGATCATGAACATGATCATTGATCTTGTTGAAAGTTCATCATTATTACCATTTCAGAATAATGAAGAGAATCCATCAACAAACATTTATCGCGGCTATAGAACACAATTATTCGTGGCAATCAATGAAATTGAATTTTTTTTTGTTTCTTACAAGCGAATCCAAAGATCATGAAAAATGAAATCGTATAATAATACGACGACGATGCAAATAACCATAATTAAAGTTTTGAATTGAAGGATAAATATAAATGGCAAGAAAAGTGCATGAAAACTAATTCATGCTAATGGGTTAGCGCTAACCAATGCACTGTAATTTGAGCATTAGCGTTAGAATTACCGATGTATGCCAGCCGTGTTAGTATTTCTTATAAATTTTATCGAACAAAAGATTATTTTGAGTAAAATAATGGAAAACAACAAAAAGAGGAATAACACGATCTTGATCTTCGTAATTTTCTTATGCAGACAAAGCTTAAGCCATGTGTATCAACAGAAGCTAATTAGGTGACAACTGAGTTCAAAAGTCGGTCTATTCATACTGTCAAAATGACGTTCTACACGTTAAAGCTATAAATCAAGAAAGAAGATCTAAAATGTTTGTGTCGTTAATATTTTATCAAAGAAGAATCTAATAAGAAAAAAATCAAATTGACGTTTAAAACGTCATTTTGACAGTTGGTAGAGACGGGTTTTCGATTCAAAACTCCTGACAAATTTTGGTCGGGTCAGGTCCTTTTGACATGATGCGGCCATGATGATAGGGAATATTCCGTTCGGTTTATGTTTTTTATGGAAATGGCTTGACGCACAAGAAACTTCCTTCCAGTTACAACCATACGATTTGGGTAAAGGTATGTACCTCCCTAAATTTCTTTATAGAAAGAAAATTGTCCTTAACCTGCAACCTGTTGTCTGCTTCTTGAAAATGTTCAAAATACCGAACAAAACCAAACTTCTTACCTCGATAACCACAAGCTTCTTGCACGATGTTCTTTTTACTCTTCAAATAAGATTACTACAACGTTACACTTCGGTCATTTGTTCAGACCCGAAAATCAAAACTACTTCACTACTCGAAGTCAAGTCAAAAATACTTCATTTCTCGAAGTAGAAAACACGAAAGGCAGAACCTACTTCTTTCGACAGAATATGAGCTGGCATCCGTTCATCTCAACGACACGCCGTCAAGTCAGAAGTCGCCATCTGTGGCTCAATACTTTCACCTGTTGTCTTCAAACTAATTCACCGGCTTAATTCAAATTTGTTCCTTAGTTTAATGTTAGTTTTTACAAAATTTACATTGGCATGAAATCAGAGTTACATAAGGTGTACGGGATGACGATAAATGTGGGAAAAACTAAGGGTTTGCATGTCTGCAAATCTCTGGAGGGGATTGCATGCAGTTTGAATGGGGAGAAGCTGGAGCAGGTTTCTGAGTTCAAGTACTTAGGAACCATTTTTCAGAGAGTGGCAAGCTAGTTAGGGAATTTGGGTTTTTTTTATTTAGACGTATGGATATTTACAACATATTTACAATTACATTTCATTCTTAATTTGTACAGTATTATCATTAATTACAGTACTTTATGCTTAACATTACGTCTAATTCTCTGTAACATTCTTGACGATGCTGGGAGGATACCATGTCTAACAGATTCGGCATTTCCATGGTGATGATGTTGCTGTTTTTCGTGCGAGCCTTACATATTATGTCGGGCCACCATCGTTCGCACATTGTTACTTTGTTCTTCATATTTCCGATGTACTCATATGCCCAGTATGGCGCCATCTATGAAGGACTAGTCGGGGTGCTCATATCGACGAATTTCCCCATCAATTTCTCCTTCGTCCACAAGGTGGCACCATAGTACCACGGCAAAGTACTGAGCTCCATATGTGAGTGACGTCACATTTTTGGACCCGTACGAAGTACAAAGGTCCTATACGTTTACTACAAACAATTTTATTGTAACATGGGGTAAATCGAGTTGGGAGGGGTGGGGATGCATCTATTATCGTCTAGAGATGACGAATCAGCAATAAAAAAAATGTCCATCTGTCCGTCCGTCTGTCCGTCTCCACTTTCTTTCCAAACGGCTGAACCGATCAGCCTAAACTTTTTTTCCCTGAAAGGTACATGTCTCCCATGATTCAAGTTCGAAGATGAGCAAAATCGATCAAGTGGTTCCGGAGATATGGTCGAGGAAGTGACCAAAAACATGGTTTTTCGAAGGTCGGTGAAGCTTTTTCGCAAATATCTCAGCAAGTATAGCACGGAAATTCCTCATTTTGGTGTCAAATGAAAACATTTGATGTCACAAAACTGGGAAATTTTTTTTGTGGGAATCGGTACAGGGGTCTGGGCACTGGGACCAATGTAATGGACGAAATTGAGATTCTTGGCCATATACGAAAACAGTTTTTTGTCTATATTTCCTTAACTATGCAATATGGAGATTTATTGTCAAAGGCAAAGTTGTAGAGAATTAAATTTAAGCGAACACGTGTTTCAGGGTTTTGGGGAAATATGGCCCAATCCTGGTATATGGCCACTTCCATAATTGGGCAGGATGACCCGGATCTCCAGAACTGTGAGAGTCAGAAAGTTAGTTCCAAAGATGAAATTGTAGAGAATTAAATATAAGCGAACACGTGTTTCAGGGTTTTGGGGAAATATGGCCCAATCCTGGTATATGGCTGCTTCCATAATTGGGCAGGATGACCCGGATCTCCAGAACTGTGAGAGTTGGAAAATTAGTTCCAAAGGCGAAGTTGTAGAAAATTAAATTTAAGCGAACACGTGTTTCTGGGTTTTAGGGAAAAACGACTTAGTCCTTGGATATAATCTTTTCTAGATTTGAATGGTTTGAGACGTACTTCGGTAGGGCCTTTGACATTACCTTGGTAATTTCTATGGTTCTTTGAAATTCTTATAGTTATAAAAGAACAGAAAACGTTGGATTGTTTGCCTATTTGTATATTTGTATATTTGTATATTTAGGTAAGTTTGAGTAACTTTGCCACATCTATTCTAATACGTACGGGTCTTTGGTTATGTTTCTTATGTACTTTGATTGTTCGTTTCGGGCATCGAATCCCGAAACTACTCAATTTATGAAGCTTGGGTTAACTTAGCGATGTTAATTACAACATTTTTATTACAGAAAAAGCCCATACCTTCCGGGGATCGAACCCGGGTTTTCTGCGTGGAAGACAAGCGCCCAATTTGGGTAAAGGAGGAAAATGGGAAAAGCGGTAGCCAGTCAATTGAGGTCTCACGTGTTCAACAAAAAGGAATTGAGTAGCGAAACAAAGTTCCACAGGTCAATTTTCAGACCGACAATTCTCTATGGTAATGAGAGTTAGGTGGACTGCGGATATCTCGTGCATGACCTGAAGGTTTCTGATATGAGGGTTGTTGGGAGTATAGCGAAGGTTAATCACATTAGGAACGATGACATTGGGGAAAACTTGGGGGCTTCGTCAGTGGAAGAGGAGGCAAGGGATAGTCGCCTGCGCTGGTTCGGGCACGTTCAAAGGATGGGTAATAACAGTCTAACAAAAAGGATCTTAGATGCACAGGTCCCACAGGTTTTGACCAAGGAGAAGGTTTATAGATTCAATTAAATCAGATTTAGAATTTCTCTAGGCGAACAAACCATTTCCTTGGCGGGCGATAGGAGGGCATGGAGTGAGGTGGTACACATTCCTAGGGTTGTGTCATAAAGACATCACACCGGAAGGTACATAATGGTCCATAAAGTTTGATGTTGATGATTGAAGGAGTTTAGGTATGTAAGAACTTTTCTTATTTTCTTGTAATTCATAGTGAGTGATTCACGAATTATTTCCTCCCAAAAATTCTTTCGCCTGTTTGCTGGCTAACGCACAGCCTTCCTAAAGAGGACAAACCGACACAAACGCTTCGAGGTAAGTAATTTTCTTGCTTAATAGTGTATGAGTTGCACATTGAAAAATGACAAATTCCGATATTTTTTTTTTTTGACTCCAAGTAATTCTATTTAAAACAATGCTCAACTATTAACATTCACGTACTTCACCAATTTACAAAGTTAATTCAACCATTTATTTAATTGAAATTTTCCTTCCAGTCGTTGTCGACCGATTCAACGACAGAGCATGAAAATGTGTTATTAACTTTATTTCCAATCTTGATAAATATTAAACTTGTAATAATTTATCTTCTCATATTTTGCGATATTCGATTTAGGAATAAGGTTTCTATTTAAAATAATAATAAAAAAAAATTATTAATAATTCGCCTTTTAGTGCTAAAATGGAATAAATTGATTTGATAGCAGATAAACAATATTAATATATAAATGTTAATTTAAATCCATTTAAATAATGTTTTGCTATTATTCATGAAAATAAATTTAGGACATACACCTGCACAGAATATCCAAACACTTTCTTATGTGTATATTCCAATACAAGACACCGATAAAGACATTTAGCGTCAGCTATAATAGTCGTGATCCCACTATGAGTTAATATTGTAATAAAAAGTAAATATTTCTTTGGGATTTTTTTGTTGCACTGTAACAAATTAAGGTTTGTTATACACCTAATGTTAGCTGGCTCTTCTGGTAGTTTATACATAAATTAATAAAATACCATTATCGTGAATCGATGAGCTCAATTTTGAGATGCGTGTTTCGAGAATGGCTATCATGAGCATCGCATTTGTTGTAATGACTTATTAACAAAAATGATTATTTTTTTTTGTTTGTGATCTCCTGGTCAATTTTTCATTCTACCAATTTAATTATATGTAATTAATTAAATTCATTTAGGTCATTCGAAATTGTAATGCTTTTTAGATTCGATTTAGATTTGAACATAGTTTCAAATTAATGCTTTTTTAACTGGAGACCTTTGGTTAAGACTAAGGATTTGAGATAATGGCGAGATCAAACATTGCATGAGCCACAGAAGTTCGTTTTCGGTAGATGTTGTAAGCTGTTTCGTTTTTTTGCTTATGTTTGTGGTCAGAATAACAACACAGACAAGAAACGAATTTGCGAGTAACTTTGAGATTCTAGAAGTTGCGGGTAAAAGGCAATCACAACAAAAACCCTTTTAAAAGGGAAATGTGACGCAAGTCCTTGTTCCTCCTTCCAAAACAACTGATATCAATTTGGGGTGACGCTTGAAGGTTCGAAACGCAAAAAATTCTTTTGAAAAATTTTCACATTTCATTAATGCGTCACAAATGTATAGTTTTTCTAAGCTTTCAGCTTTCATACGCAAAAATTTGACTTCCTGTACAAAAATACTCGATAAATCCAATAAAGTCAAATTTTTGGGGTGTGAAAGCTGAAAGAACAGAACAACTATAACACGGGGGGTCCGGCATTTGTGACGCATTAATGAAATGTGAAAATTTTTCAAAAGAATTTTTTGCGTTTGGAACATTTGCCAGTTGTTTTGGAAGGAGGAACAAGGACTTGCGTCACATTTCTCTTTTAAAAGGGTTTTTGTTGTGATATCAGTTGTTTTGGAAGAAGGAACAAGGACTTGCGTCACGCTTCCCTTTTTAAAGGGTTTTTGTTGTGATATCAGTTGTTTTGGAAGAAGGAACAAGGACTCGCGTCACGCTTCCCTTTTTAAAGGGTTTTTGTTGCGATATCAGTTGTTTTGGAAGAAGAAATGCTTCAGCTTCAGCTGAACATCGAGAATAACATAAAAAACCTGATTGACTTTGAAAAGTGCTAGAGAAATCCACAAGAATCCCATAAACCTAGGAAGCTCCATTGGATGACCTCACTCATGTCGAGAATAACCGAAAAAAAATCAAAAAACCTGATGGAAGTTGAAAAGTGCTAGAGAAATCCGCAAGAATCCACAAGAATCCCATAAACCTAGGAAGCTCCATTGGATGACCCCACTCATGTCGAGTATAACCGAAAAATATCAAAAAACCTGATGGAAGTTGAAAAGTGCTAGAGAAATCCGCAAGAATCCACAAGAATCCCATAAACCTAGGAAGCTCCATTAGATGACCTCACTCATGTCGAGAATAACCGAAAAATATCAAAAAACCTGATGGAAGTTGAATACCTCACTCACCCATACCGTGAATACACTCACACACAAACACAAAAAAATTTTATATGGAGCTTCCAGGAGCCCTAGCGCCCAAACGAGGCCGGTACCCCCCTTTCCTTAAAATTTCAAATCTCGTAGAATCACCATCCGAAGCTCCCTGCAAAATTTGAGGAAAAGTTATCGATCCGTTTTCGAACGCGAGCCAAAAAACACGTTTTTTATACAAGTGCCAATGACAATTTCTAACTAACTAACTAACGTAGGATATTTGCATTATCTCAGGTCCGGCGCCCATGATTTCACCATTTGTCACTTCATTGTTCGAATAATATTTACAACGTGAAACACCAGTGGATGCTGTTTAAGTTATTTCGAAATAAATGACTTAACATAGAAAATCCTTTAAGGAGTCCATAAAATCCATAACGATGAAAAGGAATTAGTCGACCTTGTTCGGCCTAGGCAATTTTTTTTCAGCAAAGTAAATATGCGCACTTTTTCGCAATTTTTAAAAGCATGTGGGTGGTTTCATTGGGAAATGTAACCTAGGGAACACTCGGATCTCATTAAGTACATACCGCGATTTTTATCACGTCAACATTTTATCCCACTAAATCGCACATGGTCAACAACTTTCTAGAAGATCGTAAGGATGTATCTAATTAAGAAAACAGTGATATGAGCTTTCCTATGTTACATTTTATCCGATTGTTGCGTCTAGAAGCAACATGCCCTTAAAAGGTACTTGCTCTTAACGCAAAATACTCGGTGGACCTAAACGCACTCACGAGCCATATTTGCAAAAGAGTGAGCGCAAATATTAGTTCTTTTGTAGCAAGCGAAGGGTGCATGCAGACCCAAATAAAATCATTGTCATAAAGTGAAGTACTCGCCTTTTCATTTTGACCCGACGCAAGCTACAGAATTATTCACCAACTACATAGTGGAACTACCCACAAAAGAGTTTAACAAGAATATTCAGAAATCTCGATAGATATTTAACGTAGCAAATTCACCGATTTCCCGCAACTCTTAGCTTTCGAAAAATCATGTCATCAAGTTGTGGTTTGTCATCAAGTGAATTGTGTAAAAGTAAGATGATGTCAAAAAAGCACTCAAATACAGAGATATCGTCGTTTCCATTCGCAAAGGATGTAAGTAAAACTGTTAACTTTTGACAGCTGTCAGATTTGAATTTCGGCACCAAGTTTTGTAATAATGATTTAGATCCTCAAAATTCTTTACATTGATGTCAGTGTCCGGAATCACTTTTAAAACTTCGAGCCAAAATTTGATTTTGACATGAGCGGTATACGTAGAAAGAAGAAAAAATCAAAATGTGCTGTTAAATCGTTCCGAAACTTCTGAAAAAAATTTTTTCACGAACTTTCGTAACTTCTAGAAGTCCTATCAAAAGGATACCTGTTGTAGAAGTCCTTTCGTCCGGGATTTCTGAGTAGTTGCCCCCTCGCCCTCGGTCATAAAAACGTACCAATGGTATTAAATGCTCTGCACTAAACGATGAAAATTCTTTCGATTCATTTCGAATCTCTATGGATTAAAGCCCGAAAATTTGGAATCAATTTTTTTTCGGCATATCGTTCAAATCATCAGGAAAGTCATTCAACTTACTATGTTGATGAGTATATGACGAACCAATTGTTAGTGTATATATTTGACTCAGAGATACTTTCGATTCTAGAGAATTGTAATTGTAACGTAAACAGTCGTCATCTGTTGAAGAAGTCCAATTATTTTGTACTCTAACTCTGAGGGTATTGCCTCCAAAGTTAACTCTTTAGTTTATCGCGTTCATCAAAGCTATGCAGCCGATTGATTCATGGTCTACGCCACCTGATTGTAATATGGAATCCGAAGTTTTAGTTCAATTTTGACTAAATAGTAAATATCGATGAATCGCATCTATATAAGATAGTAATAGACGCTTTTAGCGCGGTCCAATTTTGAATTTTTCACTGCGTTACAATCGAATTTCGTACGATATATGCGTAATTACGTACGGTATATGCGTAAAATCAGTACACAACCAATAGATTTTTATAGTGCCATCTTGTGTCAAATTATTCAAGTTTCAATTAAAATTTAAATGTCGAGCGGACTAAAAGTGTTTATTCGGTTGAATCATGGCTTTTGTTACGGAGAACAGCTTCCGCTATGTGAGAGAGCGGATCTCTTCTAATAATCTACATAACGTAATGTTGCAGTAGCCAAGTCGAGGAAATCAGGCTGGTGTCAAAAAATGATAAATGGGTCATTCCAAATGTATGTAATGTAAGGAACGAAAATTTCTCCTAATATCTCATTTTCTGCCGAACGTATGATATCGTTATTTCCGTTCCTTACATTCAGGCGTCGCGGTTTGCATAGAATGGGCCAAATGGACAATTTAAATCTAGTAGAGAGTACTTTACGGAGCAATACTTTTCAATTTGACACCAGGCGACCTAGAACCAAGGCAGGCTGGTGTCAAAAACTGAATCATATCTCATTGACGGCATTGACGAATGCTTTACAACGCACTAAGTTTTATCTTGACACCAGGCTGCTGATGCCATCTACAGTAAAACGAATACAGCTCAAGAAGGCAGCCTGGTGTCAAGATAAAACTTAGTGCGTTTTAAAGCATTCTTCTATGCCGTCACGGTGAAATACTTCAATTGTTGACACCAGGCTGCCTTCTTTGTGATCTTGCACCATAACAAAGTGTGCAGTCAAATTGACAATTATTTTCCCGTAAAGTACTCGATTTTGGCTCTAGCATTTCAAGACATCACTTTTTGACACCCGGCTGCCCGGCCGAAATAACAGTCTTCCACTTGTTGCAACTTTCTTAGGGCTGCGTACTTCGGATTCAAAATCCAGTAAGTTCATGCATTAGAGTAAAAATCAACCTAATGCATGAACAAATTATAATTTCTGGATGTTTCGAACATTTTCAGAAAAATTGTAACAAAGTACGCTATCATTTTGTGAGACATCACCATCCCAGCTGTTCTACATTTTTTAACTCATTCAGTGCCACTACAAGTATACTCGTTTGCATCTAATATTGCATCTCAGGTATCTGATTGTGAGATGCAAGCAGTCAATGTGAATGCCTGAGTGTCAAGTCAATGAAAAAATAATTCAAGAGCTTTACGTTCATTGTAAATTAGTGAGAATGAGTTGGAAAAAGAACTTAGGAAAGCATCCAAATTACACATGATTTTCGAATTTTAAGCTAAAAAGCTTTTGTGTGTATGTGTGTGTGTGTATTTTATTTAACGGCAGAGTCTAAAGCGACCTTTAACTTAGAAAATTTGAAATCGAAATTCAATATCTGTGGGGCCTCTCTTCACAAATGAAATTAAAGTTTATCGTTTTCTTACTCAATTAACATTAAATATAACTTTGCAGCTCCAATCCGCTTCCATAATTCGACCGCACTTTAAATCGATTTCAATAGAACCACAATGTATCATAATAAACGCACACGTCAAACAGTTTCACAATTTGTATTTGTTTAATATTTTTTACACGCCTCGAGTGAACCTAAATGATCGCAACTGGATACTATCATTAGCGAATCAAAAAAAAATATATATTCGTTTTCTAAGATTGATTGAATTAAAGATAATTATGTTTGTTTAACCTCAAAAACCGAAAATATTTAAAACTACATTAAAGTAATAATTTTGAGTTAAATTTTTTCTTCATCTAATTAAGAAGGTTAAACAAAACTTAAACATTAGAAATTCAAGACAATATAAACATGGCTGATGATTACTGTTCATAGACTGAAAAAAAAAGTTCGGAAAATAAGCCATTACTCAAGCTTTTTCGTTTATAGTTTTTTAATTCGTTTTTATGACAAATTTTGTTGATTTATGTAGCGTAGTCGTTTGATGAATAGTTTATTTAAATTAGGGAATGTTATTTGCTACAATTATAGTTAATTACTAAATTAAAATAAAATAAAATCTGCGGATCCGTTACCATGGATCCAATATAAAAAAAAGTTAATTTGAATTTGTCCTAAAAATCGTGTTCAGATAAATTTTAATTAAATGTTTTGTTTCTACGGACATTAACTCGATTACATTTTTAACTTTCCAGGAATTATTTTATGGTTCCTAAAATTTAAGTGTTTTAGTCACTCGATACCAAAAACATATTTATCGCTTCAGAATATTTAATTTAAATTGGAACGAGCGTGATGCTGGCGCTAAAATACATATAAATCATCAATCTAAGTAAGCTTAATCAATTAAAAATGCTATTAAGCTTTTTATGAAACAATAATCTGAAGTTTATGATTTAAATGACGGCGACGTCAGCTGAAATTTGTTAGTGTTTTATACACTTGAAGTCGTAGATTAGTTAGAAATCAGCACCAAGTTTGGATGAGTTACATGAGCCGAAAGCTAGTTTGACAAGATAACGTGTACGCATGTAACCCAACAAGTCTGATTTTTTAGCAACGAATTAATTCAAATGTTTTTTGATGTTTATACTAGGACAATAATAAATTATTGTGCAGTGATATGTCAAAGGGATCGTCCATGACAACTGAAACTGAATGATCTCCTCAACTCACACAATACACATTACACACAGAAACACATACATATGGGCTTTATATGGCGCCTTCTAAGAGCCCTGGCGCCCAAACGAGTCAGGTACCCCCTTTTTTTAAATCTCATATGGCGTAGAATGCCTACCCGAAGGTCCCTGCCAAATTTCAAGATAAATTATCGAGCCGTTTTCGAGCATGAGCCAAAAAAGTCGGTTTTTATACAAATGGTTCTGAACTAACTAACTAACCCACTAACTAACGTAGGATATTTCCGTTAACTTTGGTTTCTATGAAACAGCACTTTTTGTATAGGAAATGATCATTTTCTAAAGGTCGTATCTTCAGATCCACCGAACCGATTTTAATGAGTGAAAAGACACTTCTCCTTAGAATTTTCCATAGAAGCCAAGAAAAATGTTTTCCGTGGGGTACGGCGCAAGGGGAGGAAGTCAAAACGTAGCTGTATAAATGGTTCCGCAGTCTACGAAAAAAAATTTTCTTAATTTTTTGTTCGTATGTGGACTTGCGTCACGGGCGCATCGCTGCCCATGATTCGCGTTGAAGTGAATAAAGTTGATATATCTCAACATCGCACGGGCAGCGAAATGGTAAAGCACTTTTTCGGTGAACATTCAAAAACGTATTTCTAAAATTTAATTCTCTTTGACTTTGTCTTTGGAAGTTACTTCCTATCTGCCATACTTCCAGAGATCTGAGACATCCCTCAAAATTCTAGAAGTGACTGAATCCTAGGAACAGGACACTTTCGCTAAAATTCGGTTATCTTCAACTTTGCCTTTGGAAGTCACTTCATATCTTTCATACTTTTATAGTTCTGAGTTATCCTTAAAAATTCTCTTTTCAAAAAATCCCATGGCCGACAATTTGTAGAATAAACTGTTTTGATTTTGAGCCCTTGGACTTAGCTAGGGCACTAAAAACTAGTCTCTGCTAGGGCCCTACATTTTTTGTGTGCATAACTCGAGTATAAATCCCTTCCGATTTTCAAAAAAAAAATTTTAATCGAAAGGTCTAGGAATGTCTCACATTTTATGGAAGAAAGTTTTTTGATAAGATGCCCTTGGACTCAGCCAGGACCCTGAAACTAGACCCAACGTGTTTGTTTACATATATCAATTTTGTTGATTCTTTTTCTATTTGAACAGACATACGCTGTAATATAGTAAGCCACATAATTTGCTGTCACGTTTTTTCTCAAATTTAAAAATGAGATAGCAAATGTATGTGGCTTACAACATTATATTGTAAGTGTGTTCATTTGAGAGTTAACCGTGTACCGAATTATATTCATAAACAAATTTGGGCCTGTGCTTGGGGCTCAAGTGGGCCTCTGGTCGGTCCTAAGGTCGGCCCTAACCAAAAAGCAGTTTTTTGTCATACTGCAGAGCAGATTGAGAGAAACATTTTGGTCTATGGAAGTATGTGTCAGAGGCGTTTCGTTATGGCCCTAGGTCGGTCCCAAATTCGGGCCCTTAACAAAAAAATTGTTTTTCGCTATGTTGTAGAGAAAATTGAGGCGAGATCAGCTTTGTGCTTTCGGGAGGGTTCCTTTACACGGTTTCTTCGGACGGGTTTTTCAATATTGCCCTCTCGGCAATTTCCAATACAATTTAATGTGGACGTAATTTCATACACTTAAGAGTTAAGGTAATATTTACTTAAATACGTTCTAGTCTTTTCGTAACATCAACTCTGTTTGCCACATTTATTCTGATACGTACGGGTCCCTTC
Source organism: Pseudolycoriella hygida (assembly GCA_029228625.1). Classification (NCBI taxonomy): domain Eukaryota; kingdom Metazoa; phylum Arthropoda; class Insecta; order Diptera; family Sciaridae; genus Pseudolycoriella; species Pseudolycoriella hygida. Next base: position 17,347,647 of record CM055405.1, on the reverse strand, counting down.
ATATGTTTATATGGAAATTTTCAATTTTCAAAAATTCATAACTCCGACTGCAGTGGGCCAATATTGTCCACCAATATGTCGATTTTAACTAGAATTTTGCGTAGAATCAGAAAAAAATAATTTCGGAGGGGTACTCCCGGCCGGGGGTAAGTAAAAAATTCATTGGCGCCATCCGTTAATATTCATTGCTTAATACGGATCAATATAAAACTAAAATAGCCGAGGCGGTATTCACATTATTTTAGCTGAATAAAGATGAATATACAATCCAAAGTTCAATCTGTTGCCCGTACGATGTTGAGATATCTCAACTTTTTTCATCTCAACGTAAATTTCTATTCATTTCTATTCTACTTTTCCAAGAATCTATACGATTGTTTTCTATTGTCCTAATTTCTATTGAATTCATCTCAACGCAAATTTCTAATTGCTTC